>JABMCL010003147.1:267500-275000 GCA_018857735.1 Alviniconcha marisindica
ATGGTTTTCGTAGATATTTTGTGGCACTAGGTTGGTAATCGTATCGACACCTGGTAACACAACTGCGTGCTACGTATAACATTTGGTGCTGGTGACATTGTCTTCAACTTGTTAAAAAAAATTAAAAAATCTTTTAAAAAATCTATAACCCTTGGTGAGACAGTATACTGTATTTAAGCTTCCGGTCGGTGACAGAATATCTACTATTAGACATCATGGAAGACGTAACACACAGTATACTGCATTCAAGCTTCCGGTCTGTGACAGAATATCTACTATTAGACACCATGGAATCCGCAGACAACCATCAACAACAAAAAAGCACGAACCGGTGAAAACCTCTCCGCTATGCATAATATTAATAATAGTATAATAGCCCTGTCTCACGGCGCGTTGTCCCTAATATATCAGCCCGACATTCGAGGACATGAAGCCCCACACCATCATCTCACGACGCTGTACAGGATATCAATGACGCCCTGTCATTTTATTTTGGCTCGCATAGTTCAGGAGCTGTGTGAGAGTCGAGGTGGCCGTCCTGGGCTGTCCGTCCTAACGAGCCTTCTGGTTTCCGTGGACGTAAAGAATTATTGCACCGTGCTTCGGCACTGGTCACAACTTGTCCCTAATATGTCAACTGACATCTGAGGACATTAAGCATCACTTCATCATCATCATTATTTTGGCTCATCAGTGGCCTAGCGAGGACCAGTTGTTACACAGGTTTACACTGAACATAAGCTACAATCCTTGTAAAAATAAGGTTTTACAGTTCCAGTTCCAGTACATTATCACGTCAGAGTACGCCAATAGCTCTCCATGCTAAGTCGACACCACAAATCCGAAGTGCACATTCTGTTCAAAACCTCTCTTCTATGAACGGTTCAGTTCAGTTCAAGGTGGTATCTATGCGTTCGGAAAAGCCCATATGCGCTCCACCCCGTCTCTTAGAAGTTACCCCCAAAGTTGCCTTTGAAACAGTTCCAATGTTCGTCTGATTGTTCCTACACTACGCTCTTCTTCTGACACCCGCATGCTGAAAATCCAGCTATACAAACGCACTTTCTCTTGCTTCGGACCCCACATTTGGAATTCACTCCCACAAGACCTTAGACACTGCTCAACCCTGTCATCATTTAAAGCCAAACTGAAAACCTTCCTCATCTCACAGTATTTTCGCCCCAACTAATATAAGTACCCTGTTTTTGCTACAGTTAGTGCTTGTGTGTGTGTGTGTGTGTGTGTGTGTGTGTGTGTGTGTGTGTGTGTGTGTGTGTGTGTGTGTGTGTGTGTGTGTGTGTGTGTGTGTGTGTGTGTATGGGGGGGGGGGGGAGGGGGGGTTCCTTATGGTGCTTTGTGTGGGTTGTTTCGGTGGGACTGTGCTCTACATGTGTATAGAATATCATATCTAGGTTAAAATGTATCAATGTGAGCACTCAGGGCGTTGATAAACGTACATCATCATCATTATCATTATTATGACAGTTCTGTTGTCACAACTTTCATTTCACTTTACGACTCATTTAGTGCTTAGACATCTGTGCACGCCGCTTTCATGCCGAGGGGGGTATTAAACTGTTATGCATCCGAAAAGACTGAAGAGACGTCACAAGCTTCCTGGCCCGTGACAAATACTGAAAACAGCCTTGAACAACGGGTTTAACGGGCCTTCCGGTTTAATAAGCCATACATCCGGGAAAATGGTCAACCAACACAATAATGGTCCCCACCTGGATCAGAGTTCATATTTAACCGTTCTGCTCTCTGCTTAGCATTGGGGGCCAAAAATCGGATTCGGCTGGGGGCGGGGCGGGGGGGGGGGGCAGGGAGGAGGAGGACTGATGCACCCAATAGGCTCTTTATGAAGAGAGCAGGACTCTCTCTCTCTCTCTCTCTCTCTCTCTCTCTCTCTCTCCTCTCTCTCTCTCTTCTTCTTTTTTTCTCCGTCTGTTTAAGGTCTTCCAGATCTAAATATAACGCTTCAACAATCAATTACTTGCTCGTTGTTGTTGTTTTGTTTGTTTTTTGTTGGTTTTTGTTGCTGTTGTTGTTGTTATTGTTGTTGTTTTGTTGTCGTTTTTTGTTTGTTTGTATATTTATTTTTTTGGTGTGTGTATGTGTGATAGTGTGTGTGTGTGTGTGTGTGTGTGTGTGTGTGTGTGTGTGTGTGTGTGTGTGTGTGTGTGTGTGTGTGTGTGTGTGTGTGTGTGTGTGTGTGTGTGTGTGTGTGTGTGTGTGTGTGTGTGTGTGTGTGTGTGTGTGTGTGTGTGTGTGTTGTGTGTGTGTGTGTTTGTTTGTTTCGTTTTTGTTGTTGTTCTTTGCCTTGTTTTTGTTTGTTTGTTTGTTGTTTTCTACACTTCGACACCCCCACCACCCATAGAGAGAGAGAGAGAGAGAGAGAGAGAGAGGGGGGGGGGGGGAGGTTCAAAACTCTGATCAAGGCTGTTTCCTTCTGCCCTTCACAAAGAACCTCCTGGGTCTTCTACTGTCCTGACTCCAATGTCTGGGGCCACAGAAGGACGTTAGTTCAAACCCCAGCGGCAGCAGTTCAAACCCTGCCCACGGGTGGTGTGCATGAGCACTGAAGCCACCGCAAATGAGGGTTGAGGGTTCAAACCCTGATCTAGGCTGTTTGCTTCTCCCCTTTACAAAGAACCTACTGGGTCTTGAGCTGTCCTGATGCTCACTCCAGTGTCTGGGGCCACGGACGGAAGTTAGTTCAAACCCCAGCGGCGGCAGCTCAAACCCTGCCTGCGGGTGGTGTGCGCGAGCACTGAGGCCACTGGAGTTGCTCCTGAGGGTTGAAGGTTCAAAACTCTGATCTAGGCTGTTTCCTTTTCCCAGAACCTACCGGGTCTTGAGCTGTCCCGATGCTGACTCCAATGTCTGGGGCCGCAGAAGGGAAGTTAGTTCAAACCCCAGCGCCAGCAGCTCAGACCCTTCCCACAGGTGATGTGCCTGAGCTCCGAAGCCATCAGAGTCATCGCAAAGGAGGGTTGAAGGTTCAAACCCTGATCTGGGGCTGTTTCCTTAACTCTGGACACCGCCTCCTCAATCTCAGGCTGATGAGCCGAGTGTCTGCTTCTTTGCACGAAGTGGCGCGTGTGCTCAGATATGTGGCTAACAAAATATCCAGTTCAGCCTCTTCCACAGGAATGGAACCGTTGCAGCTGTTGGGTATTGACATGGAGACACACACACACAGAGAGAAAACTATGGATGCACATTTTTTTTCATGATTCCAGTGTTGTAACAGTTGAGTTAAAACAAAACAAACAAAAAGAAAAAGAAAAAAAGAAAAAAAGAAGAAAAAAACAATACATTTTTAGTGAGAAGGAAAAAAATAGATTCCACCAAGATTTCAACTTAGATGTAAGCTGTAAGAGTCCAGAGTGCTGTTTAACCATTAGACCAGGAAGCTACCTGAGAAACGCAGCTGCAGTTAAGTTGGTATCGCCCACCAAGTGATTCGCAGAGTGATTCATTCTCTTCAGTAAGATTTAGCGTTATTGTGTAAATTAGTGAAAGCTGTGTTACCCATGGATACTGTGTACATAAGACCCTTGTGCCACCAGGAATCTTCACACCAAGTGTCATCTCATCAGGTTCTGCCGGTCAAGCACTAAATCATTCATGGCACTGACAGACACACAGATAGAGACTCTTTTTTGTTTTGTAAGAGTGTGTGTGTGTGTGTGTGTGTGTGTGTGTGTGTGTGTGTGTGTGTGTGTGTGTGTGTGTGTGTTGTGTGTGTGTGTGTGAGTGAGTGAGTGAGTGAGTGAGTGAGTGAGTGAGTGAGTGAGTGAGTGGTGTGTGTGTGTGAGTGTGAGTGTGTGTGATTGTGCGCGCGTGTGCACATGCATGCGCATGCATGCATGCACATCAAAGATCACACTGTGGCAGAAATTTTTTCCAGTTAATCATTGTACATATAGATATAGATATATGTATAACATGCATATTTGCCATACTAAACAGCGACTTGTTTTTTCTTCTGCCTTTTTTGTTGTTTGGATTGTTTTTGTTGTTGTTGTTGCTCTTGTTGTTGTTGTTTTTGGGGGGCGGGTCTGTTTCTTTTATTTTTGTTTGTTTTTGTGCTGTTGTTGTTGTCCTTGCTGTTGTTTTGTTTGTTTCGGGGGAGGGGGCAAGTTTTAGCCAAATGCAGTACACAAAATGTTCATTTCTTATCACAGATGACTAAATAAAAAATATAAAAAATACATAACAAAATTTATATCATGATGCAAGTTAAGACATAAAAAGATCCTATACTATAGTCTCCTACATATCAAGTATTCATTTGATTTAACTGGGCACACTGAGGGTGACTGATGTCTTGCTCTTATTATTCCCATGTAGCCTTTGGTGATCTTTACCACTTCCATGTGTTGTCAGTTAATTAAAGTACGGCATTATATTTAAATCTTAATACGAATATAATAAATCTTTGGATCATCTATTCTTAGTATTGAATTTTGTCTTCCTTTTCTGTGTATTTTTTTATAAATCTGTGGTTTTACTCATGAATGACAGAATGTTATTTTGAGCTGTAATTTAATATATATATATAATATATATATATATATATATATATATATATATATATATATATATATATATATCTAAGTAATTCTGACATTCATGGTAACACCACAGATTTATAAAAAAAATACACAGAAAAGGAAGACAAAATTTAATACTAAGAATAGATGATCCAAAGATTTATTATATTCATATGTATATAACTGTAAAGCCTCTTCCAGATATATATATATATATATATATATACACAGAAAAGGAAGACAAAATTTAATACTAAGAATAGATGATCCAAAGATTTATTATATTCATATATATATAACTGTAAAGCCTCTTCCAGCTGTTCAGTCAGTAACATGAGGCATACTGGCAATTTTAAACATTACTATGTACAATGATAACTTCTGCAGTGTCTTTGGTTAGCTATATTTCCTGCAATGGTCAAGACCCAAGGCAAATATTTCTGTTTTTCCTATTTACATTTTTATTGTCCTAAATTTTCACTTTTAAGTCCAATTTTTCTCCACTTTTGGGTCACACCTATTGTTTGGAATGCCATTCATCCTCAGGAAGCAATGTCTCTTCAATTATTTTATTTTTATGATTGACTTTGCAGAACTTTCTGATCCAGTTTTTCCCTCTGTATCCTTCACAATCTGCCATTTTGCACTGTCAACAGGTAAATTATGGATCTGGGACTGATGTGGGCATAAAACATGTGTTCAATAAGCAGCAGAGCCATAGTTCAGGAGCTTTGTGAGAGTCGAGGTGGCTGTCCTGAGCTGTCCGTCCTAATGAGCCTTCTGGTATCCGTGGACGTAAAGAATTATTGAACCATGCTTCAGCATTGGTCACAACTTGTCCCTAATATGTCAACTGACATCTGAGGACATTAAGCATCACTTCATCATCATCATCAGCAGCAGCAGAGCCATAAAATCAGAAAAGTACTGCTTCATGAGGCTGTTACAGTCACAGTGACAGGCTTTTGAAACAGCTAGTGCAACCCAAAAATGAACTACAATGGAAGTGGAATGAGGCAGAGAGTCAGTAGTGCATGGGAAGTCAGTGGTGCAGAGCAAGAGTACTGGTTCTCAAAAGCCAAAATTAAGCACAATTGAACATGGTCACCAAATTTATGGGTGACCGTTATGTGCTAGGCTTTGCATCCACCCAGAGATTTCTCTGGAGTCAAATTCTGTGACTGTGCAGACTCTGCGCTTGAAGTCCTTCAGACTGATGAGACTGTAAACCAAGGTCCCCCATGTGTACGCATGCAAAAAGATCACCTACGCACGTTAAAGATCCTGTAGTCCATGTCAGAGTTCGATGGATTATGGAAACACCAAAATAACCCAGTATGGACTAAAACTAAAACTAGTAAAAGTGTCAGAGTCTTCATAATCTTTAAGGTGGACACTATACGGAAGAAGAAGAAGGCGATAATTTAGGATACTAAGGTAGGCCCTCCCCCCACCACCACCACCACCTCCTCCTCCACCCCCCCCCCCCCCCCCCCCCCCCCCCCCCCCCCCCCCCAAAAGAAAAAACACACACACACACCAAAAACCAAAAGAATGGCATCTATTAACACGTTCCGTTCCGTGCATAGGTACAATCTCACTCAGGTGGAAAATGGTGTCTCCGATGTCATCGACCCTGGCAACGGCCTATTCAGTCTCATTAAGCTACCCCTACAATCGATAATAGTTTATAAAGTCACATCAGTTCTGTTTGATGACTCACACACGTAAATACGAGCTAATTGCCGAGCACCTGTTGTCAAATACTGCATCGTGATTCCTCTCGTGTCGGACTTACCTGTTGCACCTTGTCGATTTTCACGCCGGACAGTCACTGACTTTCAATTTCAGCCGAGGCAGGCATTCCGGCGATCCGGCGAAAGAAACGACGGTTCTGTTCCTTGAATCAAAGCCAGGAAAAGCCAAAACAAATTCAAAAAACAACATACTAAAATTACAGCCTGTCTGTGCGACTATTCCTCAACTTTGGGCCCAGAATTCTGCCGACGCATTGCAGACGAACTGTGTTGTCCTTCGCTATTCATGCGCGTTGTTTACGAGGCATGAGAAAGTGGACAAAAAGCATCCACAGTTGCTTCCCTTGCGGGAGATTCTTCTGAGGCATTGCAGAGGATGCAACAGTTATATATTCACAGGGGTGTACAATAGCAGAACGAATCTATCGTGACCAGTTAGTTAGTTAGTTAGTTAATTAGTTGGTGCTTTGAGCCCAGTCAACCACAAAGGGTTATATCAGGGCTAATTATCGTGACCCAAAACAAAACTAACCAAAGGCGGTTGCTATAGTGACCACGTCTGCAGCAACATGTAAGAGAAATTACATGATGCGAAACTGAAACATGTTCAACGTCGTTTAATTTCGAAGCAAGCTTCGCTCCGTCCAGCAACAAGACAGCCTGGCTGTGAGAGTAGATCGTCACCGACTGAGTTCATCTGGGATGGAAATGCACACCGCCGTTTGTGAAGGTTGAATGCTATTTGGGGTCATTACTCAAAGTTAACTGAACACTGGCCGTAGGTTGATCGGTTCGCAACCTGATGTGACCACCATTTGCCGTATGCGATACTGCTTCTTCGTTTTCTTTCATGGTGCTTAACGTCCACAAGAACATGGACACTGAGAACAAGAACAAGAACAAGAAAGTTATTTTTTAGGCCTTAGCCTCTTTCCCAAAGAACATGAACACACTGCAAATTTACGCTTGCACAATACATTTTTGAAATTGCTTCTAGTGACAATTGTGACATATTTACTCAAGTTATTTCAACTCACACACACACACACACACACACACACACACAACACACAACAACACACACACACACACACACACACACACACACACACACACACACAACACATCACCACCACCACACACACACACACCACACACACACACACACACAATGCACACAC
>JABMCL010003147.1:280000-325000 GCA_018857735.1 Alviniconcha marisindica
GGCAGCCAAACAAAAAGTTGATTGCCAAGAACGCCGCTGAAGTCATGGATTCCCTGGACGACATCGACAATATTCATCAGCCTGACAATCCGATGGATATCGTATGCAAATTGGAGATTGACGTCACTGACCACCAATCAAAAAACAATGCTGATCCCAACAGCCAATCACCGGGCTCTTCCGGTGTGTTCAACCCCGCCTTCGATGCCAATGCTACACACGCCCCATCAGCTGATTTATTCGCCATCACCAGCAGCTATGGAGATGGTAGCAATGAACCAGCAACAAGAGTGTGAGCACAATAATGATAATGATAATAATAATAATAGGGGTCATTTCTAAAACGTGGTATCTCACCGACGAGGGTGAGCGCACCGTGATTTACAAGATCAAGAATTACATAAAACCACAAAATAATATAGAAAGTTAATACTGTATTCTTCGCACACTGCACCCGCAAGCACACACGCACACATACACACGCACACGCACACGCACACACACACACACACACACACACACACACACACACACACACACACACACACACACACACACACACACACACACACACACACACACCGCACGGGCACACAGAAGGAATGTAACGAGGATGAAAGAAGGGGAGGGTTGGTGGTTCATTCCTTTCCTCAAACGTCGTCGCAACAAGAGAAAATGATTTAGATTAAATAAAGTGTGTGGTCTGCCGCAGGAACTTGACAGTAGAACGGCGTAAAAAGGGTCCATTACAACTTTCATCGCTACCTTTCTACGAAGGACAGTGCATTTATCTGTCTGTAGTTGTTTGTTTTTGTTTTTGTTTTTTAGTGTTGTTGAACGCTTTTACATAGCGCTGTTCTTCGCTCTCGAGCACACTCACTGCACCCGCATGTGATTCTACACGAGTGACTAGTTTTCATAGCGCGTTTGTGAATATCCACCGAAGTGGTGTACATACGGCGCTGGCATGGCTGGTGCCACATGAAACTGCTGCCGTCTCGGCGCGTTCTGTGAACACCACGCAACCAATTCATCATTGCACTTCATGCAAAGCCACAAACGTAGGGTGCATGCTTGTCAGTTTAGCTGCAAACTGACACCTGCACTTTTAGCAGAATGACCGGGATCTTTTACGTGCTACTGTGTGTGCCGTGATGTTTCTTGCCGTGAGGTGGTTGTGTGATGATGCATCAGTGGCGGCGGTACAAAAATAAAGTTGCTGTAAACCCATGGCTGATTGCAGCAAGTGTGGGCTCTACTAGTAGTGGCCAGCAGTAGATCTATCATTGGCCAGTAGTAGATCTATCATCACAGAGCCCACTGCACTAGTATAGATAGAGATATAGTGGAAAAGAAGCAAAACACCGTGACTGAAGACACAACAAAGGGCTAGTTCCTTGTTAACGCCCAATACCTAAATTTGAGGTTTACCACAACAACGATCTGTCAGTTTTCACGTCAGTGTGCATCTGCGTGTGTGTGTGTGTGTGTGTGTGTGTGTGTGTGTGTGTGTGTGTGTGTGTGTGTGTGTGTGTGTGTGTGTGTGTGTGGTGTGTGTGTGTGTGTTGTGTGTGTGTGTGTGTGGGTGTGTGTGTGTGTGTGTGTGGTGTGTGTGGTGTGTGTGGTGTGTGGGTGGTGGTGTGTGTGGTGTGTGTCGGGGAGAGTTGTCGTGTTTGTGTGTTGTGTGTGGGTGTGTCGCTTTGGTGGGTCTCTTTGTTCGTTTCGTCTGTAGTTTCCTTTTTCTTCTTTACCTCTTTGGACGGAGAACCTGTACACTGGACAGAACACATCATATCATATTAAATTACGGCTTGTGTGCGGCTTGTCAGCCTAAAAAAAAAAGAAAAAAAAAGGAGAGACAAAAATGATCGCTAGTGTTCTAAAACTCGACAAGATCTAAACACATAAACGGCGTTTAAAAAAAATAAAAGTTATTCAAGTCAGTCATTATGATGAAACGAAGCCCACGAATGAGTGAACAACTGCTGGTGAGGTTGATAAAAATTAACAGAACAGGTCGAGGGAAATGTCACGTACTGACTCACCTGTAGTGACGAAACACAAAGCGGAACAATAAAACACGAGCGCTTTCGACACTGAGAACGTCTTCCGGCTCAGGTGTAGGAACTTGAGATAGATAGAAAAGAATAAAAGAAGAAGGAAGCAAAGAAGAAGATAGACAAGGAGTTGATGTAAAAAATAAATTTAAAAAAATCTTAACAGATTGTGACTGAGATCCAAACACATAAAAAGATGCAAAAGAACGCATATTTATTATGACATACTGTGACAATGCAAATTTTCAGGGACTGAATCCCCTTTTTCAGCGGGCCACAAAACGACACTTAAACAACCGAGTGACTGAAACGGTTAAACTACAATGAAAAATGATATGAGTGGTGAAGTAACGTATCTGTTTTTTTGTTGTTGTGTTCAGTGCTTGCCGGAAGAAAGGTTGTGACTGAGAGGTGCACACGGCTACTTTCATGTGGCGACACGCGGCCTGCTTGTCTGTCAGTCACTGTGACTTTCCTGTCCTGTGCTCATTGCCGTACTAAAAAATAGACAGGGAGTTTTTTTCTTTTTTTCTTCAACAACACCTAAACCAAAGATCGTGCTTCTAAAACATAGGCTATATATAGCCTACTGGCGATCTTTGCCTAAACTGACAACTTTGTCTCTCCGGTGGCGGTGGCCTCCATCCCACCGAAAGTGTTACCCTGAAGGAACCTCAAAGTTTTTCTCTGACAGTTCTCTCCCTTCCCGTACCAAATCATCATATTCTTCATTGCTTGACAGCTTTCTCAAGACTGCTGAAAAATGAAATGATCCACGTTGACCGTCACTCTTCCAAAATGCACACATAACACTTTCGTTCTGTAGGGATCAAAGAAAACAGGTTTGGAGCTTCTTTGGCTGGTCATTTCACCATTATTATTGCTGACAGCAATCGACAACAATCGAAAGTCTGGTTTCAGTAAGATCGTGTTATTGATGACTCAATGACTACATATTCACACTAAATTTTAATGAAGTGCCACGGGGCAGCATGATTTTCTTTTATGTGTGTGTCTGTGTGTGCACCTTTTTTCATACATCTTTGTTTGATTACAGCCCAGTTCTCTAGTACTATCTTGTTTTTGCTTGAACTAGTTCAGTCAAGAGGTTCATGTTGTGACTGCAAGTTCTAAAATTGTGAAAAATGACATTCTGTGCTAGCTGTTGTAAGGTCGACTGAAGGCCCAACTTTGTGTGTCCCTTTGTCTTCTTCCATTAATGATCATCGGTCAATATTATGACCATTACTGTCATTCGGGGGCTGCAAGGCAAGCTGGGGGGAAAACGCTTCCTCCTTCATAGAGTGACCAACTTCATCAGGTTGAAGGCCATGTCAGTGTCATTTTGTGGGGGTGTGCAGGGGGGGGGGGGGGGATAAAAAGAGGGTACTGGGGGTTTGGTTAAGGCAGCAGGGGCTGGAAGGATTCCATGCCGATGGTCAGTTGCAGCTAATACCACTTCCCCAGGAAGGTCGCGCCAGTCAAGAACTGTCTTTTGGAAGGGCTGTTTCCTGTCTTCATTTCTGGAGCTCAGAGGTGGATCATATGCCAGCTGATGGTTCAATGTGAACTTGAGCAGTTGGGCTGGTGGACAGTCCGTATTTGCTGTCAATGGATATCAGGTTGTGGGTACAGCTACAAATTGTAAAACAATGGATAGCCATGCGTTCTTTCATCTCGCCTTGAGTGATGGCCAGCCCAGAGTCTTTCAGCTCATCTAGAGTTATGGCCAGCCTGGCATCTTTCATCTCACCTGGAGTTACGGCCAGCCCAGTGTCTTTCATCTCACCTGGAGTTATGACCAGCCCAGTGTCTTTCATCTCACCTGGAGTTATGGCCAGTCCAGTGTCTTTCATCTCACCTGGAGTTATGACCAGCCCAGTGTCTTTCATCTCACCTGGAGTTATGGCCAGCCCAGTGTCTTTCATCTCACCTGGAGTTATGACCAGCCAGTGTCTTTCATCTCACCTGGAGTTATGGCCAGCCCAGTGTCTTTCATCTCACCTGGAGTTATGGCCAGCCCGGTGTCTTTCATCTCACATGGAGTTACGGCCAGCCCGGTGTCTTTCATCTCACATGGAGTTATGGCCAGCCCGGTGTCTTTCATCTCACGTGGAGTTATGGCCAGCCCGGTGTCTTTCATCTCACATGGAGTTACGGCCAGCCCGGTGTCTTTCATCTCACATGGAGTTATGGCCAGCCCGGTGTCTTTCATCTCACGTGGAGTTATGGCCAGCCCAGTGAAGTGAACATACACTGTTTGCTGCCATGTTTTTGTTGGCTTATCCCTAGTATTTTACATATTCATGTTTGGGTCTGCTTTCATGCCTCTGAATAATGCCTTTAATTTTATTTGTCAAATTCTCTAGGTTTGTTAAAAGTAATATTATAAACATACAAGAAGCAAAGGAACTATGTTTGAAATCAGATCATTCTCATCCAGGGCAAATCTTTGTAAAGACAACATGATCTAAAGTATGATTATGTGGTATGAGTATGCGGTCCTCAGGGTTCCTTTGACTTTGAGCCAGACTTTCATGGGTACCACAACACTGGTTTCATACTAATCATAGACATGGTACTGACAACCTGTGTCTGTTGTGTCACAGGTCATGCATTTGTTCAGTGCACCCAGGTTTTAAACTTTATTAAAGAAACTAGCCTTCCCGGGCTAAACTTCTTGTATGCATGGAGCAGGTTAAAAGAACATGATCCACAGTAAAAGTATTGCAGTTGAACTACCGTTGATTTTATATGGTGTGACTGATTTTTTATAAGGTTAATTTGTTTGGACACTATCATTAACATAACAGTAACACTTATTTCACCAGCTCATTACCGGATTATGCACTCTTTCCCCCCACACTTCATTCTGACTTCACCAGAGTGTATTTGGCGTCATGGATAGGACACCAGAAAGCTCTCAGTTTTACATGCATGTATACAGATTACAGGTCACGGAAGAAATGCACACAGATTTTTTCTCTCCATTTCTGGACCTGTGTATAGTGTAAAAACTGACAGTTGGAAGGACTTTGCACAAAGTCAACTGTGAATGGTGCCATTTTGCGAACAGCAGTCCATACCTGTCAACCCACACAGTTTACTGGTATAAAATTCAGTTTTTATATTATTTGGGGGGGATATGGCCTTACCTGAAAATGGATACAGGAAAACATAATTTTCATGAGATTTTGTTGTTGTTTTAAACTGAACAAAAAGATTCAAACTGTCAAACGAGCAGCCGACACACGCCATCGCCAAATGCACACTGACTGGCCTAGTGCAATAGGCCCTTATAGGGTTAGAAATCTAGTCAGAAGTGAGATTTGAAGTGCACAACATTGCATCCTTCCACTGCCACGCGTGCCGGTTGGAATTCAAAATGCCGCTGCCACTAGCAAAAAACAAAAGACCCCGGCCTCCATAAGGGAAATACAGGTTCACAAACTCTGGACTAAGGTTTACTCCCAACAGGGGTTGACAGCTGTGGCAGTCTGTATTTGTGGTGTCATAAACAGGGTGAATGTGTGCAGCAGGAGTATCAAATACTTCAGAGCCAGCCCTTTTCTGCTCTTCATTGGTAAAGAGCGAATCAACTTGACTGCACCCTGAGAAGCTCAAATTCTTTCCTTTTAAAATAAATAAATTAAAGTCCACAATTTTCTTTTGTGTCAGTCATAGAACAGCCACATGATGCCTGCAGACTGAATATTTTAGCATTTTCTAAGTTCTCAAGCCAGTTCGCATCTTTGCATTGGATCTCCTTGATCAACAAATGTAAACCCTGCTTTTTAAGTACTGCTTTCAGATCAGTATGAACTATAACTATCACTAGTATGATAAATGATTACCTAGGGCTATGGATCCACTTTTGATCACATGGTCATATGATTACACTACATGTCACCAAATAGATGTCATGTAGTATGCACTTTTAGGCATTCTTGCACTGTTTGAAGGAAAGGTGACCGCGGAAAACCGGATGGTATACACTGATACAGCAGCATTTATGGCATTATTATTACCCTGTCGGAGCTGGGATGAAATAACATACAATGTTATCTCACCACTCATAAAACAGTGATGATGCAGAGAAGCTGCAGTATATATTTTGTGTATGTACTTTTTGTTATTGCATTTCATTTGGTAGATCAAATACATGATATACTGATAATGGGCTCGGCTTGCAGTACATGATTTTCATTTGCTATCAACAGCATGTAGGAGCGGGGATAGCTCAGTGGTTAGAGAATTGGACTCGTGATCAAAAGGTCTTGGGTTTGAGTCCTGGCAGGAATGGTAGGAGAATTTTCTTCTACAGGGTCAACTTTCTGTGCTGACTTATTTTGGTATCCGTTCCATCCCCGTGTTACCACAGTAGCATGTAAAAGATTCTGGTCATTCTGCCAAAAGTGCAGGTGGAAAGTTACAGCTAAACACGCATGCACCTTACGCTTGTGGCTTTGCATGAAGTGACATGATATTGTGCATGGTTGCATGGTGTACACAGAACATGCTGAGACGGCAGCAGTTTCAAGTGGCATCAGCCATGTAACAACCAGACAGCGCTGTCAGTACACCACTTGGGTGGATATTCAAAGCTGGTTGTAAAAAGCTACAGTGATTCATTTAGTCACATGCAAAAGGAACCCAGTGAGTCTGCTTGAGAGCGCTGTATAAAATTAAAAAGCAATCAACAACAGCAACACATGCCAGATCAGAATCAGGTGAGGACAGAGCAAGTTTGAAACCTACATCATGCAGTCAGATGCTCAGTGATGAGTTTACCAAATAAACTGTGCCCGTTGCAGTGAGTTTCTCAACACCAAGGGGAAAAGACGAAGAGCGCATCTCCAGGGCAAAGCCATGCTGTCGCGCTTTGTCAAGTTTCGCAAAGAGAGTCCCTATGAGGACCTGGAAGGGGAGGACAAGGTGGAGATGGACATCACGGACATGTACCGCGAGGCGGGCCGCACCTTCCCCCCCATGTACAGCAGCAACACCAGCAACAGCAGGCGGCCACCACCAGCTGGAGAGGTGGCGGTCCCAGCAGCTGGTGAAAACAGGGATGCTGAAGGTGTGTGTGTGTGTGTGTGTGTGGTGTGTGTGTGTGTGTGTGTGTGTGTGTGTGTGTGTGTGTGTGTGTGTGTGTGTGTGTGTGTGTGTGTGTGTGTGAATGAATGTGTGTGTGAGTGAATGTGTGGGTGTGTGGGTGTGAGTGAGTGTGTGTGTGTGAGTGCATGCGTGTGTGTGTGTATGAGTGTGTGCGTGCGTGTGTGTGTGTGTGCACCTCTGTATGTGTGTGTGTGTGTGAGCCTCTGTGTGTGTGTGTGTGCACCTGTGTGTGTGTGTGTGTGTGTGTGTGTGTCTGTGTGTGTGTGTGTGTGTGTGTGTGTGTGTGTGTGTGTGTGTGTGTGTGTGTGTGTGCACCTCTGCGTGTGTTTGTGTGCACCTGTGTGTGTGTGTGTGTGTGTGCACCTGTGTGTGTGTGTGAGTGCACTCGCGCACGCCTGTGTGTGTGTGCGCCTGTGTGCATGTGCGCTTGTGTGTGTGTGTATGTGTGTGTGTATGCGTGCCTATGCGTGGGCATGTGTGTGTGTTGGGGGGAATGTGGAGTATCTGGTGCAAAGAGACATGCCAAAGATGTTTGTTGGGGAGGGAGGGGGGGGGGGGGGGGGGGGGGATTGAATAGTGTCAGCTTGAGAGTCAGTGTGTGTGTGTGTGTTCTTCAAACGTTTGTCTGGTCTGGCTTACTGTTTGGATAGAGTTTTGTTGTTGTTGTTGTAAATGCCAAAACTGATCAGTTAAAATATTCATAATATATGCGTGCTCTCCGTCAAAAGGGCTTCAAATAAATCGGCGTCCAATGTGAACAACTGGCAGACTTCCTGACTTTTTTCAATTTTGTCACCAGAGTCCTATACTGTGGAACAGGCCATAGATCAGATTGGATTCGGCAAGTTCCAGATCAAGCTGTCCGTCCTGACAGGATTTGCATGGGTGAGTCTCTCTCTCATTTCTTCCCGTCTTTCCAAACCAGTAAACCCTGGCAGTACTGTAATACATCCCCAGTAAACCCTGGCAGTACTGTGATATATCCCCAGTAAACCCTGGCAGTACTGTAATATATCCCCAGTAAACCCTGGCAGTCCTGTAATATATCCCCAGTAAAGCCTGGCAGTACTGTAATATATCCCCAGTAAACCCTGGCAGTACTGTAATATATCCCCAGTAAACCCTGGCAGTACTGTAATATATCCCCAGTAACTGAGCACCCATAAACCTGGCAGTACTGTATATATCCCCAGTAAACCCTGGCAGTACTGTAATATACCCCCAGTAAACCCTGGCAGTACTGTAATATATCCCCAGTAAACCCTGGCAGTACTGTAATATATCCCCAGTAAACATGCAGGATCCGATTTGCATCCGGTCCAGATCGGCTGGGAAGCATTGGCCAGAAGCAAACCGGATGATTCTTGCACACCGGCTTGCTTCCGGACCGGATCTGTTTGGCCAAAACCAGACACAATCAACCAGAACTAAACTGGATCCGGGCTGGTTTTGCACAGTATTATCCAGGACGTCTGTGGAAGAACGGAACCAAGTTTGAAAGTGGGAAACTGGTAGCAGGCCAGTTGCATCCTGCCAGAAACCAGGCCCGATGATTCCTACACACCAGCTTGCTTCCGGACCAGATGTGTTTTGCCAAGCCCTGACCAGGCCACCCAGATTGGATCCGGGTCAGTTTAGCGCAATATGATCCATGCCTTCTGTGGAAAAATAGAACTGAAATGGATGCGGGAAGTCGGATCTGGCATATACGATCCAGGCTGATTCATGGTGCACGTTGGCCATAATGGCCATAATTGGCCGTAACCAAAACGCTTCCGGATCGGATCCAGCATGTTTACTTGGTACACTGGGTTGAGCAGAAGTTTTTACAAGAATTTGTTCTAAGTGAGTATGTGTTAGTCGAGGGTGGGGGTGGCATGTGTGTTTATGTGGGCATGCATGTATGTTTATGAATTCGTTTTCAGCTTGGTTCCTCTTAAAACAAAACAAAAAGAATGCAAATTTTGCACTCAGATGAGACAAAGCCATGGAGCTGACACACATTTTGAGAGCAGGACTTAGTTTCTTTAGAGTAACCGACCGCATGCACCACCTTTCAGTGGCAAATACTGAAATAGCCGCATGAAAAATCAATAGAAAGGGTTCCAGCAGTTATGGAAAGGCCATGACGTTTGCTAAGACAAAACAATCTGGCACAACCTGAGAGAGTTCCAGCATCTAGTTAAGCCACACGTTGATTCGGGTTTCTCTTGATTGTCCAATCAGATGGCGGATGCCATGGAGATGATGATCCTGGCGATTCTGTCACCGGCTCTACACTGCGTCTGGCAGCTGACGGGATTTCAGGAGGCTGCCATCACCACTGTAAGTCGTCCTCTTTTTGCTCAGACTCTATTGACCCTTGTTGGCCTCTGCACTGTTTTGAGTGAGGAGGTCAATTATTGGGCGATTCAGGCGGGGTTGTTAACTCCCTTGACTTTTGCCCGGCATCGCTTAAGTCCCTTGGCTGCTTTTACTTCCGGTGCGTACTTTCTTCACAATGGAAGGCGGTGACAGTGAATTTGCGAATTTTACACTGCCAACTTTAAAGGCATTTTTGGAGGCCTGTAGTCATAATGTGTCTGGCAATAAGCAATAACTTGTTGCTCGTGCTATAGGATGCCCCAAAACGCATTTTTTCTATGAACTCACAATCTTCTGGTCGGCCAAAAAATGATGCAAAGACCTTTCCACCCTCCATCCCCTTTCCACGGTAATTTTTGCAACTGCAGCAGTATTGGCACTTGTACTGCTTCACGATTCTAGGTTCAACTTCCACTGTTATACACAGCGTAAAGCAACGCTTACTCAGAAATCAGCCCGGAAGTGCGCTGCGACCTCTCTCGACATCTTGCGCGAAAGATTACAAAGCGCATTCATTCTAGCAAACCAGCTTCGCTGAATCGCCCAATAGTGGGGCAGCTCTGAGTTGCAGTTGTAAATTGTGTATAGTGTTTATACAATGTTTGTTTGTGCAGGTGCCTCTGTGTGTGTGTGTCTGTGTGTGTGTATTTATTTGTGTGTGTGTGTGTGTGTGTGTGCACGTGCTTAGAATAGTTTTTCTGGACAAGATTGTGCACTATACAAATACTTAAATTATTATCATATATATATATGTGTGTGTGTGCATATATATGTGTGTGTGTGTGATGTATGTGTGAATGACGGTGTGTTTGGCTAACATTAATCAACTCTTTTAAGACAGAGCACTTTATGGCCTCCCCCACCTCCAAATTCAGTTTTTGTTTGGTACTTTAATGTATGAGGTCAGATGGCAACTTTGGTTTCCAACTGGGGTGAATAAAGAATATTGTTATTGTTTAGTCTGGTGTGTATTTTTTTAGTTTGGGCTTATAAATGCAAACAACTGAATGTGCACATGTTTCAGAAGCTGAACTCCATGCACATTCAAACATATGTCATAAATATATATATATACATATACGATGGTTTAATAGAAGCAGTAACTTGTAAGTAGTTCTGAGAGAGGTTTAAGCAAACAAACAAATGAGAGAGAGATTCAGATTCAGATTCTTTATTCACCAAGTTTTACAACAAGGAAAGTGTCTCGAAAGCGGTAAGCATACAAACATAAGCAAACAACAGCACTGACATACATCAACTAGCAACCCATTTGCACTAACAAAACAACACCCAAACGCACATGCACACACCTGCACGCACGCACACATACACACACCTGCACGCACACACACATACTGCCACCTGCACAAGCGTGCACGCACGCACACACACACGCCATAAGTATGAGTAATGAGCTTCCAAAGCAGATTTTTATGAATGGCCCATCAGGAGCAAATCAGTTTTTACACAGTGACTCGTGAATGAGATACCTATTTTAACCGTTTGTCTGTTTTAACTTACTGAAGCCTTGGGCTTTGTTCACATTTGTGCTGTGTTTTTGTGACTTGCAGGTTGTTTTCTGTGGCATGATGTCAAGTTCGGGGCTGTGGGGCAGTATATGTGACAAGTACGGTAGGAAGACGGTAAGTGTGACAAGTATGGGGCAGTATATGTGACAAGTACGGTAGGAAGACGGTAAGTGTGACGGAAGTTCAGGGCCGTGGGGCAGTGTATGTGACAAGTACGGTAGCAAGACGGTAAGTGTGACGGAAGTTCAGGGCCGTGGGGCAGTGTATGTGACAAGTACGGTAGGAAGACGGTAAGTGTGACTGAAGTATGGGGCAGTATATGTGACAAGTACGGTAGGAAGATGGTAAGTGTGACTGAAGTTCGGGGCCGTGGGGCAGTATATGTGACGAGTACGGTAGGAAGACGGTAAGTGTGACTGAATGAAGGAAAGGGAGGAATTTATATACATAAAAGGTAAAAGGTGTGTGCAAGTTTTTGCCACAAGCCCTTTTGTCAAAGCAACAAAACAACAGTTTAACAATGAAAAAGGCAGACCAAAAACAAACAAAAAGCAGCAAAATGACAATTAAGCAATGATGTGTGGGGTTTGGGGGGGATCTTTTGTTTGTTTTATTTTTGTTTGGGGGGGGGGGGGGTTGTGTTTTTTCTGTTTGTTCCTCCAAGTCTCTTGACTTGCAAGAATCAATCATACCTTTGCTGGTAATGTCTTAGTTTGATCCGTCTTTTTATCTGCCTTCTTTTGTTCATCTATATATATATGCATGACTCATCTGTGCTTCTTTCTCTTTCAGGAGCTGATCATGTGTTCGCTGGTGACGTTTTATTTTGGCATTCTAAGTGCTTTTTCACCCAGCTTCCTCTGGCTGCTGATACTCCGAGGTCTCGTCGGCTTTGGCATTGGGGGAGCTCCTCAGGCGTAAGTTTCATCTGTGTGTGTGTGTGTGTGTGTGTGTGTGTGTGTGTGTGTGTGTGTGTGTGAGAGTATGTATGTGTGTGTATGTATGTATGTGTGTGCTGCATGTGTCATGTGTGTGTGCTGCGTGATGTGTGCATGCGTGTGTGTGTGTGTGGTGTGTGTGGTGTGTGTGTGTGTGTGTGTGTGTGTTGTGTGTGTGTGGAGTATGTATTGTGTGTGTGTACGTGGTGCGTGCATTGTGTGTGTGCCTTCTGGTGTGTGTGTGTGTGTGTGTGTGTGTGTGGTGTTTTGTGTGTGTGTGTGCCTGTGTGTGTGTGAGTATGTATGTGTGTGTGTGTATGTATGTATGTATGCGCATGTGTGTGTGTGTGTGCATGTGTGTGTGCGTGCGTGTGTGTGTGTGTACGCATATATATGTGTGATGGGGGGAGGGGGGGTGCGTGTGTGTCTATCATGGGCAATGTTTGTGTTATGTGTGTGTGTGTGAGTGTGTGTGTGTGCATATGTGTGTGTGTGTATGTGTTTGCATGTGTGTATTTGTGTGTGAGAGAGAGACGGATTGATAGTTAATGCAGTACATTATTATTTACATGTTTGTTTTGCTTCATGACCGTAAAGTCAAATATCCTGTGCTTACAAATTACACATATTTTTTATTCTTGATTCTTAGCCTGTTTGACAGATCTTTTTCTGGGGATGTGGGTGTATGATTTTGTTGCACACACTGAATCAGCGTGCTTCTCAACCAAAGGACTGATTGTAATGCCACTTCTCAGTCAGGATCAGCACTGAGTCACTGCTTGGTGTGCTGTTTCAGGGTGACGTTGTACGCAGAGTTTCTGCCTTCCAAAGCAAGAGCCACGTGCGTCACGCTGGTGGAGGTCAGTGTGTTCAAAATGAATAATGACGGAAGTATTTGTACGGTGCAGAATCTTGTCCAGGAGGACAATTCTGAGTGCATGCCCATGCCTGCATGCTCATGTGCATGCATGCATGCACACACACATGCACACACACACACACACACACACACACACACACACACACACACACACACACACACACACACACACACACACACACACACACACACACACACACATATGCACACACATACACACACACACATGCACACACACATGAACAAATGCACACACGCATGCACAGTCACACATATGCACACACTCACACATGCATGCACACAAGCACACACACACACACACACACACACACACACACACACACACACACACACACACACACACACACACACACACACACACACACACAGTCACACACGCAGTCACACACACACACGCACGTGCATGAATGCACACACATGCACACACACACACACACAGAGTCCACATGCGCACACAAGCACACACACACACACGCACATGCATGCACGCGCGCGCGCACACACACACTCACACATGCTTACAATTTACACATGGGCACCTGCACGAACTTAAACCAGTAATGAACAGGGGCTTACAATGGAGAAAGATGGCAGCACAAGAGGGGAAGACATGGCAGGTCTTTTGCTTTAAAAAAAAAAAAATGTTCTGAGGTTGGATTGGAAGGATTTTCACACCCTCTAGGTCAAGCAGTCAGCTTGATGCAATACTTTCAGCTGTTGTGCGTGATAGGCACCTGCTCTTAGGTGTTATATACAATAGGCACCCACTTTGAGGTGCTGCAGGAATCCATAATGTAGATTTGATCTGATGCAATACTTTCAGGTGTTATGCACACTAGGCACCCACTTTGATGCAATACTTGCAGGTGTTATGTATAATAGGCACCCACTTTGATGATGCAATGCTTTCAGGTGTTATGTAATGCTTTCAGGTGTTCTGGGCAATAGGCGCCTGCTTTGAGGTGCTGCTGGCCCTCATCGTCATGCCCACACTGGGGTGGCAGTGGCTGCTGGGGTTTTCCGCCATACCACTGCTTATCTTCGCCATCTGCTGCGTGGTAAGTTTCTCCCTGCCGTGCTTCACCGCCTTTGTCTTCAGACCCAGTCACCCGCATAGGTCCTCCTCTTCTTCTTCTTTTCCAGCATTCCCGGATTGTCCTGAGACGTCTAGCTCGATGGCACTGATGAAGCTGGTTGTCTGCAGCAGGTCCTCTTTAGACCCACAGAGCTTTTTTCTGCCAGCGTGGCTCCTTGGGGCCAGCGCTGTGTCCGCGCTTCCTTGTGCAGGGGGCAGGACTGCAGGACTTGGTCTGCGGTTCTGTAGGCCTGTCTCATGTGGGCAGTCAACTGTGTTTGACAGGCTAGAGTGATGCAGGTGGCACGTAGTCGGCTGTGGCGAGTACGTAGTCAGAAGATGCGTAAGGTCGTGCTAGGATGAACAACGACTGCAACAGGAATGAGTAGAGCAGGAAAAAAACTGATTTGTAATCGTGCAGTATGACTTATGCTGCAAGTAATATTGTGATGGGATATTATGATGATTCCTAAACTTTTCTTTTAAGGAAAGGAAGGAGTAAGACACAGAGACTGTGTATGTGTGTGAGCATGCATGTTTTGTGTGTGTGTGTGTATGAGCTTGTGTGTGTGTGTGTATGAGCATGTGTGTGTGTGTGAGCTTGTGTGTGTGTGTGTGTGTATGTGTGAGCATGTGTGTGTGTGAGCATGTGCGTGTATGTGTGTGTGTGTGTGTGTGATCTTGTGTGTGTGTGTGTGAGCATATGTGTGTGTATGAGCATGTGTGTGTGTGTGTGAGTATGTGTGTGTGTGCCTGTGCATGTGTGTTCATGCATATGTGTGCAAGTTTAAATCAAATCTTCATGATCATTAGACATTTACAGTAGCATGTGATGATACATGCTCTTGGCTTCACATAATTACGACTGTAACTGGTAAATGTTTATTTTTTATGGTATTGCGCATTCGTGTGCAGTAACAAAACTAGGCTAGCTTTGTGCGGGATCTCTGTTTAGTGAACCAGAATCCAAATATCCCCTGATTCTGCATGATGAGAACATTACTGAATTTGTCAATCCCCCCACCCTCCCAATTTCCAGTGGCTCCCAGAAAATGCCTGCTAAATATGTTGATTCCCCCCCCCCCCCCCCCCCCAGCCATTTCCAATGGCTCCCTGAAAGTGCCAGCTGAATTTGTTGATTTTGTTCCCTCCCATTTCCAGTCACAGTGACTCCCAGAAAGTGCCTGCTGAATTTGTTGATTCCCCCCACCTATTTTCCAATGGCTCCCAGAAAAGGCCCACTGAATTTGATGATTTTTTCCCCTCCCACTTCCAGTCACAGTGGCTCCCAGAAAATGCCTGCTGAATTTGTTGATTCCCCCCAACCCACCCACCCCATTTCCAATGGCTCCCAGAAAAGGCCCACTGAATTTGTTGATTTTTTCCCCTCCAATTTCCAGTCACAGTGGCTCCCAGAAAGTGCCTGCTGAATTTGTTGATTTTTTCCCCCCGTTTTCAGTGGCTGCCGGAGAGTGCCCGTTACGACCTGACCAGGGGCTGCTACGACAGAGCGGTCCACACCCTGGAGAGAATTGCCAGGGAAAACGGAAAGCCCATGCCGCTGGGAAAACTGGTGGAGCCAAAGATGGAGGTTAGTGCCGTTGAACGAATTGTGGACATTTGAAGACTGACTGCAGACCCATGAGTGGCACCACTGGGACCCAGAAGTCTGTTTGTCCCTTAGTTTCCTCTGAATAGCTGCAAGTTGTCCTGTAAAAATTGAGGTTTTTTTTTTTGTGTGTGTGTGTGTGTGAGTGTATTTGTGTGTGTGTGTGTTGTGTGTGTGTGTGTGTGTGTGCGTGCGTGCGTGCGTGCGTGCGTGCGTGCGTGCGTGCGTGTGTGTGTATATATATTTGTGTGTGTATGTGTGTGTGTGTGTGCATGTGTGCGTGTATGTGTGTGTGTTCATGCTTGTGAGTGTGTATGTGCATGCGTGCATGTTGCATATGTGTGTGTTGGTGCGTGCGTATGTGCATGCATGTATGTGTGTGTGTTTGTGTGTGCTTGCTGTGTCTGTGTTCAGAAGGTAAAATGGGGCCACTTTAATTGTCTTTCCCTAAAATGATGTTTTCTGTCTGTGTTCAGAAGGCGAAATGGGGCCACTTTAACTGTCTTTCTCTAAGATAATGTCTGCTGTGTCTGTGTTCAGAAGGTGAAACGGGGCCGTTTCGTCGACCTCCTGAAACCGGAAATGAGAAGGTCCACCATACTGCTGTGGATTATCTGGTAACCATCTTTCAACACTTTCAAGATGAGAAGTGCATTGACCCCTGGTCCCTCACTCTTTCTTTAATTAATTCACTGGATGCTTGCCAGTTCGCCAGCACCGGCAGAAGTCAAACTTCTTTTTTATGTAGGGTGTGGTTTGTAGATCCAAGTAAGTAAACATGGTGCTTAACATCCACAGAAACCATAAGGCTTATTCGGGATGGGGAGGAGGGGGGTGGGGTGGGGGGGGGGGGGGGGGGGGGGGTGGGGGGGGGGGGGGGGGGGCAAGAGGGAGATTATATACCTATCGCTACACTGTCACCACCAGAATGACTCCTGCATTAAGTTGGGCAGCGATGAGAGCCATTTTAATGTTTCATAAATTGTGAGGGCCAAAGTCACAAGACGGTGTCCACAGACCACAACTTTTGAAGAGAAAAGAGAGCCAAAGCAGATTTGAACCACGGTCCCTCTGCTTACCAGCCTAACACCTTTACTGCTAGGCCAAATCGGCTCACAGGTAGATCCAAGGGCAACCGCAACACGATATACTGCCACCAATTTTCTATACAGAGTTGCTTCTGTTACACTGCAATTTGGGTCTGTTCCGGTGGGGTACATTGCTTTCACTTGGTGTTTTACACCCAGTCAACCAGTGATTTTTCTCACATGAGCCATAGGTGCGTACGTTTCATACTCAACAACAAAATGACATCACATATGTTATAACATGACATTGATAGTGAGATCTTTCATCTATGCCATCCATGAGTTCTTATTTTTAAATCAATAGATGCTCAACATCATTCAGATTTTTGATTTTTTAAAACTTTCTTGAGGATCAATTAACACGTAACAAGTACATAAACTTGTGAATTTCACCAAAGAACTCGTGAAAGGAAGGAATGTGGGTTTTTTATGCCTAGTCAACCATGACGGTTATATCAGGGCAAAGCACTCATGAACCTGTTTGAAAAAAACATTGATGTACAACAAACTTCTTTTTTTAAAGTTTCGTTGTTTTGCTTTGGGCTGGATACTGTCAGTATTACTGTGGTGACAAAGTAATATATCTGATTTTAAATTTTCAGTGTTAATTGTCAGACTATACAGTCTTACCTTTAAACAGTATATATTAGTCTATAATATATAGTCAGTTTATTTTGTATACTTCTCTTCTTCTTTTTTTAACCTAAAATGGCAAAATGTATTGATATTTCATCTGTTACGTTATTTTATATACTTCTATTCTTTTTTATTAAAGCCTAAAATGGCAAAAAGTTCTAATGTATTAATGTATAGTTCATCTGTTAGTTTATTTTATATACTTCTCTATTTTTCTCTCTCTCTCTCTCTCTCTCTTCTTTTTTCTTTTTAAGCCTAAAATGGTTTCCCTCCTTTGAGCTAACGAGTGGACGCACTCTCTTTCAGCAATCATTTTCACTCTTGACGTTGGAAGTAGCTTGCCAGAAGCACCAATATACGAAAAAGAGAATAATTCATTATATTACTACCTTCCCATAATTCCATCCTTCCCAGTCAGCTGGATCATTGTGTTCTTGTTTTGTTTCTTTGGTTGGTTTGTTGGCTGGTTGTTTTTTCCGTCACACGCCGGCTGTGCCATAAATGCCAAGACTACTTGCAGGTTGGTCTGTGCCTTCTCCTACTATGGCATTGTGCTGCTTACTACTGCGCTCTTTGAGAACCCAGATGGTTGCCATGGTGAGTTCTACACAGATTTCGTTTATTTTTGGCCAACTTTCTGACCCTAATCTAAGCGCTGATGTTATTGTCCCCAGACGTTTTGGCGTAGTAGTTGAGAGATGACAATAGTAATAATAATGGAAATTTGTGTTGTGTGTAACACAAAATGCTACACATATTGATAACCACACTCCAAGCAGCAACTGCTAAGTGGACTCTCCTCTGTCTGTTTTTGAGGCTGTGGCATCACCAGTAATGGCAGAGACTGAGGGAGGGTAGGTTTGACATCAGTGCTTGGGGTGTGTCTAATAAAACGGAATACAAGCTTGCACTTTTTACCCAACCCTGGTACAACCCTGACAATTTGATCAATACTGTTAACAAATAGGACAAAGTCTGGTCAGTAGTTCTGGAAGACGCAGTACAGCTGTAGTTGCCTGCATGCAACTACAAGGAAAAGCAAGCATCCAACACATGGAGATAGATGGATGTTTATGCGATCAATGTAAACTGTGACAGTCTCGTCCGTATGCTGAGGTATATTATTAAGTGGCAGTTTTTGTGTTTCATTCTTGAGTAATTTCCTGTGTAAAATAACCAGGGGGGCCTTTTATTTTGTATTCTAGTTTCCCTTTTTTTACCAAAGGCATCGTAGTCATTTACAACAGAGCCAACGCCGTCGGGTCTTTACAGGAACGGATGTGGCGTTTAAAGAAGGGTGTTTTTGGAGTGTAAAACGCTCACAAGAGATGACTACAAGGACTCACTTTGGAACGTTGCTGAATTTCCAGGTTGGGTTCCTCGTGGTATTTTGGTGATTTGTAGTCTTCTGTTGTGTGTGAATTTTTGGGATCTGGATACTTTTTCAGGGCTGGCATTTTGGTTGTTGCGTGTGTGTTGTGAGAGAGTATTTTGGTGTGTGTTGTTTGAGAGAGATATTTTGGTGTGTTGTTTGTGAGATATTTTGGTGTGTGTTGTTTGAGAGAGATATTTTGGTGTGTGTTGTTTGAGAGATATTTTGTGTGTGTTGTTTGTGAGATATTTTGGTGTGTGTTGTTTGAGAGATATTTTGGTGTGTGTTGTTTGTGAGATATTTTGGTGTGTGTTGTTTGAGAGAGATTTTGGTGTGTGTTGTTTGTGAGATATTTTGGTGTGTGTTGCTTGAGAGATATATTTTGGTGTGTGTTGTTTGAGAGATATTTTGGTGTGTGTTGCTTGAGAGAGATATTTTGGTGTGTGTTGTTTGAGAGATATTTTGGTGGATGTTTTTTTGACAGAGAGATTTTGAACCCTGCGCTGTTGGACCCTTTGAACTCAGATTGACAGAGCGTGAAGGAAAGGTTTCAGTGAAAGTGGTCTTAAGAGAAGGTTCCATGGACCGTTCTTAAAAAATATTCACCAGGGAGGTGACGTCGGGTCATGAAATCAACATTGAGACTGTGGACAGTACAGACCTGGTGTCATTCTTAGTCAGCTAGGTCACAGTGCGTCATGAGATCAATTCCGTTCCCTGCTCCCTATGAACTGTGGTCCTTCATCTCAGCAAACCTTGATTAACTATTCCTCTTCTCCTCTCACCCAACAAAGGACATCGTTGAAAGAGTACTTTGGAGTTATCCTTGAAATCTGAAAAACAACAACAAAGCCGTACACTACACTGCATTACTGGTTACAGTGGCGTGCTGATGATGAAGTAGAGCTTCATGCCTTCGGATGTCGGCTGACATATTAGGGACAAATTGTGACCAATGCCGAAGCACGGTTCAATAAAGCTTTACGTCCACAGAAACCAGAAGGCTCGTTAGGACGGAAAGCCCAGGACGGCCACCTCGACTTTCACACAGCTCCTGAACTCTGACAGTGACGTGCATGTGATTTACACCTTTTCACGGGCCTTTTTGGTTGCTCAGCCATTTGCAAACACAGACCTGCATTCCACTCTTGCTTTCGGTCTCGTAGCCTTGCTCGCCAAGAGTGACCCCAGGTCAATACTGTCCCCAGCCTCCGCTGCAATTTCCTGGGCTGCCATGGCCTGTCACTGAGAATGGACCATTGCATTGCAAAGGACAATTTGCATTGCAAAGGCTGGCGCAATTGTACCTATCTCATCACATTCACCCTGATATAACCGTACAGGTTGACTGGGCATAAAACGCCAGGCTACTGCTACTACTACTACTGCGACACCCTCATGCACAATCTGAAAGGATTCTCAGTTTCTTTTTCTCTCTTTTTTTCAGGATTGTTTTTGACTGCTTTTCTACTGGAAAAAATAGGACGCAAGTACACTATGGCTCTGGAGTTTGGTGTCTTCAGCATCTTTGTCCTGTTTGTCAACATTTGCACAACTCGGTAAATGTCCTGTTTGTCAACATTTGCACAACTCGATAATTGTCTTGTTTGTCAACATTTTCACAACTCTGTAATTGCCCTGTTTGTCAACATTTGCGCAACTTGGTAATTGTCCTGTTTTGTTTGTCAGCATTTGCACAACTCAGTAATTGTCCTGTTTGTCAACATTTGCACAGCTCAGCAATTGTCCTGTTTGTCAACATTTGCCCAACTCGGTAATTGTCCTGTTTGTCAACATTTGCCCAACTCGGTAATTGTCCCGTTTGTCAACATTTGCACAACTTGGTAATTGTCCCGTTTGTTAACATTCGCACTCAAGACAGTAGTATCAGGGCCCTGTGTATTGGTGCTTGTAAAAACTAAAGTTGGATTGATATGCTGTAATAATAATAATAATAATCAGATCTTAGAGTGCTTTTTCAGTAAGGGTGGGAATGCTTTTAGCCCATTCCTGTGACCGTGGATTATGTGTATGTCTGCATGCGTGAATGGTGTGAGTTTTGTTTTGCAAAGCTATTGGTACTGTATAAGAGATATCCATTATTATTACTGGAAAACAAAACAACAGCAAAATCTGAAACACATTGGACTGCTAACATTTTGCAAAAAAATATTGCAACGCCCAAAAGGTTAAAAGCAATGAAACAATGCAAAACAAAGCACACATTTTTCAGGGTAGACCCCTTTGTCAAACAAGAAAGAGACATCGACAAGCAAAGGATGGAAGAAATGAAGTCACTTAGCTTTCATGTGATTGGCGTTGGTCCAGGAGAACACTAGCATGAAGCTCAAACTTTGTCTTTTATTTTTTTGAATTAAAGACAAAGTTAAGGAGAGGACCGTTTTGATATTTTGTGTGCCCTGTGTGTTTCAGTGCCCTTCTGACAGTCTTCCTCTTTGTGTGTCTTCTGTGTTTCAGTGCCTTTCTGACAGTCTTCCTTTTTATGTGCCCTGTGTGTTTCAGTGCCCTTCTGACAGTTTTCCTCTTTATATGCCCTGTGTGTTTCAGTGCCCTTCTGACAGTTTTCCTCTTTATGTGACCTATGTGTTTCAGTGCCCTTCTGACAGTCTTCCTCTTTATGTGCCTTCTGTGTTTCAGTGCCCTTCTGACAGTCTTCCTCTTTGTGGCCAGAGCGTTCATCTCGGGGGCTTTTCAGGGGGCATACATCTACACACCAGAAGTGAGTTACGTGTGCATGCACATTACTGGAAAACCTGTTTGGGTTGTTTTTGTTGTTTCCATAATCCAACAAACTCTGACATGGACTTCAGGATCTTTAAGATGCGTATTTGATTTTTTGGCAGGCATATATGTATACATGTTACACCACTTCGGTGGATATGCAAAAAACAAAACAAAAAGACATGAATAATCACACCGGCAAACACAGTTTTTGTTTTACCCCATGTAACACACACCGCACAAAGAGTCTCAGGGGCGTATATATGAAAAGGAGGGACACGGACACCACTTCACTCAGGTTACATATTTGTTTACTTCCCATAACCTAAAATACACAAAAGCAGCATCAGCCCCACTCTATTAGCAGAACCCACTGCACACCCTAACCTGGACAAAAAGTTACAGTGACAGGTAAGCAGCTAGGTGGTGTCCGCGTCCATGCTGAGACAAGTCTGTTGACCCGCTCCCCTTGTGCACTATCTTATTCTAGCCACACCCGACGAAACAAAGTCCTGCTGTCACGTGACACCTGCCTCACCCGCTCCATATACGGTAATAGTCAACAGATCACGGGAAAGGAAACGGCAACTGTCCTCATCCTTGCAGTTCCACTCTCTCCTTGTTCCGTATATGGTAATGGTCGACAGGCCATTGAGAGAGATAGTAAAAATGTCCAGTCTCGCAGTCCCGCTCTGTATACAGTCTTAATCAGCCTGGTTGTAGAGCAAAATTAGTTGCTGACACGCGGCGTGTTGGAGTCAGAGTCCAGGTGATCACTTCAGTGTAAACATCACCAATCAAGTCCGTGGATGAAGCGATGCCACCGGCACGCTTGGATGACAGCAGGCTTTTGTGTCCAGATGCGGCTCCTATTTGTCCCAGGCTGTTCGCGGTGACCACTCGAGCCAGGCGGGATGGCCACCGCGGCGTCCTCTCACGGTCGGGTTCACATGCAAAATAGCGGAAGAAAACGACTCAGCAGTACATAGTACATGAGAGTTTTCGATAATAAATGAACCCGACCCCTTATTGTGTTACACCCATTATAATCAGTTTTTTTGGCCATTTTTTTCCCTGCTGATGCTTTTCTCTGCTTCTTTTTCTGGAAAAAGGGGTTTACCCCCAAGATTCACATGCTGTGTTTTGTCGTAATAAATAGCATTTATTTTTCATCTTTTGTGAGTTTGAATCTCTTCTTTTTTTCTTCTTTTTTTTTCCCCCCCTCCGGTTGTGTTCCACATGGATGCCTTTTGTCTTTGGCTGCAGTTCTATCCAACATCAATGCGAGCCATGGGTCTGGGTGCCTGCAGTGGGATGGCGAGGATAGGAGCCATCATCACGCCATTTGTGGCTCAGGTAGGCCTGGGTACATCTCACAGATAGAGGCCATTATCACACCGTTTGTGGCTCAGGTAGGCCTGGGTACATCTCACAGATAGAGGCCATTATCACACCGTTTGTGGCTCAGGTAGGCCTGGGTGCATCTCACAGATAGAGGCCATTATCACACCGTTTGTGGCTCAGGTAGGCCTGGGTGCATCTCACAGATAGAGGCCATTATCACACCGTTTGTGGCTCAGGTAGGCCTGGGTACATCTCACAGATAGAGGCCATTATCACACCGTTTGTGGCTCAGGTAGGCCTGGGTACATGCACACAGTCAGGACCCATTATCCCAGGAGGTAGTCCTGTTACACAACTGTGTGTGTGTCCAGTGGAAAAGATAGTCCTGTAACACAACCTTTTGTGCACCCTATTCTACGCCATGGTTTTGATGGAAAAGATAGTCCTGTAACACAACCATTTGTATCCAGTTCAGTGCCATGGTTTGGTGTTAGATGTAGTCCTGTAACAGAGCCATTGGTGTATCCGATTCGATGCCACTTTTAATGCTAAAGAGTGTAAGGCGCTTACACCTAATGTGAGCCCAAAGCTGATGGTGTGGTGTTAGAGGTAGTCTTGTAACACAACCATTTGTGTGTCTAATGAAAGGGGGATAGTCCTGTAACAGAACCATTTGTGTGTCCAATGTTAAAGGTAGTCCTGTAACACAACCATTTGTGTGTCCAATGGAAGAGGTAGTCCTGTAACAGAACCGTTTGTGTGTCCAATGGAAGAGGTAGCCCTGTCACAGAACTGTTTGTGCATCCAGTGAAAGAGGTAGCCCTGTAACAGAACTGTTTGTGTGTCCAGTGAAAGAGGTAGTCCTGAAACAGAACCATTTGTGTGTCCAATGGAGAAGGTAGTTGTGTTTCAGAACCATTTGTGTGTCCAATGGAGAAGGTAGTTGTGTTTCAGAACCATTTGTGTGTCCAATGGAAAAGGTAGTCATATTTCAGAACCATTTGTGTGTCAATGGCAGAGGTAGTCCTGTAACAGAACCGTTTGTGTGTCCAGTGAAAGAGGGATAGTCCTGTAACCAGAACCATTTGTGTGTCCACTGGAAGAGACAGTCCTGTAACAGAACCGTTTTCCTGTCCTGTCCTGTGCGTGAGTGTTTACGTGCAGCAGCTCACTGCGCGACGGTTTGATGCTGCAGGTGCTGTTGAAGGAGTCTGCCTACCTTGCCATTTCTCTGTACGGCGTGATGTGTCTGATCGCCACCGTCGCCTCCCTCCTGCTTCCCTTCGAAACCAAGGGCCGTGAAATGAAGGTAGAGAAACTGGCTGTCCAAGTGTTTGGGGGGCAGAAGAGAAGTCATTTGGCCGAAACTTGATTTAGATTAGGAGGTTGGGGGGGGGGGGGGGGGGGATTATGCAGAGAAACGTGTTGGCTGCAGGGTGGCAGGGCTTCACTTCATGCCTAGTCTAACCTTGGTCATTTTGTGTGTGCATGTGTGTGTGTGTGTGTGCATGTGTGTGGAGAGAGAGTGTAGCAGAGCAGTGGTTACTTTGTTGTAAGCACAACCATTGTACTGAATGGTAAAGCAGGTGATTGTGGGGAGACTTGATGAATGCCCACTTGTCTCTTGAGAGAGACTCTCTCTCTCTCTCTCTCTCTCTCTCTCTCTCTCTCTCTCTCTCTCTCTCTCTCTCTCTCTCTCTCTCCCCCCTCTCTTTTTGTGTGTGTGTGTGTGTGTTTAACTGTGTTTTAGACTTTTTTGCTCCAGTTGTTTTTCACTGCTATTTTTTTCATTTCCGTTGCAATCACTGTCTGGTTTTATATGTGTTGTTATTATTATTATTATTTATTATTTTTTGTTTTTATTTTTACTGATGCTGTATTTGTCTATAGCCTTCTGTAATAATATTTAACTGTGAATATCTTGGTTATTAGTAGTACTGTAGCAACGGCAGATATGTGAGTCGGCCTTTGTGCTAATATCTTCACCGTTGAGAAATAAAGTTCAATCAATCAATCATCAATCAACAATCACTCTCCATCTCTCCTCCCCTCTCTCTCCCCCCTCTCTCTCCCTCCTCTCTCTCTCTCTCTCTCTCTCTCTCTCTCTCTCTCTCTCTCTCTCTCTCTCTCTCTCTCTCTCTCTCTCTCTCTCTCTCTCTCTGCCCCTCATGAAGGGGTGCATGTGGATGACCTATCACCTCACAGTACATACTATATTTATACCTGTGAGCAAGAAAACACTATATCTGTCTCTGACTCTGACTCTCTCTCTCTCTCTCTCTCTCTCTCTCTCTCTCTCTCTCTCTCTCTCTCTCTCTCTCTCTCTCCCCCCCTCTCTCACTCCCTCCCCCCCCCCACCCCCACCCTTATTCAACTGTAGCTTAGCAAGGACCAGTTGTTACACAGGTTTTGACTGAACTGAAACTACAGTCCTTGTAATATAAAGTTTTGGGGTCTGAGTTCTCTCTCTCACTCACCCCACCCCCCTCTCTCTCTTCCCCCACACCTCCCCTCCCCCCATCCCCCCTCCCTCCCTCTCCCTGAGGTACTACATCTGTCTTGCCTTTGAAATCACATGTTGTTGTTTTGCAGGACACCAGTGCTGAAATCACTGTCAAGAGGAAATCCACGGGACAGTAAGCAGTGATCGTGTGCGGAGAGGCTGCCATAACAGCAATGCTTGGCCTGCGTCTGCTTCTGCCTGCGTCCTTTCATGCTGCCTACGCAAAAGAAACAGCTGATCGCTTGCTGTCGGAATATTAATGCCTCTCATTGTCGGTATGTCCCAAGAGCGGATCTTTCCATAAATTGCTTTTGCGGGAACATATATATCTCATCAGCATTCGTTCAACATTTTTGTGAATGAATTGCAACACTCCGATCATGATTTCTCGTCAAATGTGGTATTTTCTTATCTTCAGAAGAATCTCCGGTTGTTTTTTCTCTCTCCGAATTAGGGGTTCTGAATGTCCTTCAGAATAGACTTGTGGTTAAATTGTGATATGATTGCCAAAGTTGCGTGCGTGTATTTATAAATGTGCTTGGCAGGATCTTCAAAACATTTCAGAATCATGTATGGCCGTGTAATTGAAAGGGTTTTTTTATGTCATTTTTAAAGACTGATGTTGGTTTAGACTGAAAGAGGTTATCTCCTGAAATGACCCAGCGACAACCAGCCTAAGTGTGCTTGGCAGTATCTTCAGAACGTTTCACAATCATGTATGGCCAATGTAATTGAAAGGCATAATCATTCAAATATATTATTGTTGTTTGGGGGGGGGATGGGGGGGGGGGTCATTTTTTAAAGACTGATGTTGGTTTAGACTGAAAGAGGTCATCTCCTGAAATGTCCCAGCGACAACCTGCTTAAGTGTGGCAGTATCTTCAGAACATTTCACAATCATATATGGGCCATGCAATTGAAAGGCATAATCATTCAAACATATTGTTTTATTTTGAAAAAAATTTAAAGATTTTTTTTTTGGTTGGGGTTTTGTGTCATTTTTAAAGACTGATGTTGGTTTAGTCTGCAAGAGATTATCTCCTGAAGTGCCCAAGCGACATCCAAGGCCCCAGCAGAGGAGCCTAGAAGGCTTTCCTGCAGCTGCTGCGAGACCAAGTTTTGGTGTGGACGAAAGTTTGGCAGTGCTGCTAACCATTGTGGTTTGGGGTGACGAGTTTGTCTGGTTTTTGATGGAGCCATTACAGTTAAGGGGGTCCACACGAACCTTCCTTTCTCAGCATTAGTTTTTGATGGAGCCATTACAGTTAAGGGGGTTGACATAAACAGTCTCAGCCTCAACCTCAACATCCTTCCTCAGCATTTAAAAAAAAAAAAAATTGATGGAGTCATCACAGTTAAGGTGATCCACATGTGGAGTCGTTCCAGTTAAGGGGGTCCACGTGAACGCTTTTTCCTCAGACAGTTCAAGGGGGTTGATGTGAACACTGCTTTCTCCGCCGTCACTTTTTGTGGAGTCATTACAGTTCAGGGTTTTCCTCCGACTGTTAAGGCATTCCACGTGAACACTCCTTTCTCCGCAATAGCTTTGGTGGAATCATTACAGTTATTGGGGTCGACGTGAACACTCCTTCCTCAGCAGTAGCTTTTTGTGGAGTCATCACAGTTAAGGGGGTCCACATCAACACTCCTTTTTCAGCTGTCGCTTTTTGTGGAGTCATTACAGTTAATGGGGTCCACATCAACACTCCTTTCTCAGCTGTCGCTTTTTGTGGAGTCATTACAGTTAATGGGGTCCACATCAACACTCCTTTCTCAGCAGTAGCTTTTCATCCATGACATCCATCCATCAACATGATTGCTCCATCCTCAGCAGTGGCTTTTTGTGGAGTCATTACAGTTAATGGGGTCGATGTGAACACTCCTTTTTCAGCAGCAGCTTTTGGTGGAGTCATTACAGTTAATGGGGTCAACTTGAACACACCTTTTTCAGCAGTAGCTTTTTGTGGAGTCATTACAGTTAATGGGGTCGATGTGAACACTCCTTTTTCAGCAGTAGCTTTCGGTGGAGTCATTACAGTTAATGGGGTCGATGTGAACACTCCTTTTTCAGCAGCAGCTTTTGGTGGAGTCATTACAGTTAATTGGGTCAACTTGAACACTCCTTTTCCAGCAGTAGCTTTTTGTGGAGTCATTATAGTTAATGGGGTCGATGTGAACACCTTTTTCAGCAGTAGCTTTTTGTGGAGTCATTACAGTTAGTGGGGTCAATGTGAACACACCTTTTTCAGCAGTAGCTTTCGGTGGAGTCATTACAGTTAATGGGGTTGACGTGAACACTCCTTTTCCAGCAGTAGCTTTTTGTGGAGCGAACACACCTTTTTCAGCAGTAGCTTATTGTGGAGTCATTACAGTTAATGGGGTTGATGTGAACACTCCTTTTCCAGCAGTAGCTTTCTGTGGAGTCATTACAGTTAATGGGGTTGACGTGAACACTCCTTTTCCAGCAGCAGCTTTTGGTGGAGTCATTACAGTTAATGGGGTCCACACCAACACTCCTTCAGCAGTGGCTTGTGATCAAAGCTTTGCAGTCAAGGAATGCTGTTTGGTTTTCTCTGACTGTGACCACAGCTATGAACTTGCATGGCTTGCCTCACTGTTTCTCGTATATCTGGGTCTGTTCCGCATGCCTTTGGACATTTTTCAAAGCGGAAATTGTGCACGTATTTAATTCAATTTCAGTAACAGTTATGGCAGCCTCCTTTTCTTGGTGAAAGAGCCGCTACAAAAGTTGTGAATATCATTTGATGAGAGCCACCCCACCCCACCGCACCCGCACCCCCCATCCCACGTACAGCTCCTTTGCAAGTGCTTATTCTCGTAATTCGGTACAGCTCTTGGTCTTTTGGTGAGGTTGGTGTTCCATTACAGTCTGCTCAGTTTTTGTTTGATTTTTTTCATGTATCAGGTCACTGGCTGGTTCATTTATACATTTATGTAATGATTCTTTCGTTTTGATGAAATAACTGTCAGTATTCAGCTGTGGCTTAACGAGGGTGTTAACAACTCACGTGAAGCATTATTTGGGTGGATGGAATGATCGGTGTGAGTCATTTTTATGACCTTGACCAAACTTTTAAGATCATGTTGGTGTCTGAAAAGCTAAAATGAAGGGTTTTTTGAGTGAGATTTGATGTGACTATGTACAGATTGTGTATAGTGGTCACATACATGGACCAGATCACACGAAAGATGCTTTTGGTTAGGTCGCATGTGTAACTGAAGCCTGTCTAAACTTGGTGAGAACATTTGTGCTGGCGTTTTGTAAGACACTGTTTGGGTGCATCTATGAAACTGTGCATGGCGACAGCTAGCCTCCGTTCAGCTTTACACATACCTGCCAGTTTGGATTCATTTGCTTGACTGGCCTTCATATGCATATATAATGAAAGGTATTTTTTTCTAGTGTAGAATGTGAGCCCCCCCCCCCCCAGTTTTTTTTCTGCGTGTGTGTTGGGGGGGGAGGGTACGTACATGTGAACATGCATGGATGGGTGCGTGTACAGGTTTTGCCTGTGAGCCTTTGGTGGTTGCAGAATTCATTCCATCATTTCCATTCCAAGTAAGTTTTTTCCATTCCATCTCAAAGGCCGTTTACCTCATTCTAACTAGCTTTACCTTATTTTAGGTTTAAACCACCGGTTTACAAGAATTTATGATTCCAGACATTTTTGTAATTGATAGCAGTTGTTTTGTTTTTTCCTGTTTGGATGAGTACATGGGATTTAGTGCGTATTCAACATTCCTTTCAGATGTTCGCATTTTACCTTTTGTTCAGCACATATCTCTGCTGTTTTGATTGGCGATTGTTGATTTGTATGTGAGTATAATTTACACATTGCCTGTTTTTCTTTAATTAAATTGTAAAGCACTTTGAGTCTTGAAAAGCACTGTATAAGTTCCCTGTTATTATTGTATTGTTCATGTTACAGCAACTCTACCCAATATGGCTTGCTGATTTATATGTGTGTGTGTGTGTGTGTGTGTGCACTTTACATTAGGTGGTGGATAGTGTGTTTTGGGTTCTCAGCACCTTTGCCCTGATACAGCCGTCATGGTTGACTGGTTGTGTTAAAAGCTGGTGCAGGAGTAGTATTGTGATCAATGAAAAGTGAACTGAGGTCATAGGTGTCACGTGATTTCCTGTGATAAGGTGTTGCCCCTGCGTGCATGTGAGTGTACACTGCGTAAAACTGACAGGAGCAAGATAGAGGTTCTTTGAGTTGTCATTACCATCATTATCATATGGACCAATTAGCTAATGCATAGCTTTTTGTTTGTGTTGGGGAGGGTCTCTTTTTTTTCTTTCTTCTTCTTTAAAAAATAAAAATAAAAATCCTTCCTATTTTGAATCTTGTTTTCAAAGAGGTCATAAGAAAATAAAGGAGCTGACTGCAAAGCACCCTAGAACGCACCAACCCATTGCGTGCAAAAGACTTGTTTGAATGTTTTCACTACAAAATGCCTTTTTAGAATGCAAACCACTTTATCATAATATATCTCAGAGGAAATATATCTCAACCCAGAGAGTGCTAATAACAATCAGCACCATAGTGTTGATGCCAGAAGGGAAACCACTCTTATTAGCCACAAAGCGGAGGTGGCTAGCAGGTTGAAAGTCGTCATGTAGCCAGTTTTTGTTTGTTGTATAAAAGTTAATCATTCAGAAAATGAACAGGCGTAATTGGTTCAAATGATGAAAGTCATTGTGTACCCAGTTTTTGTATGTTGTGTAAAAGTTAATCTTTCAGAAAATGAACAGGTCCTTTGCACACAGTGTAATTGGTTCAGATGATGAAAGTCATTGTGTACCCAGTTTTTGTATCTTGTATAAAAGTTAATCTTTCAGAAAATGAACAGGTCCTTTGTACAAAGCGTAATTTGTTCAAATGATCTGAATAATGGTTGTGTTTTTGTTTTTTCATAGCGTTACCGTTTTTGGTCTCATCATTTTTGTGTCTCAAGTGAATGCTGTGCCACTGGCAGTTTTGTTTTTATTTTGCACATGTATGTGTTCCATTTGGCAGCTGTGATCAGCAAACAAATCACACGTAGTACGTATTGGAACACTGATTCCACTTTGACATTTTGCGACCATCTTTTGTGTGCTTTGTTTAGAGGGGCTTTGTTGTGTCGTTGGTAACCATTTTTGTGATCATGAAAACCTGGGAGAGTTTTCCTTCATCCTTAAGGACCAAACCTCATGCCCCCCCCCCCCCCCCCTCCCCCCCCCCCCCCACCTTCACCCCATCCCCATCACCGACCCCCCCCCCTTCACCCCATCCCCATCACCGACCCCCCCCCACCTTCACCCCATCCCCATCACCAACCCCCCCTTCACCCCCATCCCCATACCACCCCCCCCCTTCACCCCATCCCCATCACCAACCCCCCCTTCACCCCATCCCCATCACCAACCCCCCACCCCAGTGAGCTCGTTGGTTTGGTTTTGCTTGCCGTTTCCAGAAGGAAAGGAAAACCCACGCCGGTGATGGAAACAAAATGGAGGACTAAATCCTCTGCTGAGGGACGGGTAAAGAGTGCAAATCAAAAAGGCTCCTACATGCACTTTAGGGGTGGGGGGGGGGGGGGGGGGGGGGGGGAAGGGAGGGGGGTCTTGTGGGAGGGGAGGGGGGTCTTGTGGGAGTCCAAGCCAGAGGTTTTAAACCCGTCCCCGGAGCATCATTGTCATGTGTAAGTGTGTGTGTATATAGCCCAGAGGTGCTTGTTTAGCTTTTGTTACTTTGAGCTCTGGTTTAGTCTGCAGTTTGTTAACGCAGCACCAAGTGAACAGGCCCGTTGGCAAGGTTGGAGCTTTGGGGTGTTCTGTTTTTCTTTTTCTTTTTCTTTTTCAGGCAAGTTTTGTTGTATGTTTTAAGGTTGTTGTTTTTTGTGTTTTTTTGGGGTGTATATTTTTTTTTATTAATACTTTATTAATCCCAAAAGGAAATTTGGGTTGCCATGGCAAAATAAGGCCACAGCAGCTGCAAGAGCAGCGCTACCCATTCCTACCAGTGTGCACAGTATTTTCGTGTGTCCAAACAATGGGATGTATATATATATGGCTGCCAGTGTTTGGGATTTGTAACACACACACAGATGTTGATGCACGCAATTGCACACAGGGGCTGTGTAAATACTCTTAGAGAGTCTGCGCTGAAAGCTGACTTTGGGGAGAGAAAAATCTTGCCACACCAGGGGGAGAGAAATCCCTTGCCACACCAGGGGAGAGAACTCCCTTGCCACACCAAGGGGAGAGAAATCCCTTGCCACACCAAGGGGAGAGAAATCCCTTGCCACACCAGGGGGAGAGAAATCCCTTGCCACACCACGGGGAGAGAAATTCACACCAGGGAATCAAGCCCTTTGTCGGTATTGGCGCCTGGTTTTTTGGCCCAATGCTCTCTGCCAACTGAGCCGTCCTGCCCCCTAGGGAGTGATGCATTTGTGATATATGACGTACTTAAAGGGTGGTCAGTGTACTGGGGGGCAGCCATGACCAGAGGCTACTCCCGCAAAAGAACCTCTACTGGGTTCTAGTACTGACCCCCCCCCCTCCCCCACCCCCCCCCCACACGACCCCTCCACCCACCACCACCACCCACCCAATCACTTGTCAAGAGTACAAGTTTTTTGTCTACTTCATGGAGGATGCGTAATATGAGTGCTTGTCCCAGTGGCAGTTCCCAGACTTGATTAATTAATTTCATGCATCAAATCATTAATGTACTGAATAATTTAGAGAAATTTTGTCAAAATCAAGTGTACTGAATAATTATGTTTTAGAGAAAAAAAATTAAAGGGGGGGGGGGGGAGATGTAGCTGCAAAAAAATATAACAGTTCACATTAAATGTACGTCCTCTTTTAGAACGTCTCGGAGGTTGCTGTTATGCTTTTGAGTTTTGTAATTGAGAATCATTGCAGTTTATTGCTTGCGAACGTGACCTGTGGGGTATTTTTACAGACATTGTATTTCTTACAGGCAAGAGGATTCAGATCTCAAAAGCTGTTGCTATTAAGGCTGAAAATCCGAGTGGAACCCCTCTGCGTTTGGTTCTGAATTTTAGGAGCTTCCTCCATGACATTCCTCTACAGATGGACAGAATCTCGAAATGCGATTTTTCAGGTATGAAGACTGATTGCTGAATATCCTAGCAAAAATCCTGAGTCTGCATTTGCTTCTGAATTTTAGGAGCTTCCTCCATGACATTCCTCTACCGATGGACAAAATCTCAACATGTGATTTTGTGTGTGTGTGTGTGTGTGTGTGTGTGTGTGTGTGTGTGTGGTGGTGTGTGTGTGTGTGTGTGTGTGTGTGTGTGTGTACAAGTAAATACAGACTAAAAGCATAGGCATGCATGATTGGTTGTTGTTATTTTAGTAGCCCATTATCTGTCATTCTTGCTTGCCATGAAACAGAAAAGATGGCTGCATGCAGCAGTAATAAACAAAAAATAGCCATTGTCATATGCCTGTGCTTTAAAGTGCCAGAATGTGTGTCAGGACTGTGCTTCAAAGTTCAATAGTGTTGTGAACTTTTTACTCTGCTCTTGTCTTTACCTTGTTTCTGTCAGTGGCTTATTCTCCGGACAGTTTTTTCCAGAAAAATCTTCTTCTTCTTTTTCTTTTTTAAAATTTTTTTTTTTTTTTTTTTGTTAGGAGGTGGGATTATTATTTTTTTTTTTTGGTTTTTTTTATTTATTGAGCATCTAAGAGGTGATACTTGGTAGGTGGTATGTGCTGTTTGCTTCCGTACAGCACTAGTATTTGTAATCATTCATTTATAATTTGATTTTTTTGCTTGTTTGTAGTTTTAGTCCATTCCATTGTTGTATTTGTCAGTAGTGATAAACAGAACAATTGTTGATACCAGCATGTCCTAGCCGCATATGTTTTTCTAACAAGGGCAATATTTAAGAGACTAACTCATGGAACATTTGTGTCTACATGTATGTTTTGTGTTATGGATTGTGTCTGGATTCATTTTGTAGAACTGACTTGAGTATGGTGTGAGATGAGTTTTCAGATGGGTATTTGCTTTTGACCCAGTTCATTCGGCGCTGGCCCTGTGTGGTTGACTGCACGTTAAAATCCAGTCAATACTACTTCTTGTGCTTCACACTAGAGGGGTTTTGGGGTCCTTGTTTTTTGTTGTTGTTCTTTTTGTCGTTTTGTTTCGTTTGTTGTTGTTGGTTTGCCCTGATACATCCATCATGGTTGACTGGACATTAAAAACCCATTTCTTTCCATCCCTCCTTCTTCCTTCCTTCCATCTTCCTTCCTTCCTTCTTCCTTCCTTCCTTCTTCCTTCCTTCCTTCCTTCCTTCCTTCCTTCCTTCTTCCATCCATCCTTCCTTCTTCCTTCCTTTCTTCCTTCCTTCCTTCTTCCTTCCATCCTTCCTTCCTTCCCTCCTTCCTTCCATCCTGCCTGCCATCCCTCCATCCTGCGTGCCTTCCCTTCTTCCTTCCCTCCTTCCTTCCTCCCCACCATCCTTCCTTCTTCCTTCCTTCCTTCCTTCCTTCTTCCTTCCTTCCTTCCTTCCATCCCTCCTTCCTTCCTTCCTTCTTGTTGTTGAGAACATCCTTTTTTTTCTTCGGATTTTCTGTTTTCTCTCCAGTGAATCTGAATAAGCCAGATTATCAGCTGGAAAGTTGAGCGCTAAACTGATGTCATAGATTTATGTGGAGCGAGGGTAATGGTGGATCATTCACAGTCTTTGTGCCTGCAGGTTGTTGCCAGCTGTGTTTGAACAACTCCGGCTTTTCTATTGCCTTACATGAGTGAGCTCATTCCACACAGCCATTGAATTTCCTCTGCGCATGTGTGTGTGCTTCACTCTCCAAGGTTCGCTTTCCGGCACCCTTCCTCCAAACTCTGCTGTGATTGGTTATGTCATTGAAGGGGCACTCCTTATCTCTGTGCATCTTTCAACCCACACTGTCGCCGCCCCTGTAGTTGGTCCCCCCATCAACGGGGCACTCCTTATCTCTGAACTTTGCATCTTTCAACCCACACTGTCGCAGCCCCTGTAGTTGGTCCCCCCCTCCTCCCCACCCTCCACCCCATCCCACCCCACCCCACCCCACCCCTGTCAAAGGGGCACTCTTTATCTCTGCACTGTACATCTTTCAACCCACACTGTCACCACCCTCTCAAAGGCTGGGGTGCTTATTATAAGACTGTGGAAGCAACATGGCATTGAAGCATTCCCCGGGTAAAAAAAAAGTAGTTTCCGTCTTGGTTCTGTTTGTGCTGGCATGAGCAGTGTGGGTGGTTATGAAAGGAATGCCTGATAGCGTTTGAGTTGTCTCGTACAAACGTACTGCCATTTGAGCACCAATGAAAGATTTCCAGACAATTTTCAGAGGCCTATGGCATAACCAGTTATGACTGTGGCATGGTTGGAGGAGGGCTGTCCTAGACCGGCTTGCTTGGAGATGCTTTTTGCTTTTGTTCGTACGTTAAACGGGTTGCAGCTGTAGCCGTTTGACACCAAGTGCTGCTAGGCGGTGACGTTGCAGGCGGTGAATATAATAATTTCCTTTTTCAGCACACAAATGAACTCCACAGTAAATCTTGGTGAATATGACACATTTTCAAACACAGCTGTAATAAGAGCCAAACACATAAAAGGTTCAAAAGAATGCTATTTATCAGGACAAAACACAGCATGTGAATTTCCAGGGTAACTCCCTTTATCAAGCTACAAAACGACACTTAAACGACAGTTAAACAGTGAAAAATGAGATGGAGAGCTAATTAAAGCCACTCGTTTTTGGTTGAGCTATGAGGTTTTCGTGTCCAGTGCTCATACAGCTCTAATAAAAGAAAAGGCGACAATGCCCAGTTCTAGCTAGAAGATGATGACTTGCTCAGCATGGTCAAGGAGTCTGATGGCGGAGATTGGGAGGAAAGTAGATGCCTTAATATGCAGTATGCATTTTGTGTTAGGCGCTTTAGTTTTTGGCTTTGTGATAACAATGAAATCTTTCATTTTCTCTGTTTCATTTGTAGCTTATTGATATGGTAAGAATGGGAAGAAGAATAAAAAGTTTCAGGACTGCAATATACATGGCATGCTCACAGTAACACACCCACACTCGCCTGAAACACACACACACACACACACACACACAACACACACACACACACACACACACACACACACACAAAGAGGCATTTCAACGTTGCAATTCCTAAATATTGTGCAATGGTATATTTTGTCCTAAGTCCTTGCCCTGAGATATATGTTTTTCAGATAAATAATCTGTGATTTGGTATTTGAGATGTATACATACACGAACCTGCGTGCAATGAGGGAGAATGGTGTGAGTTTTTAAAGGGCAAACAGCTTGGTAAACTTGTATCATTCAGGATGTGAGCTGTGGTGTGGAACAGGCCAATGCATGTACGTCTACTGGTATGCTTTAATCATCTTAAAAGATGTGAAAATCTTTTCGTTGTCTTGTTGATGTTTGTGGGGATTACCATAATCCTCTTTGTGATTTTGTGAATGTGTTAGCAGCTTCACTTTTCATTGATATAATATGTACAATTACAATATGGCTTTCTGTTATGTGGACTGCCGTTTGTGTATATATGTGCTTTTCAGGTTAAATCATACGGTCAGTGATCAAGCATACTTTTTGATTGTCTATTTATTTACATAGAATTTGGGATGAACTAATTGAAAAAATGGCTTTCATAGTAAAATGTGCATAGGTGTGTTTTAGTCTGCCTATTTTCAGAACTATTTGTATGCTTTAAAATGCAAATTTTCAGAACTATTTGTATGCTTTAAAAACATGACTGACATGAAAAACAAAAACAAAAAAAACATTGTACTTTGTAGGTGAACTCTTTGTAAAGTCAGCAGGTCACAGCCGACATTGCAGGTTAGTGACCATTTTGTGTGCTCTTTTTAGTTTCAGATCAAATGTGTGCGTATAGTGCTCATCTGGTTAATGATCAAACTGGAGTCTGTGCACAGTGTAATCTTGAAGGGACTAACTCTTCAATTGTAATTGAGAACAGTTTTGAAATGGTATTTTCTCATGACAAAGTCTGATTGTCAAGAGGTGACACTGTGTGGTTGAGAGGCCCTTTAACTTTGAGAGGCCCTTTAAATCCAATTACTGCACTCAGTTTAAATGCCAAACCTGCAGGTTAAACACATACACATTGTGAAGCAACCAGGAAACAACTGGTTAAATCTTTGGTACATGCAATTAAAATTAAATGTTATTGCTCGAATCTTTGTTTTTGTTGCTGTTGTTTGTTCAGTATAATTATCTGTGAAACACGGTGAAGCATTTGCTGGGCGTGTTTGTGATCAGTGACTTTCGCTGTGTTTGTAATACTCAAAAACGTTTTTACCCCTTGTAGAACATGTTCACGCATGAACGTTTAGATTTCCATTCATTTGCATCCATGTTTTTGGACTTACGTGATTTTTGGTTTTGTAGAAACAAAACCTTGTGGCTTTTGGACTTTTGTGTACTACATTTACGTGGGCCCTATTTGTGATTATTTATTGGAGCATTCCGTATCTGAACAAATTTATATTGAAGTGCAAAAGATTGTAAGCACACTGTAGCATGGGTTATATGGTACGTGTAATAAAGATCTATTGCTGAGCAATGCCTTGTTTAAATCTTTTGTGTCTTGTGGTTTCTTTTGTCTTTGTTGTTGTTTTGTTTGTTTTGGTTTTGTTGTTTCCTTTGTTTTTACAACTGTATTCTCTCTGTTTGTGCACACACACACACACACACAACACACACACACAACACACACATATTTCACAAGCACTTTTTATTGACCGTGTCTGATGAACATTCTAATTCACATCATAATGCGACAATAAATGCTCTTTTTTTCACTTTACTGAGCAAATATATGTAAAACATTCAACAATTAGGAGCAAAAAGCATTTAATGATAAGAAACATCAAAAATAGCGAATGTGTGCTGCTGAAATGTTATAGATCTATGTCAAACAATGTACAACAAGCTCCTTCAAAGTCAAAATGTTTATCTAAATATACATATGTTTTAAGTCACCAACCCCAGCATAAGCCTGTAAAAAGCTTGAGAGGTTCTCATTCAAGGCTTTGCCTACAACATGTAAGTAAATGCCAACACTGGGTTCTTGCAGAGGTGGAAAACGTGTTTCTTCTCTTCCCTGAACACTAACACTAAAAAAAAAAAAAAAAATCTTCATCCTACATTGGGAAATCACAGTATCACGTAATCACGTAAGACGTGCACGAAAACAGTCACAAAACCACCATCAGGATACCTACAAGACCACGATACCAATCAACAGGCATTACAACGTGCACAACCTTTCGCTCATTCACGCAACTACGTAACAGGTTTTGAATAACTTTGATTTGTAAAATATCAATGCAATCACGAAAATAAATCATTAAAAAAAAGGATTAAGTTATTTGAAGCTAAAAGCCTTTCTTCGTGTTCATACTATCTATGTAGACAAAAATCACTGCAAGTCGGAACCTCATCAGATATGAACTTGCCAAGAAACCACAGTTTTCAGTTCTGTCACTGTGATCTTGGAATTTGATCACGACCATTACAACTAGAAAAAAGAAAGCCTACAGCCCAGTGTAAATTACTATCATGCAACATATCCTGCTTCAGTGACCTCGGAAGAAGAAAATGGCCTAAAAAATTTCTCCCAAGAGCAACTCCTCAGTTATTCTCCCTGAGACGCTAGCTTGCGAGTTGTGAATGCATTCTGAGCAGGATTGTGTCCATGTAATTCAGACTGCTTAATGTTTCACTGAACATAAGCTTCCTACACCACCATAATAATGGTCAATAATGTTCATCTATTTGTCTGTTATAATAATAATGATCGGTAATTTTTCACCTATCATGATTTGTGTGTCTGCTGCCTACAAAAGGGGTTTACCCTGAAAATTTGCACATCAACATAATAATGGTCAATCATTTTCAATTTTCAATAATAATGGTCAATCATTTTCACCTAGCATGTCGCCTGTATGTTGCCTGAAAAAGGGGTTTACCCTGAAAATTTACACATCAACATACTAATGGTCAATAATTTTCACCTCGCATGATTTATTTGTCTGTTACCCGAAAAAGGGGTTTGTGCTGAAAATTTGCACATCAACATAATAATGGTCAATAATTTTCACCTTAGCCTGATTTATTTGTCTGTTGCCTGAAAAAGGGGTTTGCCCAGAAAATGAGCAGTTTTATTCAAATCAGCATTCTTTTGAACCCTCTGTGTGTCAAGAAGCTGAGGAGTGAGTGGGTGTTGAAGAAGCAGTTTTTGGTTAACCCTTTCAGTTCCAGCACTCTTCACCATTTTCACAAAGTTTAGGACTACAGCACTTAACTTAAAACAGAATCACGCAGCATCAACAGACACAACAGTATATATATATATATCTGATCCAGAACAATGAAAATGGCAGGTATAATATCTCTACAGCTCTACTCAAGCCACAGCCAATCTTTAAGAAGAAAAGAAACAAAATTGATCACACATTAATCACAGACATAAAACAATTTCAATTGCACTTTTACAAAATGCCACTGACAAACCTAACAATGAATACCTTCTTTCTTTCTTTTTATAAAAAAAACATAAATGAACTCTACCGCATGTAGTCACAACAACCTGGCCAGCAAAGAAACAACATCAATAATCTGAGACATGCTGAATCGGTTCTTAATGTGGCACACACAAACTGAAGTTTTACAGAACAAATGCACATTTTATTATTTATTTTTTAAATGCGCAGGTATATGTAATCAATTTACCCTGTGTAGTTAGTATTTACCCCATATTGTTAAATTTTAATTCAGATCTACATAAATTATGTACTGTGCATGTGACTATCACACACACAAAAGTAAACTATATATGCAGCAAAAGAAACAGCTCTGATATTCATCGTCATAGTTCAGGAGCTGTGTGAGAGTCGAGGTGGCCATCCTGGGCTGCCTGTGCTAACGAGCCTTCTGGTTTCCGTGGATGTAAAGCTATATTGAACCATGCTTCAGCATTGGTCACAGCTTGTCCCTAATATGTCAACTGACATCTGAGGACATTAAGCATCACTTCATCATCATCAGCTCTGATCTTCTCCTGATTTTTCTTCCTACATAAACATTACCTGCTTCATGTCAGTCAAAAAACAGGACACTATTTCTTTTCCACAAGACACAAGTGGCAGAGTGGTTAACACAGGAGGAAACCATTAATAACATTGATATGTAGGTTTCAAAAGGAACCCAATCCAGTGCACATGCACCTTTGAGCACATGCAGCAGTACATACAACACAATGCTAACAGTCCACACGTACATCTCTGAAAATATATATTTCTGCCACGAAGAGTTAATACCAAGGGGCATTCTACCAAAAACTTGGTTGTGTGGCTGAGTGATATATTTGAACTTCCATACATGTACCCCCATCCCGCAGCAGTCGCATAACAAAAAGAACCCAATTTAAAATGTGGAACAGTGTAAAGCAGAACCTGCTCAAACTCCTTCAACTCCATGGGAACTTTCACTCCAATGCATGGTGGCCAGCACAGAGCATCAACAGACATAATGCTAATTAGACCCAATTAGTGTTCCTGGGTCAAAATGCTGCAATTAATTCCACGGGGTAATATTTTCAGCGCTTTGACCGAGTTAAGATGAAACTCCATTCGGACAATTTCACTCACAAACCCCTACTGTATGTATACTTTCCTCCCGTTTGTGTTTCCTTAACACAAATGCCTTCAAGAACTAGAAGCAAGCCTGACAATCCCAGCCACTTTTTCCCAGTGTAAACTGCTGTTTACCGCAGGGTCTATCGCAAACGCTGTTTACAGCAGGGTCTATGGCAAACGCCACCAGACCCTTCACTCACAGCACCACCTTCAGCCACACTGCTACACACCGCTGGTACCAAGGCGCAAACGGCAAGCTCAGGTCCTGAAAGCTACACTGGCATACCGAGTCCCGGTTTTCACCAACCAAACAGTGTTAGCTGAAGAAGAGAAAGCCAGGACAACATGGAAAACTTGCCCTTTACAACATCCTGTCAACCAAACAGGTTGAGCTGAAGAAGGGAAAGTCAGGATGACATGGACAACTCGCCCTTTACAGCATCCTGTCAACCAAACAGGTTGAGCTGAAGAAGAAAAAGCCAGGATGACATGGAAAACTCGCCCTTTTTAACATCCTGTCAACCAAACAGGTTGAGCTGAAGAAGGGAAAGCCAGGATGACATGGAAAACTCACCCCAGGATGACATGGAAAACTCGCCCCAGGACGACATGGAAAACTCACCCTTTAGAAAATCCTGTGAACCAAACAGGGTTAGCTGAAAGAGAGAAAGCCAGGATGACATAGAAAACTCACCCTTTATAACGTCCTGTCAATCAAACAGGTTGAGCTGAAAGAGAGAAAGCCAAGATGACATGGAAAACTCGCCCTTTATAACGTCCTGTCAACCAAACAGGTTGAGCTGAAGGAAAGAAAGCCAGAACGACATGGAAAATTCACCCCAGGACGACATGGAAAACTCAGCCTTTATAACGTCCTGTCAACCAAACAGGGTTAGCTGAAGGAGAGAAAGCCAGGACGACATGAAAAACTCGCCCTTTGATCCTTATCCTTCCGAAGACTTTGTGCTGCTGATGCAATTCCTTCAGGAAAAGTCTCACAGCGGGATCCAGCCAACCAGAAACCTTCATTTTCTTCAAATCTGCTCTCCAGAGTTTGATTCTGAAAAGTGAGAACTCAAAGCAGGATGTTCCGCGATATCTTGCAGGCAGACAGAGAACACTTCATTAAGGATGTCATACAAGCAGGGAAAGGGCTAAAGCAGAAAATTAAAAAAATGAAGAGAGCCATCTCTGGTGGTGGCAGTTCCTCCATCAACGCCACCAACATATATCGTTGGCAGCATCAAGGGAAAGCGAGGCATGATGGGCTGAACACATGTAACGCATGCACTTCATTCATTTAAATGCCGCAGGCATCAGATCCTGAAAAACACCAGTTTCAACAGAAACTCACTAATGTCACAACAACAACAAAAAGAGAGAAAAAGAGGCCCTGGAATGTACTCAAGCGCAAATAGTTTTGCTAACATTTGTCTCTTCTCAGCAATGACCCCTGCCTGCTGCTCTGTAACTGACAAAATTCTACCCACTGACGAAAAAACCTTACATCGGTTTCTAGCAATGCCACACTGCTTCCAGAAACAGCCCTCCAGCCTCACTCCCTTGGCTTCAGCGCAGACATCTCGGTCGACAGGATCTGGGTCACCTTGATGCAGCGCTGTGCTTCCGGCACATTCATCTTGCTCAGGGCAAGCTCCGCTGCTTCTCGCACGGTGGAGATTGGGTCATTGCGCCTGGAAAATTTCATTGTCCCATGACTGCTGTCATTGTCAAAATTCACCGCAACAAGGCTGCTCTCACTGTCAAAATTCATCACACCAAGATTGCTGTCATTGTCAAAACTGACATTGTCAAACTTCATCACACCATGACTGCTGTCATTGTCAAAATTCATTGCACTGAGACTGCTGTCATTGTCATAATTCATTGCACCAAAACCGCTGTCACTGTCAAAATTCACTGCACCCACACAGCTTTCATTGCCTGGAAAATTTCATTGTGCCAAGACTGCTGTCGTTGTCAAAATTCATCGCAACAAGACTGCTGTCACTGTCAAAATTCCTCACACCAAGACTGCTTTCATTGTCAAAATTCCTCACACCAAGACTGCTTTCACTGTCAAAATTCCTCACACCAAGACTGCTTTCATTGTCAAAATTCCTCACACCAAGCCTGCTGTCACTGTCAAAATTCCTCACACCAAGACTGCTTTCATTGTCAAAATTCCTCACACCAAGACTGCTTTCATTGTCAATATTCCTCACGCCAAGACTGCTGTCGTTGTCAAAATTCATCGCAACAAGACTGCTGTCACTGTCAAAATTCCTCACACCAAGACTGCTTTCATTGTCAAAATTCCTCACACCAAGACTGCTTTCATTGTCAAAATTCCTCACACCAAGACTGCTGTCACTGTCAAAATTCCTCACACCAAGACTGCTGTCATTGTCAAAATTCCTCACACCAAGACTGCTGTCATTGTCAAAATTCCTCACACCAAGACTGCTGTCATTGTCAAAATTCCTCACACCAAGACTGCTGTCACTGTCAAAATTCACCAACATGGGAAGCTGCGTGTGAGCCGACTGCTCACACACAAAAAAGGGAGCACATGAATGACAATACAGGGCATAATATAATGCATATTAATTAAAAGAAAGGAAACAAGAACTAGGTAGGACCAGAAAAATCCCTGTTTAGGCTATCTGCAACTGATAATACTTTCAGTCAAGGTTTTACTTTTTGCCAAATCAAGCACACACAGAAAGAGATAAAGAGAAACAGACAGACAGTAAGATGAAGAGACACAGAGAGATGAAGAGTGAAAGACAGAGGAAGAGACACACACACAGAGATAAACACACAGGGGGGGGGGGGGGGGGGGAAGAGATGGACAGGCAGACAAGAGACAGTGTGAAATAAAGAGAGAGACAGAGGGATGAAGAGAGACATAGGGATGAAGGTAGAGAGACAAAGAGAGACACGGAGATGGACAGACAGACAGACGAAGAGAGACAGACTGACAGAGAGATGAAGAGTGACAGAGAGATGGACAGAGATAGACAGAGAGACAAACAAAGAGAGACAGAGAGATGGACTGAGATAGGCAGAGAGACAGACAGTTGAAGAGAGACAGACTGACAGAGAGATGAAGAGAGACAGGCAGACAGAGAGTGCAGAGTGGAAAGAACCATTCACCCACAAACTACTGTTGTACAGAACCAGCCAGGGAAAGCGAAGTGTGTGTGTTTTTCTCACCATCGGTCTACGATGTGGTTAACGGCCTTGCCAGCCTTGAGAAAGCCGAGGGAGAGACAGGCACTTTCCCGAACCAGACGATCTTCGTCCTCCAGCAGCTCCACCAGCCGAGGCACAGTGTCATTATGGCCCTTGCCTGCCCAACATGCAACACCACACATGCATCAGTCTAGTTACTGTGTTGTTTTACTGGGGTGTGTGAGTCTGTGTGTGTTCTTCTTCTTCCCAAGTGTCCAACTTAACAGTCTAAAAACCTTGGTCTCATCTGAAGGACTCTGTGTGTGTGTGTGTGTGTGTGTGTGTGTGTGTGTGTGTGTGTGTGTGTGTGTGTGTGTGTGTGTGTGTGTGTGCATGCATGCGCATGTGCGTGCATGCATGCATGCACGTGTGTGTTCTTCTTCTTCTGAATAGTGTCCAACTTCAACATTATGAAGGCTCTCACACTTTTAGTGCACGCTGGGTTATTTTGGTGTTTCCACAGCCCACCAAACTCTGACATGGACTACAGGATCTTTAATGTGCGTGTGTGATCTTTTTGCATGTGATGATATGTGTATACACATGAAGGACCTCAGTTTATAGTCTCATCCAAATGACTCTGTGAGCATAAGTGTGAGTGTGTGTGTGTGTGATGCATGTTTGTGTGTGTGTGTGTGTGTGTGTGTGTGTGTGTGTGTGTGTGTGTGTGTGTGTGTGTGTGTGTGTGCATGTGGTGTGGTGTGTGTGTGTGTGTGTGTGTGTGTGTGTGTGTGTGTGTGTGTGGTAGTGTGTGTGTGTGTGTGTGTGTGTATGTGTGTGTGTGTGTGTGTGTGTGTGTATGGTAAGTGTATATGTGTGTGGGGGTGGGGGGGGTGCGTGTGTGCATGATATGTGTGTGTGTTACGTGTGCCATGATTGTCAAGCACTCTGAGATTCTGAGTCAGCGATTCGCACAACCCATTCCAACTTACCAGCATGTGCTAGGGCTATGGCAGCCACAGCGCGGATGTTGGCATCATCATCCCCAAGCAGTTCTGCCAGCCTAGTAACAATGGCAGGGAACGTAAACTTGCCTGAAAACACAAAGCAAGTGGATGACATTAAATAATGAATTATATTAATAAACTGCAAACCACTGACCAAACAATAAACCTCAGCATGCTGGACAGAATTCAAATCATTAATAAACTGCATCTACATTGAGATACCTTAAGTGCAAAACAACAATAACAACTGCAAGCAGATCAGATCATAGGAAGTTTAACAGCGAGACCTACATTACACACAGTCACACACACACGTGCCAAATTACTGCTGGTGAGAGTTAACTTACAAAATCTGGTGAGTTTTTTTGTTTGTTTTTACTGAAACAGAATGACTGCTAGCATTTGAAAACAAGATCCAAACACAAAAAGGTTCATACTGTGTGTTTGTGTTAAAATAAATAAGCATTCATTTGAACCTTTTGAGGGGGGGGGGGGGGGGGGGGGGGATCTGGTGAGAGTTAACTTACAAAACTAAAACTCAACTAGGAAAGGCTTCTAGTTACACTGATGATGATGTAGATGCATACTAATTTTTTTATTTCAGTCAGAAACAATCACTATTAAACAAGTAAACACAAATTTTTAAAATAAAAACTTTAAAAACTAAAAACTTCAGTTAAAAACAAGAAATGGCTGGCATTCTGAAAATAAATGAAAAACACAAAAGACAGCAACAAAGAGGAACCAAACCTAAACAAAAGTCTGCCTTCACCTAAGTATTCTTGACCTCTTTTTGTCTGTGTT
>JABMCL010003147.1:330000-642500 GCA_018857735.1 Alviniconcha marisindica
GTAAGCTCCACAGACTCTTACAAGATGGGGCACCATAAATAATCTGTTATTATTATGTTTTAGATTGAAGTGTAGAAGAAAGAAAAAAAGAAGCAGGTAACTGGGTGTTGAGATGTTATATTTCACTGCCTGGAGTAGTTTATCAGTGGCAACCAGCACATAACAGTGAGAGCATATCAGTCCAAGACTAACAAAAGAAATCCACTAAGAAAGTGGTGGTCTCTATCAACATGCCAAAATATGCTCAGTCTCAACTGACACACTGATGTGACGCTACATGAAGGGAGACATTTATTATTGGTTCATTTGTTTATTTCTGTTTATTTATTTTTATTTTTGTTTGATATTTGACACTGTTTACAACAACTCTATTAATACTATTATCAAACTCCCAGCCCCATTATTGGTTGTTTTGTTTTTGTTTGTTTGTTTGTTTTCAACACTGTATTTAATTCATGTCCCTTTTCCTTCTTTCTCTTTCAGGTCAGTTTCACATGTAAGCCCGTCATCATTGACACTGACTCCTGTTCAAATCAAAAAAAAAAAAAAAAGGTTCAAATGACTTGCTCAGCTGTTTCCATTTTCAGTTCAATGACAATGGTAAAAAATAAAAAATAATTTTTTTTTACATCTGTTCAAATAATTATTCAAATCTAAGACTCACCTGCAACTTGCTTCACAAACTCTATGTCCGCCACATTGTACCCAAGGACCACCTGTTCTCCATTACTTGCCATCGCGTTCTGCTTCTTTCTCTTCTTTTGCTTCCGTTTCCCACGCCTTCTCCACTTAGCCAAGGGGTTTCAATTGTCACAACAGTCGTAACGTTCTAACACATCTTTTCTTCAATCTGCCATGGGTGCATCCAAGCTCAGTGCACAATAATGTTGTTTTCGGGATCAGTGCTGCGGACGCTCACAGACGACTGGACCGATGAGGAGCAGCCAGGCGGAGTTAGCTGCCTTTGCCTGGATGCAGAGCGGGAACTGAGGATGTCTGTTTCTGCGTCAAGGATGCTGGTTGCTTCAATAACTGCACAAGGAGATTGGTAATAAAACTGCAGTCAAGAACAAAATGCACCCAAAACAAACCAAAAAAGGCAACAGTTTTTTGGATTAGTAGTTAGTACACAAAAAAAATCAGTAGTTTAGTAAGGACTAGTTGTTAGACAGGTCTAAATGAACCTAAACTACAATCCTTGGAAAATAAAGTTTTCTAGTTCGAGTTCAAGTTCAAGACAATCAGGTATTCTCTTATCTTATCCCCAAAATTTGACAGTTTCTTAATACTCAAGAAGATGTATGCAATCAAGTACTTAACACGAATAACACACACACACACACACACACACATGTTATTGCTCCCAACACAATCTCTTATGCTGGCTAAATAAATAACTGATGATACAAAATGGCACACATTCTTTCTAATTCCTTTGGAGTGAAGATAACTGTATCAATAATTATGCAACAGTAACATATAACACACACACATGAACCAACAAATTCATTTGCATTTTATAAGCAGCTATGAGAAAAGCACATGAATGCTAATTGCTACACAGTACACTCACCAATTACTGAGCTTTACCTGCATGGCACTAAATCTGACTGAACTTTTAACAATGTAGTTTAACTAGCACAGCACCAATATCATGCAAAACAGTGATTAGCAATTACTGCAAAAGAAGATGATTACTCCTATTATATATTTATTTAGCTCAATATTTGCAGTCTTCCTCAAAATTAAGACTGCACTTAAAATTTTGATTTAAAAAAAAATCAACAGAAAACAATCTGAAGCCACTAAGCTCTCGAAAACGACACAGTCCCAAAACTGAAAATTTTAATCTATGTCTATCAGACAGCAAGTGGAAAGTCAAAAGCACTAATTGCAGAGCCATCAGTAATTAAAAATCACTTCTTTCAAGAATCCTGACTTCTTTTTCCACCCAGTCTACTCCTCTCAGAATACTCTCTTTCTCTACCGCATCACAAGCGCATTTACAAAAAAAGATTTTTTGTGTGTTTTTATGTATATATATATATATGAACAATTCTCTCTGCAATGGCATGATCTTCCTACACTGGCTACAGTCTTCCCCATTCTGACTTACACTAGTCGCAGGTCACCTCATTCAAACAGGCCTTAAAACACATCTCTTTCAGCAAAGTTTCAGATCTATTGTCCCTGTCCATCTGACAGTGACACATCTTCCTCTTTGTCAACAGGAGAAGTTATTTTGCGATATGTGCATATTGCCTCTCTCTATTTTGGTTGGGGGTGAGGATTGGGAGTGTGCATGCTGGTGTGCTGATTTATTCAACTGATTAGTGACTTGAGGTAATATTGACGTGATATGGGCAGCTTTGAATTTGACATCAGTTTGATTCTCATGACGGTATTTATTTATCAATAACGTTTTACACCAAATATCTGCTGTTGTTGTAATTGAATGTTTTATGATGGGTGTGCTGGATTTACTTGGCACCATGAAACACTCCTAGTGCAATTGTACTTTTACTTGGCACCACAAAACATTCCTAGTGCAACTGCACAATGGCAAAAAGCTGTATTATTATTGTTGTCATGTTCAAAATAGGTGTACAAAAGGTGCAACCAAATCCAGACAAAACTGTAGACACTGCATAGTAATGCATACATATTCAAAGCATGGTGTCACACTTAAAAGCAGTGCAATTAATCATGTCTTCTTCTTCTTCTTCTTCTTCTTCATACAAAGTAGTTGTTTGAATGTCCACTGCTGAAAAATACCTCACCTACAGCAGGAAGGCTTGGCTACTGACAATTTTGGAAGTTCACCAAACAGTCTGTTACACGACATTAGATGATGTGATGTTCATTCACTGGTGAAACAGATCTATAGAAATGATCCCATAATCAACTGTGTAAACAACCAGATGTTTCATGTTTCAACAGTTGTCTTTGGATGATTCAGATTGTTTCACAGCAAATTCAAACAAGCACTGCACTGAGCAGTTGTAATGTGTGCAAACATCTGGTGAAAGAAAAAAGAGGAGTAAAATAATTATACATCTGGTGAAAGAAGAAAAAAAGAGTAAAATAATTACACATCTGGTGAAAGAAAAAAGAAGAGTAAAATAATTATACATCTGGTAGAAGAAAAAAGAGGAGTAAAATAATTATACATCTGGTGAAAGAAAGGAAAAAAAGAGTAAAATAATTACACATCTGGTGGGGGAAAAAAGAAGAGTAAAAAAAAAAGAGAGTAAAATAATTATCCATCTGGTGAAAGAAAAAAGAAGAGTAAAATAATTACACAATCGTCTTTAAGTGTAGTAATAATCCATGAAAAGGGATTATATGGCACAGTTATAGTGTTAACATAATAACAAGAGCAACAATCTAAACAGTCGAAAACAGTACAGCACCCATGGTTGATGCTACGTTAAGGAAGGCAAGAAGGATGAGGACATGAACGCAAATGTGCAGGCAGGTAGGCATGCATACATGTGTGTGTGTGTGTGTGTGTGTGTGTGTGTGTGTGTGTGTGTGTGTGTGTGTGTGTGTGTGTGTGTATGCATGTGTGTGTGTGTGTGTGTGCATGTGTACAATGTGTGTGTGTGTGTGTGTGTGTGTGTTTGTATGTGTGTGTCGTGTGTGTGTGTGTGTGTGTGTGTGTGTGTGTGTGTGTGTGTGTGTGTGTGTGTGTGTGTGTGCATGCGTGCACACATATATATATGTGCATGTGTATGCAATGTGTGTGTGTGTGTATGTGTGTGAGTGAGTGCCTGTGAGTGAGTGCATGTGTGTATGCATGCACATGTGGCATTTCAGCTAAACATAAGTCGGTAAATTAAGGACTTTTCTGTGTCCAAACAAAATCAAGCACATCACACGCATGGTGAGGTTGGATGACTGGAATTCAAACACAAACATAAAACAGGTTTGCATAGCCCACATAAAACAGGTTTGCATAGCCCACATAACACATTAAAAGAAATAAAATGAAAGGGCTGGGTCAACACATCACAAAATGGGATGAATTCACATTTAACCCATAAGACAAAAGCAAAAACTAAAGGGGGAAAAAAGCAAACATAAAGACTAAATTTCCAGCTGACCCACAATTCACATTCTATTTTCTATTTAAAAACCCTGTGTACGACCTTTGAAACAGATCATGGTCATCAAAACATTCTGCAGTTACAAAGACGTCACTTTATAACTCAGTTAAAACATCAGCAATAAGACTTTTGCCAGTTCAACACATTATGCATTGATAAATTATCTTCCCTGAGTCAAATACATACTGAAGTCCTAAAATTAGAGTGAAAAGCATTTTGTTCAGGAGTGTATCCATGATGAATGTAACAAATATAGATCAAACTTTGTCTTTGAACTCAATCACTAAATCAGATCTGAAGCACCTAAAAAAATTACAACTTTCATCCTGACTTTTCTAATAATATAAATTATGAGATATATATTAATTATTACAGTGGCTTGGTCAAAGTCAGGCCAAGACTATCAAAATTGGTGTGGACAAGTACAGTTTAGCACACAAAAAAAGTCATTTCAATAGCAGCTGAGCAAAACAACCTTAACCTAAAGCTGCTGACATTTATGACAGAGACAGCCAGTCAAACTTAACACTGATCATTACAATACTCACACTCACAGGATTTTTCACGGGAGGTTAAAACAAACTCAAAAACAAAAACTGCATTAAGCAGCCATGACACTGTGGGATACAACACAAAGGCTTTGATTTCCAGGAATAACATTATTAGAAATATTACTGTTGATACGAATGTTGCGCGCCTGTCTCTGCGTCTCCTTAGGTAGCTTTCGAGATGGAGCACAACCCATCCCCTGCAACCCTTGATGCTTTGGACCAAGCTGCAGCCTCAGGCAACTTACAACCTGCTACTGGTCCCATCTAGGTGATAGAACATACACCTGGTTAGACTGGCAGTGGTATATCAACCAAAATGTTGATCTTTCAATATCTAATCATATTATTACTATGCCAAAAGCAAAAACAGTTTTAGTTTCAAAGTTTCAAAAACAGTTTCATGCCTGATCTAGTCCAGTCTTAGTATTCTTACAGTGTGAGGTAGATTACTCCAATTAGACAATAATGATTAAAAAAAACAAAATACAACTACAATCAGTAGATCTATCAGCTTGTAAACTTCTTCTTCTTCTTCCAGTAATATCCAGGATCAATGTCTGATCATTAATGATATTAATGGTAAGCGAGAAAAAGGGGTGTGGCAGAAAAAGATTAAGAAAAAACCCTTCTGTGCATACATGTAACACAAAATGCTGTTGGCATTCTTTTATGTAGTACACATGTACACAAGCTGAAACTCTAGAGTCAAAGCAAATGTCACTATACCAAGACCGTTTCAGTTTTCACTGTACAGACTGTACAATGTCCCTCTTCTGTGTAACAAGCAACTTTATTAAGTACTTGATAAAAATAATGCCCCTTTTGTGGGGTAGGGGTGGGTAGTGTTCAGGTCTGCTACTGATTCAGTGATTAATTTTTGTTGCTTAACGTCCATGGAGGCGAGAAGGCCTATTAGGGACGGGGCCTGGTACTGTAGTACTAGCAGTGTACTGGTAAAGGTTATAGAGTTGGTATAATCCATCAAAATTAAAACTGATGTGCACGACATCTGAAGTTGTGAAATCAGCAGCTTGCAAAAGAAAATCTCCGCTAAGATGCATTGCTAATCAAAATTACTGCCACCCTAAATGTTCGAGACTTGTGCAACAGCCTCTATCATGCAATCGCTGTAACTTCTAGCTGAAATATGTGCACCTTTCATACTTCACTCTGTCTGTACTTGTCATCTTGTGTATTGCAACATTACAGCATCGACCTATCAATAGTTATCAACAGGTGTCTTGACGCAGAGGCCGTTTGCTTCGCACGGCACATCTAACAGTCTACTGTCATTCTGGTCGATAATTGTTTGCGCACTTCACAAATGGACAGCTTGTACATTACTTACATGACACAGTGACGTTTCAACATCAGGGGCTCTGTCATGAGTGAAGGTGTCAAAATGTAGTGTTCGTGCCTGGTGTCCGGAAGTTTGGTTGTCTCTACGCCTAACAAACGTCTAAACATACAAACCTCTGTCAAAACAAGGATTGGAACAATTCCGAACCAGTCACTTTACCGAATAAACAGGCGCGAAGGTTGACATCTATAAAATCATACTTTTAACTATTAAATATCTCAAGTAAATTATAAAATTCATGAGTCATCGAGCTCACAAATGAGCATCTTCTTCTTTCTCTCTGTGAACACGCTATGTTTTGTGTGGAAATTCTCATGCGGTCATCGTCACGTCAGTCAGTCAGTCACAGTATAACTTGAAATTTCACTCACTCATTCATGCCTATAATTATGTATATGAAATGATGCCTGTAATTTTATATTTACTCATCAGTAACTTAGCAAGGACTAGTTGTTAGACAGGTTTTTGACTGGTTGCCATTGCAATGACTGACTGATCATTTGAGACCTAAGCTTATACACCCACTTGAAACTTCGCCCAGTCCTTCGACCTGACGCAATATCACGGGAAGGGACCGCTACTAGAAATGGGAGGCGCTCGACAGACCTCCCGGTGGTACCAGAGCAACCAGAACCCTTTTTAGCCATGGTGATGTGCGTCAAAACTGACAGACACTGAACAACCCTGCGCCGCACTCAGTTGCGGCCGAGCGCCTGTCAAATTCATCACTAGTGTTTAGCGGAATAATAAACTTGCCCGGACCCTCCCCCCCCCCCCCCCCCCCGGCAAAAAAAACTACAGAAAGACGTGCACATAAAGCAGTAAAAAGCACCTTAGCGGTACAAAAAAACAACAACACTGCAGCTCCGGAAGAAGAACAAATTCCTTCTTCTTCCTTCAGGTGACGCCGCTTAATGTCCGCCTCGGATGTCAGTTGACATATTTGGGACAAGCTGAGACCAATGCGTGAGTATGGTTCAATATTGCTTTACATCCACGGAAACCACGAGCGGGCTTGTTAGGACAGACAGCCCAGGACGGCCACCTCGTGACTCTCACTGACACAGCTCCTGAACTATGAGGGATTATCCTGCTGCTGCTGTTGTGTTGCTTAATGTCCTCGGATGTCGGTTGACATATTAGGGACAAGCTGAGACCAATGCCGAAGCATGGTTCAACATAGCTTTATGTCCACAAAAACCAGAAGGCTCGTCATTAGGACGGACAGCCCAGGGCGGCCACCTCGACTCTCACACGACTCCTGAACTATAAGTGACTGATTATCCCGAGGTGAAGTGATGCTTAATGTCCTCAGATGTCAGTTGACATATTAGGGACAAGTTGTGACCAATGCCGAAGCATGGTTCAATAATTCTTTACGTCCACGGAAACCACTGACTCTGAGAAGGCTCATTAGGACGGACAGCTCAGGACGGCCACCTCGACTCACACACAGCTCCTGAACTATGCTGATTATCCCTTTCTTTCTTGGTGCTTTACGTCCACGGAGGCGAGAAGATGATTATCCCGTGAGAAGACCCAATTTATACCCCCCACCCCCTCCCCATACTTGGGTGCACATTTCTACGCTTGATTAAACACTCATTTTTGTCATCCTTGCGTTTGTTTTTTTCAAAAAATTGCAATGATCTGAAACTTTTGGAAAGTTGCAATTAACTTCTGCGACTGATAGTGTGAACCAGTATTATGAGTTTCCTCTCGTTTTTCACGCAGCAAACACAAGTTGTGGAGTCGCCGCCATTGTATTAAGTCAGTGACAGTGCAGCTTCTTTGACCGGTTATGTTGCATCAACGGCTATAGCTTAATTTTTTTTTTTTTAAACAACAACAAAAAACACCAAAAACAACAACAACTGCAGGCACAGAAACAGGTGTCCAAGATGGGCCAGCACTGCCCGCAATATTTTGTGACGTGATTATGTCGGCGACTTCCGCTTGGTTGAGTTTGCTCTGCACGTGCTCCATTGGATTTTGGAGGTACCCAAAGAGCGAAAGAAACAAGACACGTTTAACCCTAGCAGCAAACCGCGGTAGCCTAGGGGTGCTCTGAACTTATTCAGGCTCAGTTGTGGTACTGTCCTGGGATTTAACCCACAAAAACACGCAGACAAGCACACATGCACACGCATGTCGCGTCAGTCACACTGACCCTAGCTGGCTCGACACAAATACGCGCGGTTCGCCCCGTCCGCGTATAAAAACATACGCCTTCGCACAAAGACATAAATCTGACCAAAACAGACCTGTAAATCTCGCCAAAACTGCTACTGCTGCCATGTCACTTTGTATTAACTTCAAAATGTTCAGTCTAAATCAACAAGGAGACCTGCTGTCAGCCCTACGTGAATACTTTTGATTTCAGAAATAAATAAAATACTGAGAAAATTCATTAACTTTTCGACGGAAGCTAAGATCATCGGGCGTCCGTTAGTAAACGGAACTAGAATCGTCGGAACAGAAGAATAAGAAACGCCGAAAAATTTAGCTAGAGTCTTGGAATAAAAACGGCGAGGACAGAAACGGCTAGGCCGGGGGGGGGGGGGGTGGGGGGAGGGTCCGGGCAAGTTTATTATTCCGCTAAACACTGATGAATTTGAATTCTGTTTGCTCTGGCACCACCGGGCACATCACAATTACACACACAGGCAAGCAACAAAACACACCAGGTCTACTGTTGTAATAACTGTATGTAACTTATTCATTATTGAAACTTGTGTATCTGTAGAAGCAAGTTATCAGAGTTGGAACTTTGTTGCTTTTAAAAGCAAGTTAGCAACTGTCAAAATCAGGCAATAAACTATTAAAGTATTATCAATATCGCTTGAACTTGTTCAAGTTAGCCATACAGAGACTGCTGTTATATAATATACATATTATTATTTAATACAATACATATTATTATTTAAATATAGTACATATTATTATATGAATGCAGTTTGGTCAAGATTTTGCAGTGTGAGAGCAATATTCTTTTGCAAAAGCCAATGATAACTTGCAAGACTGTTATTTTGACATACTGTACTGTGTCAAGTAGATTAATTGCTAATTGTTGAATACCATGCACTCAATAATCATTAATATTAATTATTATCTTTTAAAAGCGTGCCATATAATGATATATGTCACTGATTCTGCATAAATTGCAAATTAAACCAGACCATTAATTATTTCACTGAGGTAGAATGTTCTGTTAACAGGCTGAACAGCTGCTGATGTATGTGTGTGTGTGTGTGCGTGTGTGTGTGTGTGTGTGTGTGTGTGTGTGTGTGTGTGTGTGTGTGTGTGTGTGTGTGTGTGTGTGTGTGTGTGTGTGTGTGTGTGTGTGTGTGTGTGTGTGTGTGTGTGTGTGTGTGTGTGTGTGTGTGAGTGAGAGAGAGAGAGTTTATGAAAACAGTTTGTCCTTATTAAATTTGTTTGTATTAATCAGAACCGTTAAATTGGTTACACAGTGTGATGGTAGCTGATAGACACACACACTCACACTATGCATGCATGCTCGCACACACACACACACACACACACACACACACACACACACACACACACACCACACACACAACACACACACACACACACACACACAATCATGAATCAATTTAGACTCAGAAAAACGTGATATAAAACTGCCAAGGATGTTGATGTTTGCTTAATTGTTATTTGATGGGCCATGTTTTAACTCATGATGATTCTAGTTTTAACCTTTTGCATTGTTATGAGTGTTATTATTTTATAAATCTGAAACAGAATGACTGCTATCTTGCTAAAACAAGATCCAAACACAAAAAGGTTCAAACAAACGCTATTTATTTTGACAGGGACACACAGTATGCAAATTTTCAGGGATCTTGCTTATTTCAAAGTTCTGTGAATCAGACTTTAACATCTTTCTTCTTCTCTCTCTCTCTTTTTGAACTTGTACTTCACTGAGGTATATCTTGGCATTAATGTGTGCTCACACTCATGCATTTTTTAAGCATAAAATGCGAGTATTTGTAGCTGTGCTTGCGGAGGAGGGGGGGGGGTAGTTGTAGTAAGTAAGTAAGTTGGTGTTTTACGCCCAGTCAACCAGTGCAGTTATATCAGGGTGAGGGTAGTTGTAGAGTGCAACACATTGTTGTGTATTCATACTATTAACTGAAGATCTTTTTGTTGCTGATTAGGTTTGAAATACTCTGTGTGTGTGTGTGTGTGTGTGTGTGTGTGTGTGTGTGTGTGTGTGTGTGTGTGTGTGTGTGTGTGTGTGTGTGTGTCTGTGTGTCTGTGTCTGTGTGTCTGTGTGTCTGTGTGTTACTGTTAGACTGTCACTAGTGTCCAAGTGTGATTGAATGTGTGATGATTTTTGGTTTGTGTGCTTGTGTGAAAATAATTTGTTCTGATTTGTTTGTACTCATACTCATCACAACCATTAAACTGCACACACACACACACACACCACACACACACACACACACACACACACACACACACACACACACACACACACACATCTGATTCAGTTAAGACTGAGTAAAACGTAGATCTATATAAAACTGACCAAGGACCTTGGCTTTTGATCAATTGTGATTTGATGGAGTGTGTTTTGTTTAATGATGCACAATTTAGGTTCCTGATTGTTATGTGTGTTGTGTATTTAGGACTGTGACTGTGAGTCAGGCTTGTAGGTCTTTCTCCTCCTTTTGCACTTATATTTCACTGTGGTATATGAGGAATGGTTGACTGGACATTAATGTCAAGTTACTGATGAGAAGTTATTAAGTTTTGTTTGTGCTGTGTGTGGATGTGTGTATGTATACTCATGTATGTTTTGAGATGTGTATATATATATATATATGAATGTGAGCAGGGGTGGTGGGTGGGGGCGGGGATTATTATAGTTTTAATGTCCAGTCAACCATGACAGTTATAGCAGGGCAAAACACATTCATTAGAACACTCTGAACTTTAAAAATGTATGTGTTAATGTAACAGTGATATTTTGCAAAGTTCCAGTTCAGTGTTAGCTTACATCCACAGAGACTGTGCAGACTATTAGAGACCGGATGTTGCCAGTAGGTTATTATTATTATCTACTTTATTTGGATCTAGGTCAAGAATTGAGTGGGGATAATTAATTGTATTTAATATGCTGTTTTGGGGGAATTTCGTCATTAGAATTTAGATGTAGTCATGGTTGTCAGTGTACCAGTTCATGATAAATATTGTTGTGAGAGTAGGAGGATGGGTTCTGCTAAGTTAATGAAATAATTGTGATGTTTGGTATTTTTCATTATTAGGGTGACACATTCAACAGGTTGGTTTGACTATCTTTTACCTTCCTAGTTCCTGACTGATGTTTTATTGTTGTTTGATTGTTGTAGTTTTTATGGTTTGAGATCTAGCGTCACTGATGTTTTATTATTTTTCACGTTCGCTTAAATGATTAAGTACAGGGGTAGCCACGAGTTGTTTCAAATATATGAGTTATAACACTTGTTTTCATTTCATGATTGATGTGTTCAATCTTAAACTGTGTTTCGCTACAGATGTTCTGACTGAGAGGTCAGGTTCGTTATCCGGGCCTGGCTCCATTTTTCCATTCTGATCTAAACCTCCTAATGGAGTTCCTTTACTTTACTGATTAGATAAAGCCTGTTCCGCGTATCGCGATTAACAGGTTCGACTTTTCTATTTAATATTATGTGAAAAGGCCAGCTCTGCGATAGTCCGCGATTAGCTTTTTGACTTTTCCATAAATAATTTGCTGTGTATTCCATCTTCCACTATCCACAGACTTGGAAGATACCTTACAGTTTTCTTCTATAAATTCAGTGTAAGACCCTACTGAGAAATTATAAAGTAAGGCGATGTTTTTGATGATACACCAGTTGTGAACTGTCTTTTCACAGGTTTGTAGCTCAGACTTTCGTAACCCGCACGAACGATTTTGTGTTGACTTAATTGTTGTTTATGTTAAATTCTCAGGGAATGAGACAACCAGATAAAGTTTACCTAGCTATATTGGCTTTTCGAACCTTTGTGCCTTCTAATCCCTTCTTTTGTCTGCTTATGACATGCTTGTGACTTACGTTTTTGATTCAATAATATTTGGAACTTTCATTCTCCACTTGAATTCGAGTTGAAAGAGAGGTGGGAAGAGTGAGTGTGTGGATGTGTGTGTGTGTGTGTGTGTGTGTGTGTGTGTGTGCTGGATCACTTCCTGATACTGATAGTCATGAGATGCCACGTGCAAGTAATTAACCGACATCGTAATGAAGAAGACACCGTTTCAGTTTCCCAGTTGTGAGTGAAACGGAAGGTCGAATTTCCGACTTCTACCTCGATTTAAAATAAAAGCAATCTTGCTGTTTCAAGTAAATGTTTTAACTGAAACGTGCAAGTAATTAACGCAGACATGTTTATAACCTAACCTGCTAGCGTTCTCAGTTGCAGTGGCCATAGAATCGCTCGACGACATTTGATCCCTTCACCGCACTAGAGATGTTGCAATAATACTGGGGCAGCAGTAAATTCTTAGATATTATATTGGTACATTCGAGTTGAAAGAGAGATGGGAATTGAGCGAGAAAAAAAGAACGATTTTGTGAGTGAGTGTGTGGATGTGTGTGTGTGTGTGTGTGTGTGTGTGTGTGGTGTGTGTGTGTGTGTGTGTGTGTGTGTGTGTGTGTGTGTGCTGGATCACTTCCTGATACTGATAGTCATGAGATGCCACGTGCAAGTAATTAAGCAGACATGTTTATAACCTAACCTGCTAGCGTTCTCAGTTGCAGTGGCCACAGAATCGCTCGACGACATTTGATCCCTTCACGCACTAGAGATGTTACAATAATACTGAGGCAGCAGTAAATTCTTAGATTTTATTTTGGTACATTCGTCTTTAACATCGTAATGAAGAAGACATCGTTTCAGTTTCCCAGTTGCGAGTGAAACGGAAGGTCGAATTTCCAACTTCTACCTCGATTTAAAATAAAAGCAATCTTGCTGTTTCAAGTAAATGTTTTAACTGAAACTAATATGCCCGAAAAATATTATGTTAGTCCATGACGGTCATTTTTGTGCCAGTTTAAAGAAATTTTCATCATCCCTCCAAACAGACCAGATTTTTTTAAATCTCACTTCTACAAGTTCTTGAATTTCTGATCACAATCTACGAGCTACAACTTTGTTAACTGTTTGTTTATGAGTATATTTTGAACTGTGAATCAGACTTCTACTTCTGTCCTTTTTCATTAATTATTTATTTGTATTTGATTCTGGTATGTTCAGCATGGTTGACTTGATGATAGTGTCAAGTTACTACTTATGAGCTGATTCACCTTTATTGCACTGTGTACTTGTGTATGTGCCAGTGTAGCTGTGTGCCTTTCATGTATGTTTGTTAGTTGTGTATGTGGGGGGCTGGGGGTGGGGGGGGGGGGGAATGAGGTGAGACATTGCTATGTATTCATATTAAGTACATATTGTTTTTCTTTTTTTCTTTAGAAAATTAGATGTGTCAAAGAGGAAATAAATTCTGATACATATATCTATAGCTGTGAACAAGAGTGAGACAGAGAAAACGTCATACGGTATTCATATTAAGTGCAGTTTTAATTTTTTTAGTTGTGTTAAAGAAAGAAAAAAAATACACACACACACACACACACACATGATAGGTGCAAGAGTTGCTTATATGTTACACCAGAGAACATAACTTTGGTGTTGTTCCCAGCACCCAGCTAAATTCCCCAAGATGAGAAACCTGTGTCAATGTGGAATCATGTCAACACATAATATAGTTGCATGTCAGTGCCTGTTGTATGGAGACGTGCGCGCGCCACACACACACACACACACACACACCACACAGCACACACACACACACACACCACACACACACATACACACACCACACACACACAGTGAAACAAACAAACAAACAAAAAAGCACCAGTTGCCGGACATTGAAGCCGCCAACGCAGCGAATTCAAACTAACTTCGCCTTTGTATCTTCAGTTTAAACGATAGAGGCACTTAGTGGCAGAGACACTACAATGCACACATATACACACTCACACCAACACACACACACACACACACACACACACACACACACACACACACACACACACACACACACAACACGCACATGTAGTGTCTCTGTAGAGAGAGAAAACAATTGAAACCAGATCGAGGAGCAGAGCGCTCCTGCAGTCGAAGGGACTGAAACGTAAATTGTCTCCCTTGTGCGTTGTCTCTCTGGAGAGATTGAGAATCGGTTGTTGTTGTTTTTGTGTGTTTTTTTCTTCTTTTTCTTGAAGTTATGCCCGGTCAACCATGATTGTTATATCTGCGCGAATATAGCTGAGAGGGGGGGGGGGATTCACCAAATACCAAAGGCGTGTGATCTGGTGGTATTGAAATACATGAAATGTGGTGTACGTGATGTGAGATGTGGTATGGTGTGTTGTGCCGGAAATGTGGTTTGATGTGAAATATTGGTGAAATTTGGAATGTATAACACATTGCCATTGCATCTCGCACCTCATCACATCAAAGTTCCACCACATTTTACATTGCATCATTCCACATCAAACACTGACCATCTCTCACATTGATTCCAAACCAAACCACATTCCATGCCACACGGCCACCATTCCTCACCATATCACACCAGCACCTCTCGCATCACTCTGTTCCACTTTGCAATACCATATTTCAAACCGCACCACTGATATTGGCTACATTATGCATCACGCCACATCTCGCATTGCATCCCATTTTACATTACGTTCCACATAACGCCACATTTCAGATCACACCATATATTGGCCACATTATGCATCACACCACGTTTTACACAACATAGTCGCTGAGTTGCACCGCATTCCGCATCTTGCATAATTGCATCATTCCACCACATCTGACCGTGATATGGACACCCAATTCCACATCCCACTACCATGTTTCACGTAACATCACGAGTACACCACCACATTCTACATTCTACATCTCACCACTTACCACATCTCGCATAACTCCACTACCACGTATCACGCCGCGTCACAGCCCACACTACCTCATTCCACATTGCACAACATTCCACATTCCACACGGCTACCTCATTCCACATCGCACAACATCCACATTCCACGCCACAGCCCACACTCTACCTCTTTCCACATCGCACAACATTCCACATTCCATGCCACAGCCCACACTCTGCCTCATTCCACATCGCACAACGTTCCACATTCCATGCCACAGCCCACACTCTACCTCAGTCATTCCACATCGCACGTTCCACATTCCATGCCACAGCCCCCACTCTACCTCATTCCACATCGCACAACGTTCCACATTCAGTCCTTGCCAGCACACACACACCAATCCATATTACACCACCACTTTCCATAACCCCATTCCAGTTTGAGAGACTCGAACTCAGTAAGTATGGGTCATTCTCCTGAAAACTGGACCAAAGAGGGTGCCGCTTTCCCGATGAAATAAAAATTGAACTAAAACCTCAAACTTTTAAAACTACCACTATGTTTCTGATGTAATGTGTTTCAGTGGAGAAATAAGGGAAATGCCACAATGGGTGAATGCATCATTATTTCTTGTGCTGAGTCTTTTTTTAGTAAAAATCACGACATTTTCATGACCGCCATTTGTGACGTGGCCAAGGGAAGGTCAGTGATCGCAGATGTCTGGGATCGTTCATGATCATGAGTAAAAACAGGTTTCATGAGAAAGAAGTAGGCTAGTTCTTACATACAAATGATATTTGGGTGGTGAAAAAGTACAACTTTATTCATTAAGTGCCAGAAAAAGTAATACCAGTTTGCCCAAACACTAATTTGTTTTGAGTGGTCATTTATATAATCGTAACATTGCATACAAACGGGCTAAGAATGCCGAAGTGAACCTGCTGTGCAGGTGAAAACGACTGCTGCTTTTCATCTAGTTCTTTTTTTCTTCTCACACCGTCATGCTTCACGTAGTCGCGCACAAACTTTTTTTCTTGGTGCTTTATGTCCACGGAGGACGCACAAACTGTGGAGCCATCTGCTTTATGGCTGGGTTAGTGATTCAAGCACGGCGACTGACCGATTTAAATTGGTTTGCTCAGGTCAATTGAGTCAAAAGTGTTGCACACTAAGCCGGCAGTCGTTCTCATGGCCGGCTCTAGTTAAGAAACAACAACACGCGTGCACATACATACGCACGCACACATCAATAGTGGCATCGATTCATTATTGCAAGAATCGCACCATAGTTTTGTCCAAAGATTATTTTCAAAGTTGACGGTATAACGTGCAGTTAACAATGCTTGCTCAATGATGTTACTCAGTGAGAATCAGTGTCTATAGCGGCTGGTCTGTGACCAATATTTCCAGTCAAAGCGTCCTGTAGTTAATTCAGATGCTGCTGCAACACGCTTCGTCTTTGTGTGACATTTACTAGATATCGACTGGAATAATACTAAATCGGAGCCATGTCACATTATTTCGCTCGGACGGGCTGGCCAAGCAGCTCTCACAAGTGGCTTGCTTCTTGGAAGATTGGAAGTGTTGAGGAGTCACGTGTGACAAGTTGTGGGGAATGGACTCCAGACTCAAAATAGATGTTTCACCATTTATTGGTTGTGAAGACAGCACGTGGCAACGAGGCGATTCTCCCGAACTTGTGGCTGAAATGCAGTCATGGACCCGGGCCAGTGGAACACTAAATCAAGATGGCTGCCACCTGCTGCACTCGCCTCTTATTTATATCAGCTGGGCGGACCACACGGACAGCACTGTCCAGCAAAATCTGTGCAGGCTGCCCGAGGCACTTCAAACTACTAGCCTCTTGTGTTTCTTCTAACTTTTGAATGGGCCCGAACTCAAAAAGTACTAAACACATTATAACATGGTTTAAAATGCCAAAAACTGCGGACCATTATCTTCTTATCTATCAAAAATTATCCTTGTTATCTAGTCTATCAGATAAAGCTACAATAAGATTAACTCTGTGAGCCCAGCCGTGGAACCGCATTCGCAGCAATTAACCTCAAATCAATTAACTACAACATGACCTATGCCCCTAAACACTATTACAGGTTTGAACCTAGGGCCCTAAAATACACCAGACATTCACGCAGTCCTCCTACTTATTTACCTAAAAATCAAAAGAATAAGCCTGGATAACAAACACACACACCAAATTCGGCGCCAGACTCAAAGTTCTGCAACCGATTAAATCTGCAAATCCCAAATCCATCTAATCTAAGCCCTGTTCCTACTTCTATGAAATATTTTGAAAGTCTACATCATAAATACTAGCTATACAATTACAATAAATACCGAATTTCTGAAGTTTTACAAATTATAAATAAATACGTCATTGCGGCTGTAAAGCCGGCAATCAAAAAACAAAATGGCCGCGAATATCGTCTGCTGCTATAATTTCGCCCACAAGCCAGGAATCTTGGTGTTACCAGTAGTTAGAAATAAAATTGGGAAAAAATACACAAAAACTAGCAGACTGTCACACACGGTTATTATTTTATTTTATTTTTAAACAAGTGAGTCCTAAATAGGTAATAAACCGTCTGTGTATTGAAATGATTCAGACTAACTGAAGCCGGAATGAAACTGCTGCGGCTCTGCCGCCCCCCTCCTTGTCCCCAACACAGACACACTTTTTTTAACATTCAGCATACCATGCTGACAGTTCACAAAATACTTCCCGTGTGGGCGCCGTTTTACTGAATACCCGCTGTGTGTGTGTGTGTAGTGTGTCCGGCACAGACGGTGTGTCGTGTCACACTCCGAGCATCGCTTTCCGGCAGTGACCTTCCTTGAAGGAAGGATGTCGGTAAACCAGTGCTTGGAGTTTGTGTGTGTGTGTACTGTGAAGTTTCTTTGCTAGTCCGTCGTCTAGAGTGCATGTCGTGTGCAAGAAAGCGTGACTGAGGCATAAGCCGGACCGGGCAGGGCCATGACAAAGCCCTCGATGGGCGCCGAAGATCAGTTTGGAATGAAAGTTTTCAAGTTAAACCAGGCCGGCCGACGTGCTTGGACTATTGTTACTGATGCGTTCGGCTCCATATATATATATATATATATATATATATATATATATATATATATATATATATATGGAGGGGTCCGGTCGGAAATTCAGTCCTGGGGCATTTTACTATACGCCATTTTATCAGTGTCAGTCACAACTGACGAATATCAGTAGAGTCAGTCATCAGAATCAGCCGAACAGGGTCACATAAAGCAAATAAACTCTTGAAATTTTCAACAGAAATTGAATTTTATCATACAGGGTGCGTCATGCTATGCGTATGCTCCTTTCAGACATTTGATCTAGATCTAATTTCCGACTGAGTATCCGTGCACGCTTCCGGCTGAGTGCTGGGTGATTGTCGGCAAAATAATCGATCGTGTACTGGACTCGCAGACTGAACTTGACGTGCCACGGCAATCCATGGACCCGTATAGGTCCAGTCCATGGTGTAATCAAAGTCACTTTTGCTGCAAATAGGCTATTGGCTTCATTCGCAACATATGACCCTGTGGCAGTGATTCTGATGATATTTGTGGCCCAAAACAGCGTTTCAATGTCCCAGGACTCAAAGTTCATCTTGGCAGCTGCGCCACCGCATTAGCCAGGCCCTCAAAAGCTGACCGGCCGTAATCTCATGCTCAAGGGGTTCCAGGCGAGATCAAAAGATCAAGATCGAGATCTTAGAGGAGGGAGGTGGAGCTGGACCCTCAACTTAGCCCAGACTGAAGAGATCATGAGTAGGGAGGTGGAGTTGGGCTGAGAAAGCTGGACTTCTTTTGCTTTGAGTTGTCCAAAGTTGTTCATCAACAGCGGTGCAACGAACATTGTCTTTGTGACTCTGTCCAAGCACAGCAGTTGAAACAGCAATTGCGCAGTGCACAAGTCGCTGGGCAATGGCGGGGGGACACCGCCTTAACACTTCCGGCATTGTTCTGGCGGCGGTCCACGGTCTCTCCGGTCTTTTTCGGGCGGTTTCCGCGGTCGAGCCTTCACTCTTGTCGTCCCCTTCCCACTCTGTCCCCGTCCCTAGTAGGCCATCTCGCCTCCGTGGACGTAAAGCAACTCGAAAGAAAGATCTCACGCTCAGCATATGGAAGAAGACGAAGAAAAAGAAGAATGAGACGATCTCTTCTACCAAGGGCAAGATTGTCGACTCGGAGCACACTCCAAGCAGTCTCGCTTGGCCGAACCCTGCCTCCACTAAACACTGCTGTGACTGCCAGGCTACCGTGCCACTGAATGAGCACTCAGTCTTATCTCCGGGCTTCTGACATCATCGACCGAAAAAATAAAAAATAAAAATATAATGATGATAAAGGTAATAATTGTCATAAGCACAATACTCATGTATAACAACTCTTTTATAGCGCTATATCCCGTGAAAACCGTGGCTCGGGGCGCGGCTGTACACTATTATAATGATGATGAAGTGATGCTTTACGTCCTCAGATGTCAGTTGACATATTAGGGACAAGTTGTGACCAATGCCGAAGCACGGTGCAATAAATCTTTACGTCCACGGAAACCAGAAGGCTCGTCAAGTTAGGACGGACAGTCCAGGACGTCCACCTCGACTCTCACACAGCTCCTGAACCATGACACTATTATAACAGATGATATGACGAACTATACTGGGCCCGACTGCTTGTGAGAGTGACTCCCCCACTCTACCCCACTCCCCACCCCTTGCTGTTCTTTCTAAGATAAGCATCGACTGCTGTTTTCTTTTTCAATACTTGTCATATGAATTGGTCAGATGTTTTACTGCCTTATTTGCTGATTGTATGCTCATAATGTATACGCGATGTAAGCATCAGTCTCAGTGGCGCTGTGAACACGCCGGCTATGTTTTTTGTGGAAATTCTCATGTATAAAATGTCACTCACTCATTCATGCCTATATGTATATAAATGATGCCTGTAATTTTACATTTACTCATCAGTAGCTTAGCAAGGCCGGACTAGTTGTTAGACTAGGTTTTTGACTGAACCTAAACCTAATCCAGTTGTAAAATCAAAGTTTTCGAGTTTGAATTCAAGTTGCCTGTGACTTTTTGTGTGTCATAACGGTCACTATCACGGCACTGGACGATGCCGGGTCACTGAGTCAGTGTCATTACTGAGTAATTGTAGGGCAGTGGGTAGGGAAGTGAGGGAAGCAGGTTCGAAGCATGGATGAAGAGTCACAAGTCAGAGGTTGCTATAACATAACTTTTTATTTGCACCAACCAGGAAACAGCGTGTTGGAAAAGACGCAAGCAAACAAAACATTTAGAACATGAAAGCAAGTGTAAAGTCTAAACAACAGCAATTATATAAAGTAGTTTACCTGTAGGTTACTATAATACATGTTGGTAACTGTGACAAAATGATTAATTAGCAAGCACATGACTTATGTGCATGACTTGCACTTAAAACCCATATCTCACAGTGTCGCAGTGAGTATACAAGAGACGGCCAGTCAATTAACTGATGAACTCCCAGTATATAATAGGATACAATAAAGTAACAGTGTTCAGGAGCTGTGTGAGAGTCGAGGTGGCCGTCCTGGGCTGTCCGTCCTAACGAGCCTTCTGGTTTCCGTGGACGTAAAGCTATATTGAACCATGCTTCGGCATTGGTCTCAGCTTGTCCCTAATATGTCAACTGACATCTGAGGACATTAAGCAACACTACCTACCTAAGTAACAGTGAAAAATACGGATTACCAAGCTCATTCTTAACTAAACAGGAAGAGTGAGATAATGTTACAGCAGTTCCACTTAAGCACACAAAGAGACGGACAGTGACACGGGTGGCACTTGGGACCATGCCGTGAGCGGGAGGAACTTGGGTCATAAACTGACCGGCTCCAGCCTCGTCACGGTTACTCAACGCGTGTACAAAAGGGCTACAGCATGCCACTGTTCAGTGTTTTGAGTTCCTCAAAAGTTAAAATTTACATTAAAAGGTTTTTATTCGCATTTTAATGTAAATTTTAACTTTTGAGGAAAACAAAATACAAATTTTAAGGCCACTAGGGCACCAAATTTTAGAATTCCTCCTAGGTCCTGACGTGAGTCCCCTCGATAGTGAGTCCCCAAAGTAAACTGTTCTATAGCCAACCAGTTTTGCTCGCAACAGTTAGAATTAAGAGTTTCGTACAGTTTGTCCCTAATATGTCTCCAAGACATCCGAGGACATTAAGAATAAAATTCTCTCTCTCTCTCTCTCTCTCTCTCTCTCTCTCTCTCTCTCTCTCTCTCTCTCTCTCTCTCTCACTGTTCTGTGTTCAGTAGTTAAACTACCATGTGCGTCTTCGACGTTTTTAACTGTAAATACTGTGTGTGCCGATTGTATATATTACATGTTGTGCAGCCTGCCGACGTAACCTTGCAAGTTTTTTTTAACCTGCAGCCCAGTTTTTAACTGTAAATAGTGGACGATGATTTTTTAACCGGACCCCTAGTATGCTGCTCAGTTTTACGAGTGAATGCCCCAGTACAGCCAAGACGACCCAGCACCCTGACCCTAGTATTGATCCGCAGGTGGACCTATCTCATCTCTCCCCTCACCTTTCCCCTTTTGTTCCAGCGACCTCATGTCCCGATCCAAATATTGATCCGCAAGTGGACCAAGCTTACTTCGCTCCCCATCCCCTCCGTCTCCCCCATGATTTTAACTATTATATATCCAAGACAAGCCTACTTTATAGATTGTCCCTAATATGTTTTTAGCATCTGAGGACATTAAGCAAAAACAAACAAACAAACACTGTTCAGCATAGTTCAGGATCTGTGTGAGTCGAGGTGGCCGTCCTGAGCTGTCCGTCCTAACGAGCCTTCTGGTTTCCGTGGACGTAAAGAATTATTGAACCGTGCTTCGGCATTGGTCACAACTTGTCCTAATATGTCAACTGACATCTGACGACATTAAGCATCACTTCATCACTGTTCAGCACATAGTTCAGGAGCTGTGTGAGAGTCAAGGTGGCCGTCCTGGGCTGTCCGTCCTAACGAGCCTTCTGGTTTCCGTGGACGTAAAGCTATATTGAATCATGCTTCGGCACTCGTCACAGCTTGTCCCTAATATGTCAACTGACATCTGAGGACATTAAGCATCACTTCATCATCATCATCATCATCACTGTTCAGCATAGTTCAGGAGCTGTGTGAGAGTCGAGGTGGCCATCCTGAGCTGTCCGTCCTAACAAGCCTTCTGGTGTCCGTGGACGTAAAGAATTATTGAACCGTGCTTCGGCATTGGTCACAACTTGTCCCTAATATGTCAACTGACATCTGACGACATTAAGCATCGCTTCATCATCACTGTTCAGGAGCCGTGTGAGTGTCGAGGTGGCCGTCCTGGGCTGTCCGTCCTAACGAGCCTTCTGGTTTTTGTGGACATAAAGCTATGTTGAACCATGCTTCGGCATTGGTCTCAGCTTGTCCCTAATATGTCAACCGACATCCGAGGACATTAAGCGACACATAGCAGCAGCAGGATAATCCCTCATAGTTCAGGAGCTGTGTGAGAGTCGAGGTGGCCGTCCTGGGCTGTCCGTCCTAACGAGCCTTCTGGTTTCCGTGGACGTAAAGCTATTGGGCGATTCAGCGAAGCGTCCACAATATTGAATGTATTGACTTTCAGCAGTTACCTTGTGTCAGTATTTTATATTCCCAGTGTTTGTCTGGAAGGTTGTGTAGGAGTCTTTTGTCTTAGTACTGCTGTTATTTTACCAATGCTGATTGGCAATTGTTCTGATATTTTTCTTCTTCTTTTCTTGTAAACAGGGTGAAAAATAAAACATAAAAAAAGAAAAAGACATAAATATACATCAAAACTATAACAACTACGACTATAAGTACAGCAGGACAAAATGTTGGTGTTAGTGTTAGTCAGTGCATGAGAGATGCGTGGGAGAAAATCAAGTGTCCCATCCGCACGACTATTGCCACTCCGACTGCATCACCGGCCAGTTCGGGTACTCGCACAAAGATCCGGAAAGAGTTTACAAGCTAAGCACAGTGAGAGTCTGCACGCCCAAGACTCGGCCATACAAAAGCTGGATCAAAACAGAAATAACATGTCTCACAGTTTATACAATCACCCCTATGCACTAAATCACATTCAACTAGTAAAATGAACATTCGAGTAAAATGAAGTAACATCTTCAAAGTGTTAGCCATAATACCACCGATTTCATGAAAAAGATCGGTAGGAAACTTACAAATAAGTTATGCCGCACAGAGATCTGCACGGTCGCACAAAGGAACCATACCCTACTGAGGGATAACCGTTTACATCGGCAAAGCATCACTCCAACTGAACATCCAACAATGGCAGCATAACATACTAGCTACATATCAGCTAACCAAGGTTAGCTGTATACATTTTGGAAACACCGGTCATCCTGTGGCATAAAGGCTAACCAAGGTTAGCTGCATACATTTTGGAAACACCGGTCATCCTGTGGCATAAAGGCATAACATTTGAACGCACAAACAATGTACACTGACGCCATGGCGGCTGCAACCAGGCGGCAATCTGACACCGAAATTACCCGCGTGTTCAAGAACCAAAATCAAGGCGCGTTGTGAACATGGTAACATTATAAACATACATTATTTACATCAATAAGAAACAATAGAATAACAAGCCATAGAAAAATGACTTACAGGCTCTCCCCTGAGATGAACACATGAACACCGGCCGCAACAGCAAGCAATCTGCCTCTGCAGGGACACTGGGGGGAAAGGGACGCCGCCGGCCAGCGCACAAATTTTAAAGGACAAGTCCAAGGTTTGGGGTGATTTTTGACACGATTTCCGTTAAAGTTTGCTGAGAACGATGATGCAGGTGAAATTGTGATCTGAGGGTTATAAATGCACGAAAACAGGCATTTTCTGTCGTACCGAAAGCGTCGTCATGACGCTGAAAATCATGTGCATATATGCGCACTTCGTCACTGGGGAGTCGCTGCAAAATGGCTAGTAGCCACAGGGTAACCGACTTTGAAAAAATTCCAGCTCGAATCTCCAAGAATGAAGCTCCGACGTCATTGTCAGTAGTTGAGCCTTTGTTTATTTCTCCTTGTATTTCATCTTTCTCGTGCCTTGTTAAGTGCGTGGTGTTTCAGTCTTTTTCGTTGTTTACTCTAGCTTTCACAACAGACTAGACCATATGAGGGAGCCTGCCTTTTATTGGGTGTTTTATTTTATTTTCCCAGTTTATCCTTGTTTTATCCTTGAAACATCATATGTAAAAATGAAAAAGTTTTGTTCGTTCTAGTTCAATAGACTAGCGATTTCGTGGCCTTCTTGGGTTAGGGTTTGGGGTTAGGCTAGTTACCGGTTCTTGCCATTCACTGTTTTTTTCTCTTGGCTTGCCCTTTTGTTTCTCGAGTTATATCGTTCATTTACGATGTACGAGTGAGGGGGGTAGACCTCTCATTCTTTCTTTGTGTGCGGTAGTTCGTGAGCGTCTGTTGCCCTGCCCTGTTGTTGTCACTGCTAAGTGGGTATTGTATCGTGTACACGGATTACGTGTATCCAGCCTTGGTCCCGTTGCTCGCTGACATTACTTGCCTCCTCTTTCTTTTCAGAAAGTGTTGTTGTTTTTTCTCTCTCTTCCCCTTCTTTTTCACCATGCGTTCTTTCTTTTTTATCTTTGGCAACCGAATTGTTAGCTTGCCTGATAGGGCAGCCATTTTGTATCTCTCGTGTCGTCTGCATTTGTTTACATTCCAGTGCTTTGTCATCGGTAGTCCTGATTAGCGTTTTGCTTCATCAATCTGCAGCCTTTGTTTTTCTAGATGGAAGCGGGTTAGTGAGGTGTTAGTTTAGAGTTATTTATGGTTAGTTTGGCTTTCCATCTTTTGTCGTTGGCACAGTTACTTTTGCTCTGTGCTCTTATGACTGTAGTCGTCCACTCCTTTGTTGCAGACAATAGTCTGTTAGACTGTTGTGATTTGGTGGTGTTTTTTTGTTTTGTGTGTGTGTGTGTTTTCCATCTTATGCTTGCAGGTAGGCAACCGTTTGGTGTTTTGAGGTGGTTTCAGCTGTTTTGTTTCTTTCATTTGGTGTCAGCTGTTTGCTTGCCTGATTAGGGCAGCCATTTTTCGTTTGCAACCAGCATTTGTGGTTTGGTCTTTCTTTCTTTGCCACAGGCATTTGTGTACAGTCTCTTTCTTTCACGGCCTTTTCCGCCGTAGGCATTCGTGTTAGACTTTTTGTCTTTGCCTTGTTAGCGCTTGTTTCAAGCCGGTATCAGTGTATCTCTCAATTTTTGGTTTCACGCTGTGCGCTTGCTGCTCGTCAGCTTCATCCTTGGAGATTCGAACTGGAATTTTTTCCAGGTCGGTTACGCTGTGAACAGCCCTACAAATTCCGCTTCCCAAACCCCATTTGGTATTCCGCCATAAAGTTTACGAAATCGCACTCAGCGAAGTGCTCGCTACACAAATTAGCGTGACTGAGGCGCAGCATCAAAGTCAGCTCGTTTGAATTGTACAAATTTGACCCATTTTCGCCTCACAGCGGGTCGATTCCGCGGGAACTCGTGCATAGTTATGCTTTGGGTTGCTTGTGAGTTGTTACAGTTTGCTACAACACAGTAGGCCGGCATTGTTAGAGCTTTTTGTCGACCACACGCATACACATTCAATGAACAATCTAAGATGGCAACCGCACTGACTCCCCAGACATGATGTCACTTTCGAGAAAGTCACGTGACTGATGGAGAACTCGAGACAGCAGTCTTGGCCAGCCGACAGAAAATAAAATCGATTAAATACCAACATAAACTTCTTCTTTTATTTTTTTATTTCATTAAATTTCAAACTAGTGACTCATTTGTCAAGCATTTTGATGGTCATTTTGCATACTTAAAAAACTTGGACTTTTCCTTTAACACTTTAGATAATTGGGGCCATAAACTCCCACCCAATCAAAAAAGAGAAGGGACAGGAAAGAAAGGTTAAAGGGTCATAGCCCGAAACACATACAATACACTCGGTTACATAATAATAATACAGTCCAGTACGCTTAAGTCAAACGTGCTGGGGAATCACTTTTTTGTTCGAATTATTCAAACACATGAAAGGTTATATAAAATAAAATATAAAACAAATTAAAAAAAGCTCTTTATTAGAACAAAACACAACATGCGAATTTTCGAGGTAATCCCCTCTGGCAACAAAACGGCAACACTTAACAGTTAAACGGTGAAAAAATGACGGGAGATGTAGAACTAAGATACTTATCTGCTTTTGGTCGAGCTATGTTGTTTTCGTGTCCAGTGTTTGAAAGAATGTTGGCATGACAAAACTGGCTCGAAATTGTCATGCCAACGATCGTGCTCGTCACTGGCTTGTCACGTCATCATCATTAATTTTGAGTGATCGATGGAGTGCATACTTTCTTTTTATTTATATTTTTAATTAAAAGCTTAGATGCGTTGTCAGTGGCAATCGAAATGTTTGTCTGCCGCTAGTATATTGAGATATAAGTATGTCTGCCCATACTCTGACTCGGACGGTAAGCCCTACATATCGAGCTTGCGAGAATAGATCGGCTGATTCACTACTGTGGCACATTTACATCAGTGTATGCTGTTCGTAGGGGCCGAAGCCGGAGGCGCTCACTGGTGTACAGTGGATAAGCCTACGAGTATCTGGGACTTTTCCGCAGTGGGTATTTTTATTTATTTGAGAGCAAGTCATATCAAAGATGCGACTGATGTTCAAATGGTATCAAATTCTCTTGTTGCTAGGGACGAATTTTTCTTCCTAACCTCTTTTGTCACGTTCACAGATCCTCCATCACTCACGGCTTTATTGTTCTTGCGTTTGTTGTTCTTGCCCTTGTTGTACGGTCGAAACGCGTGTGTGCTCTCTCTCTCTCTCTCTCTCTCTCTCTCTCTCTCTCTCTCTCTCTCTCTCTCTCTCTCTCTCTCTCTCTCTCTCTCTCTCTCTCTCTCTCTCTCTCTCTCTCTCTCTCCAGTTCCGACGTTCGGCTTAGTTAGGCTGGTTGGTTGTGCTGTTTACAGTCACGTTACCATTGGAAATAAAAACTTTGCAGTCCGAGTTATGGTCGGCCTTAGTATGATATCACAAACGTCCCTCGTGCTGTTCTCAAGCTATTACTACTCTCACAAGAACAATATGAACAATATAACTGAATTACAGACCCGATGGTAGTGTTGGCCTGAATGAGCCGCTCTATCAGTACATGCATGAATTACTGAGGGAGCGTCTGTAGGGCCAAATGCGGTGCCGTATATTTCTTGAGCATGGAGGATGGAGGTCTGCGCAGTACTTGTGCGTGTCCAAACAATGGAAATGGTAGCCCTGCTCCTGCGGAAGCTGCCTTACCCATATAAGGCGACCCGCCGAATTTCCCGCAAGAGATTAATAAAGAATCCCACCCCCATTTCCCCAACCCCAAGAGTGTGTGTGTTGTGTGTGTGTGTGTGTGTGTGTGTGTGTGGTGTGTGTGTGTGTGTGTGTGTGTGTGTGTGTGTGTGTGTGTGTGTGTGTGTGTGTGTGTGTGTGTGTGTGTGTGTGTGTGTGAAAATCAAAGAAAAACAACAAGTTGGCATAAAATTCCCTCTATATTCCCTATAGTGCCTCTGTATTCCCTATAATAATATATATGTCACTTAACTGCTATGTGTGGCGCTGATCGGGCGCTGGTTCACTGCCGCCACCGCCCGTCACCTGTCTTGCTCCACGATACAATTTTAACCTTACTTTTACAGATGGAAGTGAAGAAAACGGGTCCCCCTTCTCCTCAGCAGCAAAATATACGCCACTCACTGGTTAGCCTTTCACGAATGACGTCACTGGTTCTGGTGCTCGTAGTCACGTCATACACAGCTGTTGCAGACTTTATTACGTCATCAGCGAGGCTTCAGCAGTTGCCTTTTCTTGAAGAACAACTCCTCTCGCGCCTCCGAGTCTACGAGCAAGCTCTACCTGCTAGCCAACGAGAAAAACGACAATCTTTGCAAAGGTGAGACGGTTCAGTTTAAAAAACAAACAAACTAACTTTTACTAACTCTGTCCGCAGAAAAAAAGATAGACAAAAGAACCAGAAGAAACAACTAGACCAAAAAGAAGAAAGTTATGGAGAGAGAAAAAAAATGAAGGGGAAGTGTACTAGTAACAATGCTAGTAACCAAAATAATAATCACCAGCAACAGTAAAGGAGCGAGAGAGAGAGAGAGCAGACAGACAGACAGACAGACAGAGACAGACACAGAGACAGAGAAGTAACACTCTTCTCCATTCCAGGAAGACAAAAGTGAAAGATTTCTGGCTGAAGACAAACATATTCCTAAACATAAACCTGAATTGTTGCGCCAAAGAGAGAAATAAATTAAATAAATTATCATAGTAAGGTGTCACATCTACACCCCTCTGCTCAACTCACTGTGCCGGGAGGAGTCCAGACAACACACACACACACACACACACACACACACACACACACACACACACACACAACACACACACAACACAGCACACACACACACACACACACACACACACACACACACACACACACACACACACACACACACACACACACACACACACACACACACACACACACACACACACACACACACACACACACACACACACACACACACACACACAACACACACATCACGCACACCACACACACAACACACAACACACACACACATTTCCACATCAATCACACACATATTTTCAGTCCGTTTTGACCGAAACAACAACACATTAATCAGCATTGATAATACAGAGCAAACTTACACACGAAAGAACAAATCAATACAAGCAAAGGATTTTGGAAGCTGAAAAGTACGCAACACCTGGCTGACTGAACCCAGGACAACTGTTGCCATTTGCGGGAAAAGCTCTCGATCAAAAGTATAGTTTACATTGTGGTTGTCTATCAGAAATCTGAAACAGAACGAGGCCCGGAGCGCTCGTGTAGAATCAACACACAAGGGAGTTAATTAGCGCTCGAAATACGTAACACAATTACAACAACAAAGACCTGAGTCGCCTACGGTAACTCTCACCTGACATGCGCGTAAATACAAGGTACATAAACTCCACAAGAAATACATCCGGAATCTGCCCGTCCCTAATAAGCCGTACGGTTTCTGTGGACGTTAAGCACCATGTTTACTTACTTACATCCGGAATTCGTTTTTTGGTTTTTTGTTTGTTTTTATTTTGTTTGTTTTGTTTGGTTTGGTTTGGATGTTGTTGGTTTGGTCGCTTGTGTTATTGTTCAGTTTTTGTTTGTTTCTTGTTGTTTGCTTCTGGGTTGGTTTTTGTTTGTTTGTTTGTTTGTTTTTGTTGTTGTGATTTGGTTTTGTTTGGTACGCCCCTGGTATATATACATCCTTGCAATATGTTACAGCTTCATCGAGGATCGCACCACGCAGATGAAAATGCTGAAGAGATCCAGTAAGACGGGCTGGCATCCTAATGAAGTGTACCATCTTGTCAAGATCTTCAAGAATGACTGGCGCAACCTCATTAAAGACAACCATGGTTACTCTCTCTCTCTCTCTCTCTCTCTCTCTCTCTCTCTCTCTCTCTCTCTCTCTCTCTCTCTCTCTCTCTCTCTCTCTCTCTCTCTCTCTCCCTGCGTCAAAGTTAATTGGTTGTTGCAGCACGTTTTATTGTTCGGAATTTGTAATTGAGATTCGTCACTTGTTTACTAATATCACAAGCATTATTTAAATAATATTACTTATATAAATGCACTGTAAAATAAACAGAATCACACACACATGACTGACATATACATTAATAGGGCACAAATATAATTATTAATATTATTTTTTATATATAGCAGTTGATGTGAGGATGAAACACACCTGTTATTTCTCACACCCCTGTTCAGGCTTTGCCGAGAAAGCAGTTGATGTGAGGATGAAACACACCTGTTATTTCTCACACCCCTGTTCAGGCTTTGCCGAGAAAGCAGTTGATGTGAGGATGAAACACACCTGTTATTTCTCACACCCCTGTTCAGGCTTTGCCGAGAAAGCAGTTGATGTGAGGATGAAACACACCTGTTATTTCTCACACCCCTGTTCAGGCTTTGCCGAGCTAGCGGAGGACGAGAGGGTGAAGCTGCTGCCGGACTCTGACGACCTGAGCGGAGCCTGCATGGCCGTAGTGAGGCTGCAGCAGGTCTACGCGCTGCGTGTGGACGACATGTACCATGGGAACTACTCCGGCTTTCTGGGGCCCCCGCTGCTGACTGAAGATGCCTATGAGGTTTTTGATTGAGTTGACTGACGATTGCTTATATACCGCTATTCTCCGCTCTCGAGGCACAGAGTTCAGGAGCTGTGTGAAAGTCGAGGTGGCCGTCCTGGGCTTTCCGTCCTAATCAGCCTTACGGTTTCTGCGAACGTAAAGCAGCAATGAACCTTGCTTCGGCATTGATCACAGTTTGTCCCTAATGTGTCAACCGACATCCGAGGACATGAAGCTCTACATCATCATCATCTCTCGAGCAGACTCACTGCGCTTGCATGTGATTCTACATGAGTGACTGGCTTTCCACAGCGCGTTTTTTGAATATCCACCGAAGTGGTGTACTTACAGCGCTGGCATGGCAGGTGCCACATTTAACTGCTGCCGTCTCGGCGCAAGTTCTGTGTACACCATACAACCATGAACCATGTTACTTCATGCAAAACTACATACGTAAGGTGTATGCGTGTTTAGCTGTAACCTGCACTTTTGGCAGAATGACCGGGATCTTTTACGTGCTACTGCGGTATCACGGGGGGGAGGGCGGAGGGGGGGGGGGCGGAACGTGTCTGCTTTTCGTGTTCTCAAAGCTAGAACTATACTGCAACGCTTTGATTTGCAGGAGCTATAGTACCTAAGAATCTGACTGAAAAGCTTCGGAGGGTACGGATGAGGCTGCCGCTCGGTTAGATGTACAGTTCGATGCCGTAGGCAACATCACGTTACACTTGTCCTCTGTTAGCTACATTGGCTTCCATACCATGTAGGATTCGGTACAAGATCTCATGTTTGTGTCACAGTTCCCTTTTTGACGGTGCTTCTACATATCTTTTAGAGTGATTGCACACACACACACACACACACACACACACACACACACACACACACACACACACACACACACACACACACACACACACACACACACACACACACACACACACACACACACACACGAAATATCTGAAACAGAACTGACTGCCAGCGTTCTGGAACAAGATCAAAACACACAGAAGGGTTATATACAAATAAAAAATATTTTTAAGTAGACAAACAACAACAAAATACCGCTTACTTTTTAATCAGGCAATGCAAAACATCCACAAATGTTCACCTGATTATGAAGTTGTTCAGTGATAAGGAGGATCAGCTTAAAGATACTATAACTGAAACATAAGTAGATCGATGTAGTAGACCTAAATGCGTGTCGGTTTGTTAGCTTCACTGTCTACCGTGTGTGGTTTCAGATCGGAAAAGAGGCGTACCGGTACGGGTATTTGGAGGAATCCCAGCAGTGGCTGGAAAAGGCCGCGGCAAGCGTCAGAGAACTGAGCATTGAAGGGGAAGGCACTCTAGATTCTCGCCGAAAACTGGCCCAGATTCTCGGGCTGCTTGGGCGGGTGCATTATTTTGTAAGTGTGCGTGTGTGTGTGTGTGTGTGTGTGTGTGTGTGTGTGTGTGTGTGTGTGTGTGTGTGTGTGTGTGTGTGTGTGTGTGCAAAAGAGAGAGAGAGAGTGTGTGTGCGTGTGTTTGTGTGTGTGTGTGTGTGAGAGAGAGAGAGAGAGAAAGCGAGAGAGAGTGCGTGTGTGCATGCGTGTGTGTGTGTGTGTGTGTGTGTGTGTGTGTGTGTGTGTGTGTGTGTGTGTGCGCGCGCGCGCGTGGAATGAAATGGTGTTGTTTTTGTTGTTGTTGCTATTGTTGTTTGTTTTAGTTTTATGAAGTTTATTCTGCTGAACTATACCACATTCGCTCACGTGTATCGCTTTAACTGCCTAATTATGCCAAGATTAAACGCTATACGTATGCATCGCAAAGTGAACCTCCCAGAATCTTCAAGAAATAAACGCATTTATTCATCAACAACAAAACGAACAAGTGGGCTACAACGTACGACTGGTTGATTCGCTCGAGCATTAGGCTGACAAATAGCAGTATATAATATTATAGCAAGCAAGTAAACATGACTGTTTGCTTTCTTAAGGGGGACCCTAAGTGCAACGGCATCCCAGCACTAATACAGGAATGGATTTTTTGTTTTTAACAAAGACACAGCAGTTTTCAGTAGTCTTGGTCTAGTTTCAAAGCCGCAAATATACGACCATTTTGTGTCCGGTGTTCTGTGTAGGTGAACAAGGTCGGCATGTGTGGCAAAAGTGTATATTACGTACTGAGGCAGCCATTTTCTGCTCTGGCATTGGTAAATAGTGAACCAACATAAGTGCGCTATGAGGAGCAAAAATTCGAAGCAAAAAACAAACAAAAAAGGATTGTTATTGTATAAATATTGACAAAACGACCATTCAAAGACTTCAAATGGAAGTATTTGCACATTTTTTCCACGTTTTCAGGCCTAGACCTACTTGCGACTTTGCTGGGGTCTCTCTTAAGTGGCTTGGTCCTCGCCTGTTGTTTTGGGGTGGTTCCCGTGTTTCTGATTACTATTCGTGAAAAGGGGGTATTGTTTAGCTTGTAAGATGCCCGTATTACTCCTCTTGTTAGCCGTTTTACCTGTCATTTGTACTGTATCAGAGGAAGGAGACCCAGACTGCAGCCAAAATCTACGAGGACGGTCTACAAGTCGGTAAGATAGTAAAGGGAACGCTCCGGTCTACACTATTCGAACACACACACACACACACACACACACACACACACACACACACACACACACACACACACACACACGCGCGCGCGCGCGGGCGCGCGCGCGCGCACACACATGTACAAACGCATGAACGCACACACACAGATGCACACACACAGATGCACGAACGCACGAGCACAGAAAAACAGTTTCATATCTGACTGGAGTGTATGGTATTATTAAATGCAATATCTTGCTAAAAAAATTACTCTGCTATCTCTCCTTTTTTTGGCGGGGGGGTGGGGGGGTTATGTCCATCTTCTGTTGTCACTTCTTTCTGTTTCTCTTTTCTTACGGGGGTTTGAGAATATTCAAATCAGAGCGCAGAAGTACGTTCGTGAATAATTTATACATATGTGCGCAGTATCGGTGTATCGGAGTTGTGTGTGTGTGTGTGTGTGTGTGTGTGTGTGTGTGTGTGTGTGTGTGTGTGTGTGTGTGTGTTAGGCCTGCACGTGCGCGTGTACGATTACACTTCGTATTAGACCTTAGATATATCTCTTGTCTCAGCTTGTGTAATAGTTCACTTATAGGTTAAGTCACCCGTGCCCATAAAAGCACTGTTGCCATTACGTTGGTCTCAGAGCTCAGGACCTGTGTGAGTGTCGAAGTGGCCGTCCTGGGCTCCCCGTCCCTAATAGACCCTAACAGTCCTTACGCTCTCTGTGGACGTAAAGCAACACTGAACGAACGTTTGTCACTAACATGAGTGCATGGGCAGACGCCAGCGCACCTGAACTGGAGAAGCTGAAAGTGGCACTTGACTCCGGCGGAGCCTTGTCTTTCACGCCTGTTGTCAGGGACTATCTGCACAACATGTCAATTCTCTGCTCCCGCCGCAAAGAACGGCGAGTGGTGCGTTGTCTGTCTGTCTGGCTGTCTGTCTGTCTGTCTCGGTCCCTCTGTCTCACTCACTTCCTGTATGTCCGAGTAACAGGTGCTAGTCGTTGGGATCGCTGTCCTCCGCCAGAATTAGTAACTGGCTCCGTTGTTAGGCAATATGAACCTGTATAGCAAAGTAGTCCACGTGAAGATATACGGCGGTTCCAATTCTCGTAAAAATGACCTTCTTCGGAGAGACAGGACAAGAGGACACTGTTTTTGCTTTCGTTGTTGTTTGGGGACAAAGGGGGTGTTGGGGGGTTAATCAGTTGTGATGATGATGTAATAATAATTAATAAACGCTCTGACCTAGGAAGAGCGTTGTTTCAGTCTGAACTCCGACTCTGTAATAATTAATAAATATAAATATCCTCATCTCGGAAGAGCGTATCGTGCTTCGTAGTTCTTGTTTTTTCTTCTCTCTCTCTCTCTCTCTCTCTCTCTCTCTTCTCTCTCTCTCCTCTCTCTCTCTCTCTCTCTCTCTCTCTCTCTCTCTCTCTCTCTCTCTCTCTCTCTCTCTCTGACTGTGTGTGTTTGGTTTTAGTTTGTTATTTGTTTTCTGTATGAGTATCGATTGCTGTACGCACTGACTTTTTTGCTTCAGTCTGAACTCCGACCCTACCATGTTTGCCGCTACCAGTCCGGGCGGTTTGTTCCTTACTACCGGTACAAAGAGGAACTCTTGTCAACGTCGCCTTTCGTGTCTTTAGTCTATGGCTTCATTTCCGACCACGAGGCCAAGGCTTTCACGGACTTCGCCAAAAGAAGGGTAAAACCGTAGTTAATGAGGGGTGTGACACATGTGTCTTATGATGTTACAGTTTCTGAGTGACGAGCGTTAACCTTCTCTAACGGCTGAATATTCTGTCTGTGATACCGCTGTGGTGTGGAAGTAGTAAGGTGTAAAACCTACACGTCCTTTTTCCCGGCTGATCCAACACAAGCCTATAATTATATCGTGTGAAGCAAGGCAAATCGTATCGAATACACGCTCTCTCTCTCTCTCTCTCTCTCTCTCTCTCTCTCTCTCTCTCTCTCTCTCTCTCTCTCTCTCTCTCTCTCTCTCTCTCTCTCTCTCTCTCTCTGTGCCTGAATGACTGAAGGGTGATCATTTGGGTATAGTGGTTTAGTGTTGTTGTTTTTGTATCATTTGATTACAGGGAGTATAATCTATCTCCGGCCTGTTGTGCGAGTTCCCATGTTGCGCATGTGTTTAGACTGTGCGACTGAATGTTAACCAACAGTTAAACGGTGAATACGTAGGTGTTTAGACTGTGCGGCTGATTGTTAACCAAGAATTCAACCGTGAAAAATGAGATGTAGGATACTTATCTGCTTTTGGTTGAGCTGTTTTGTTATGTCAAAAGCAAATAAATATCCTACATTTGTCACCGTTTAACCAATATTTAAGTGCTGTTTTGCAACTTTAAAAAAGGACTTACCCCGAAAATTGGCATGTTGTATTTTGTCATAATAAATAGTCTTCTTTTTAACCATTTGTATGTTTGGATCTAGCGGTGTTTTGGCTTTCAGCTGCAGGACGGGTTAATTACCAAAGTGCCTGGCAGTGAAGCTGTCAATTTCGACTACAGGACAAGTAAGCTGTGAGTACATATGTATCCTATACGCCATTACCAGTACAATCCCTCTACACAGAACCAAACGTGTTTCCGGTAGTCTTTTCTTTCATACACCAATTGTACGTGTTTGAAGAGTATATAAAACTGGCTGTTTATTTACAGGGTTTTCTTCTTCTTCTTCCTTTTTTCTTCTTCTTTTGTTTGTGAGAAGGAAAAAAGCCTTTGAATGATATATTATTTTTAATTTAATGCCTTGCTAAAACTAATCTTCGTAGGCGAGCTGGACTACCGCCTACAAGTGATGACGATTAGTTTGTAAACTCAGTCGACGTCATAGCCACTTTGCCGTCAAATTGAACAAACTGGTTGAATGTGCCAAGCACAACGCAAAATGTTGAGAATCGATGAGTCAGAGTGAAACTGGCTTCAAAATGTCCACCCACTGAGAACTTAGAACTCAAGAATATAAAGAATCCCCGTCTGCGAGAAAATGAAGTCGAATGAAACAAGAACGCAGACAGTAGCAGGGTTGAGAAATCCCGCCAGTGTAAAGGCAAGACACGGCAAGATATAGGCTATTTTAGCCAGCTCCTGTCTCACAGGTTAAGAAGAGTAAAGGAACAACGGAAAATCTGTAAAACAGCATACACGGAATAACTTAACTGGTGTAATTCTGGTTAAATTAAAATACACTAGCAGTTAAGCAACTAGACATTCGTGTTGCTTGCGTACGTGGGTGCGTGCGTGCGTGCGATAGTCTACATTGCAAGAATGAGATTGATACATAATTAAATTTGAATTTTATTTATTTGTAACTTTTATACACGACTAATTTTATTGTTGTGTTTATTTGTTAAGACACTGTAACGAATGGACTGTCACCAAGACAAATTCCTGTGCACACTTTAATGTCACTGGCAAATATTCTTGTAGTTGTAATGTCGAAGGTGTTAGTATATTGCCCCGTTGTTAGTATATTGCCCTGCATTGTTTGGTTGTGGAGGGCGTGGTTGTTAGACAGTGACCTGAGGGTGGCAGAGCGCGTGTCACTGAGAATCATCGCCATCACGGGCCTTGTTGTTAGTATATTGACCCATTGTTAGTATACTGAGCTGTTAGTACACTGACCTGTATTGTTCTGGTTGTGGAGGGCGTGGTTGTTACTAGACAGTGACCTGATGGTGGCAGAGCGCGTGTCACTGAGAATCACCGCCATCACGGGCCTTGTTGTTAGTATATTGACCTGTTGTTAGTATACTGACCTGTTGTTAGTAGACTGACCCATTGTTAATACATTGACCTGCATTGTCTGGTTGTCGTGAAGGGCATGGTTGTTAGACAGTGACCTGAGGGTGGCAGAGCGCGTGTCACTGAGAATCACCGCCATCACGGGCCTTGTTGTTAGTATAATTATTGACCTGTTGTTAGTATACTGACCTGCTGTTAGTATACTGACCCATTGTTAGTACATTGATCTGCATTGTTTGCCGGTTGTGAAGGGCGTGGTTGTTAGACAGTGACCTGAGGGTGGCAGAGCGTGTGTCACTGAGAATCACTGCCATCACGGGCCTTGACGTGACGATACGTCACCCAACTCTGTCTAGTTCTGCTGAACCGTATCAGGTACGTCACCCCTCCTTCTCCGAACTTCTCTCTCTCTCTCTCTCTCTCTCTCTCTCTCTCCTCTCTCTCTCTCTCTCTCTCTCTCTCTCTCTCTCTCTCTCTCTCTCTGACCTGAAGTGGCCCTGTGCGGATGACGACACGTTCAACTCCAAGGAGTAAATAACGAACTCTCTTTTCGTGTATAAAATTTCATTTCCTCATTCATGTATATATAATTATAAATAACGCCCTGTATTTTCAGTCTTTCTTTCTTTCTCGTCTGTGTAGCTTAGCAAGAACTAGCTAGTTGTTAGACAGGTTTTGACTGAACCTAAATCACAATCCTTTTACAATAGAGTTCTCCCCCCTCCCTCTACTTTCCCTCCTTCGGTCTCTCTCTTTTGAAAAGCCCAGATGTGTGTGGTTACCATGCGGTTCATAACCGTTGTCTTTTGGGGTGTTTAGATTGACATTTTAAAACGAGGTGTGTGTGCGTGTGTGTGTGTGTGTGTGTGTGTGTGTGTGTGTGCTCTCTAAATTTCTTGCTTAACACTTCAAATACTGATAGTTCATTACTTCAGTTATCATTTGAAACCTGACTGTTACCGCGACCATCAGGGCACCGGTAAAATAAATTAATACTGTAGGTACACCAGTGTGTATGTTTGACTGTGTCTGCTCTTGTTTCTTTGCTTAACACTTCAGTTAGAATCCTGTAATTAATTAATTACCGTGTGTCTTCTGCCTGTCTTTCCACGCACCTTTCTCCTGCAGGTGGTGAACTACGGTCTCGGTGGACACTACTACCCTCACTTTGATGACTTTGACCAGGTGAGTTTAAAGGGGATGCGGACACTACTACCCTCACTTTGATGACTTTGACCAGGTGAGTTTAAAGGGGATGCGGACACTACTACCTTCACTTTGATGACTTTGACCAGGTGAGTTTAAAGGGGATGCGGACACTACTACCATCACTTTGATGACTTTGACCAGTTGAGTTTAAAGGGGATGCGACACTACTACCCTCACTTTGATACTGACCAGTTGAGTTTAAAGGGGATGCGGACACTACTACCCTCACTTTGATGACTTTGACCAGGTGAGTTTAAAGGGGATGCGGACACTACTACCCTCACTTTGATGACTTACCCATTTTAACTTGACCAGGTGAGTTTAAAGGGGATGCGGACACTACTACCCTCACTTTGATGACTGACCAGTTGAGTTTAAAGGGGATGCGGACACTACTACCCTCACTTTGATGACTGACCAGTTGAGTTTAAAGGGGATGCGGACACTACTACCCTCACTTTGATGACTTTGACCAGGTGAGTTTAGAGGGAATGCGGACACTACTACCCTCACTTTGATGACTTTACTACTACCCTCACTTTGATGACTTGACCAAGAGAGTTTAGAGGGAATGTTTGGTCCAGTTCTGTCATCTTCTTTTTTTGCCCTCCTCCCCCTCCCTCCCTCCCTGTTACTTTTTGTTTCTGTCTCTGTCTGTTCATGTGTCTTTCTCTCTTTCTCCTGCGTGCGTGCGTGCGTGCATGCCTTGAATCTTGAAAACATGTACATTTGAAGAATACGTAAGCGCTTAGGGCCTGTGCGATTTATGTTCTCTAAGTACCCGTTATTATTCTGATTATTATTATTCGGTTGCTGCTGCTGAATATTCTCCGCGTGGTCTGTCTGCACAGGACACTGGCTACAGCAATTCTAAAATAGCCATTTACGGAAACAGGTTGGCGACAGCTCTGTTGTATGTGAGTATGACACGGGTTTAAAATAATCCTTACGCTTTATCACTTAGGCCTTCGCTTGGCTGTGTCGCAACACATTGGCACCAGCAGGAAAACCAAGGCTACAGTAAAATGTTTTGGCGTTTACAGTCCCAAAATGAAAGATACCAACTGATTAAAGCTCATATATCATCAGGGGAGATCACTGGTGAACATTTTCAGTCTCTGGAATATTTGGTACAAAAGTGTGGTACTTTCTCTAATTTGGTTGCACAGCTTAGTGTGCCAAATTCATAATAAACAAATGTCACAACTAGTGGCCTACAGCAGTAATATCTGTGTTTGAGTTGTTTCATGTAGTGAATGTGGAGGTTGACAGTTAGGGTGACACTCAGCCGGCATACAACGTTATGCGCTGCATAGTTATGTGGGGACTATCTTAAGCTATGATAAGCTATATGCATAGCAGCACCCATCCTCCAGAAATAGAAATAAATCCTGCAAAGACGACATGTACCTGTCCATTGCTGATGTAATAATGATAACTGGTCAGAGATCTTTTTCTTATGCTGCACCGTCTGTCTGGAACAGTCTCCCTTGCAAAGTGAACACACTCACATCTTTCAAATCTTCTTTAAAAACCCACCTCTTCAAACTATCCTATTGACTGTGTGTGTGTGTGTGTGTGTGTGCGCGCGCGCGCTCACGGAAGTTTGTTTTGACAGTGTTTTGTTCTTTGCTTTTTAATGGGCTATGTGCTCGAATTTGGAGAAATAGCACATAGAAGAGTACATTTTTTTTAAATTTTTTTTTTAAAGCCTAACGGTGACACACGCAACCCTCTCACCCTATTGAAATACATTTGTAACTCGACAGATATGCACTAAATGTTCTAGAGTCTTCAAACTGTTGAAGCTGGACTAGACGCTATACGAAAGAAGAAGAAGACAAAATTAATGTATAACTGACACACAGGTCACACCAACAGTCACGTGTTCGAAAATGACAGGAATTAATTAACTGAATTGTTACTGCGAAGAAAGGCTTATACAAATAAATGTACCTCTGGTGGAGTTGATGTACCTTGTATTTACTCGCATGCCAGGTGAGAGTTACTGGTCTTTGTTGCTGTGTTTGTGTGCAGATATCTTTTGAGTGTTGATTAACTCCCCTGTGTGCTGATTTTATACAGATGAAGAACAACCAGCAATGAGTTCTGTTCATTCCTTGCAGCTAAGTGATGTGGCTATTGGCGGAAGTACAGTGTTCCTTAAAGCCGGTATTTCTGTCGCTCCAACAAAGGTGAGGGCTTGGTTTCTTTTTCCTTCTCTGCAACCAGACTAGTACACTGGTGTATCAGAATTCAAGATAGACTGTCGTTACTTTGGTGCGCGCGTGCATTATGTGCGTGAAGGTGAGTGAGACAGTGAGAGACTGAAAGAGTATATATATGAGTGCACGCACGTGTGTGTGTGTGTGTGTGGTGTGTGTGTGTGTGTGTGTGTGTGTGTGTGTGTGTGTGTGTGTGTGTGTGAGAGAGAGAGAGAGAGAGTGTGTGCGTGTGTATGTGGGGTGGGGGTGGGGGGGGGGAGTGTGTGCATGTGTGTGTGTGTGTTTGTGTGAGGTTGTGTCTCAAAAGATGGCGGTCTAAAATTTTGAACACAGTGGGTTTGTCTGTCTTGCTCAAGGCAATAATAATATTCAATAAAAAATAATATTTGTTTTTAGGAACTGTCTTCTCAAAACATGTCTTGTCAAAGGAGGTCAGCCTATTTTCAATAGGTAGAACAGTTTTGTTTTTGTTGTTGTCGTCATTTTTTGTTTTGCTTTGTTTTTGTTTTGATCTGAAAATGCTCTCCTAATTTTATTTTCAAAAAATGTCTTGCGTCAGTGACGGTTAGCAGGACTCGGCTATAGAAAACGTGTTTCAGCTGGCCTTATGGCTACCCACGGCCTCTTTCATAGATGCGTTTAGATGGGCAGCGATGAAAGCCATTTTAAAGTTTTATTCAATGTGAGGGGCAAAGTCACAAGGCAGTGTCATAAACCATCACTTTTCGAGAGAAAGAAGAGCCGAAGCTGGGAGTCGTTCGTTCGCATACCAACTTCAGTAACGCTTTACCGCTATTCAAACCTGCTCTGGCTGGCTCATGTGGATTCTGGCTGGCTCATCATGCAGATTCTGACCAGCTCATGCGGATTCTGTCTGGCTCATTCCGATTCTGACTGGCTCATGCATATTTTACCTGGTTCATGCAGATTCTGACAGGTTCATGCACATTTTATCTAACTCATGCAGATTCTGTCTGGTTCATATGGATTCTGGCTGTCTAGCTCATGCGGATTCTGGCTGGTTGGCTCATGCGGATTCTGTTTAGCTGGCTCATGTGGATTCTGACCAGCTCATGCCCATTCTAACCGGCTCATGCGCATTCTGTTTAGCTGGCTCATGTGGATTCTGACTGACTCGTGCGTATTCTGACCGGCTCATGCGCATTCTAACCGGCTCAAGCGCATTCTGACAAGGGTGGAACCTCAGCACACACTTTCTCATGTGGAACGGCTTTGCTGCAAGTAAATCTCCCAGCCTGTTGCAGGGTGCTCTGTTGTTTTGGTACAACTCGGACCCCAGCCTGGATCGTAACCATCTGACCTACCATGCCGGGTGCCCTGTCATCAAGGGCCACAAGTGGAGTGAGTCAGCGGGTTGACTATATGCTGGATTACCTCTCTTCTTAGTTTTGACTGGAATCTTGCTCTTTCTTCTTCTTTTTTTCTTTTTCCTCTCTCTCTCTCTCTCTCTCTCTGCTTATTTGTCTATATCCTTCTATCATCATATTTCACTATGAATGTCTTGATTTTTAGTAGTACTGTAACAACGGCAGATATTTGAGTCAGCCTTTGTGCTAATATCTTTATCGTTGAGAAATAACGTTTAATCTCTCTCTCTCTAGTACTTTCTGACAATGATGAAAAGTGCTTGTCTGCTTGATTGTTTTCGATGTTTAAACTCCAAGAACTAAGTACCACCTTTCAGTCTTGTCAAGTGGTATTCTAAAATACATGACAGCCAGCAAGCCGTTCTGCGATAGAATCTTACTTCCATGTAACATTTTTCCCTATCCTGCAACAAAACTCAATACGATAGAGCCAGACGCCACTGGTGACTATCACTTAAAAATAAGATTTGTCTTTAGTGTGTGTGTGTGTGTGTGTGCGTGCGTACGTGTGTGTGTGTGTATGTGTGTGTGTTCCAGTCGCCAACAAGTGGATCTGGACCCCGGGAAACTTCCGACGTCCTTGTGGAAGGAACCCGCACTCCACACACCTTGACGTTGAACACTTCTTGTTTCCACCAAAATGACCAGCGTCACTGATGAGGGTTTCATCATGCAGGCTACTACACTTGTAGGTTACTGCACTAAAACTGCTTAAAACCAAAAGCGGCGAAGAAGACCCGTGAGATTTGCTTCAAAGTGACGAAGAAAACCCCTTGAAAAAGAACTACATGCTAGACTGAGATTTGCTTCAAAGTGACGAAGAAAACCCCTTGAAAAGGGGCTACATGCTATACTGAGATTTGCTTCACACTCAAAGTGATGAAGAAAACCCCTTGAAGAAGAGCTACACACTAAACTGAGATTTGTTTCAAAGCGACGAAGAAAACCCCTTGAAGAAGATCTACATGCTAGACTGAGATTGCTTAATGAAGTGACAAAGAAGGCCCATTGTTGCATGCTAGACTGAGGTTGCTTAAAAGCGACGAAGAAGGCCCATTGTTGCACGCTAGACTGAGGTTGCTTAGAAGCAACGAAGAAGGCCCATTGTTGCACGCTTGACGCTGAAAAGCGAGGAGGAAGACCCATTGTTTGCAAAGGAATGGTAAGCAGCAAAGCTGCATTGCTGACGGTAATAGTTCCGAAATTATGAGGCAGACCTTGTGAAGAGGCAATTTTGATGTGATAGTAATTTGGTGTTTTACGCCCAGTCAACCATCACGGTTATATCAGGGCGATTTTTGATGTGATATGCACAGCTGGATGTCAGTTGGATTTTTCATGTATTTATAAATGACTTCTAACCCCGCTGTTTGCTGTTGTAATTTAATACGTTTTATGATTGGCGTGAATGTGACAAGTGTACTTGGCACCACAACACCTTCCTGGTGCAATTGTATTCACATTTGGCTATAAAGTTGTATTGTAAGACTAAGACTGCTGTTTAAGAGTCGAGTGGACGCTTCTCATGACAAAAACAGTGTGTGTGCGTCTGTGTGACAGTTGCCAGTACCTGAAAGAAACGCCTTGGGTTGTGAAAGGCACCTTTTGACAAAATATGTGTGCGTGTGTATATATGGTACCTATTTAACTTAACATTGCATGAATGAGATCAGGATCTCGGAGCTGTCATTAGATTCCCCTCATCTCCCTTCCTACTTTCTTTTTCTTGGTAACCGTAACATTTGCTTTGGTTAGTTTCATTATTGTTGTTTGTGTAATGGTTCCAAAAGTTGGAATTGAGTTCGAAAACTGATGTTATCGTTTGGGGTTGGTTGTGGTTGTGTGTGTGTGTGTGTTTTAGTTGTCGTTTTTTGGTGTGTGTGTTTCTTTTCACCCACCACATGCTGTACTCCGTATACAGAAAAGAATTAAGCATTACTATAAAAATAACAAAATAAAATAATATGTAAAAATGTTTTGCCACAAACACAAAAATAACAATACATAACATATATGAACTGGGTCCGATCTGGTATCCGTACCGACCCCATCTGCCACTGTGTCGTGTTTGCACATCTCTTTGCTTGGTTGTATGATGTATACAGAACATGTGCCGAGATGGCAGCACAAGTTCATGGGGCACCAGCCATGTAACAACCAAACAGCACTCTAAACTGTACATCACTTCGGTGGCTATATTTAGAACGCGCTGTGTAAAACGGTCATTCATTTTGAGTCACAAACAACTAGCGCGCAGTGAGTCTGCTCAAAAGTAAATAATAGTACCAAAAAAATATATATATAAAAATCAAGATGTTTTATCCACTAGTGCTTGTCATCAACAGAACAGGTCTTATTGAGACACAGAGAGAGAGCAAGAAACAGAGAGTACTGAAAATGCAATGACCTTTATTCAATGTTGCAGGTATTCTGACCAGTATACACACTAGAATTAACAATATGTATTGATATATACATCTACCCGGTAAGTAAATTGATGCCGCCTCCAGAAAATCACAACTGAATTTGCAACAAAACATGGCAACGAAAAAGCAACTGTGAAAGTGTAATTTGTTGAGACAATTCTTTTTTTCTTTTCTTTTTTGGGTTGACACAGTTCTCGCTTCTATTCTTTTTTCTTCAGTTTTTGTCACACACACACACAAAATAAATTACACTTTTTTGTTTAAATCCACCAACTTTAAAAAACGGCTAATTATCCTCAAAAAAATTGAAGGTGAAGTGGCATTTTGTGCATTCAAACAAATTATGCCCATGCAGTCTGAATAAAAACACGGAGGAAGGGTGGGTGTGAATGTCAGTATGTTATGTGGGCATCTGTGTAGGGGACAGAGAGATGTGGGCATTTGTGCATGTGTGGGAGAGCGAGAGAGATGTGGGCATCTGTGTGTGGGTGAGAGAGGGAGAGAACATACGATACTTAATATGGTATTAAAAACTATATTTCTATCAGTCTTTGTCGCAACTATTCATTTTGCATTACATTAGCACTCCTAGGTACTACACAGGTTAACTACAAGAAAGTCTGAACAAATTGCCAGTTACGTTTGTTTTTGTTTAACGGCTCTATGATGTTGATTTGTCTTTGATGATATCTAAGCTTAGCCTCTGCAGTAAGTGGAAAAGGAAAAAACGAATACGAAAGCAAAACAAAAAAGATCAACAATATGTTAAACAAGGACCAGGGTATTCAGTATAACCCATAACTCAATAGTATTTTTATATTACCTCATGGTTTACCTCATGCGTAGTTTTCTTTCATGCGTGTAAGTAACACGCATACAAATTCTGCATACCCTTCTCCTTCATGGTTGATCATTACATCAATTACAAGCACTATTTATGGAGAAAGTTGGGGGTTGGGAGCTAGAGGACAAAACTATACATATGCATGCAAAGTACACCACAACACTCCATTCAACTTTAAACGAAGGAAGTCAATGATGTACCATTTAATATCCAACTTTATCACAAGACATGACCTGACAACCATGAACATGTAAAGGGGGTTTTGAAATTTAAAAATAACCCCCACCCCCACCCCCCAAAAAATATGTGACAACTCTCCAAACATAAGCAGCATGTCCAAAGGCATAAACTAACAACAAAAGTGCAAAGGCAAGCCAGACCAAATCGTTGTATTATTAAAATCACTATTTAAAAACCGTTATGAAATAATGCTTGCCTTCCAGCCACCAAAAAATGACGGTTCTTTCCACTATTGTGAAACTAAAATAATTTCCTTGAAAGTTAATAAACCAAAAGATGCAGTAAAGTCTCACATGGTTTAAACATTTAGTCTCCACGGAGACGGTTGTATTAACATCAAAATTGTAATGTCAAACTGGTCCTTTGTCGCAAACAACTAAGTTAAAGCATGAATAATATGCATAATTCCACTGTGTCACATAAAAAATAATTTAAAAAAGAAGTGTTTAATGTGGTTTAAATATTGTATCCACTGAACCGGCCACATTAACATCAAAAACTGTATTATCAAAATGGCCCTGTCTTGCAAACAACCAAACCTAAGCTAAAGTGTGAATAAAATGAACAGATGGAGTCTTTTGTCATTACACCACTGGAAAAAGAAAAGAAAAAAAAGAGGCTTTTCTGGTGGCATGCTCCGACAAGAACAAAATGTAAAACCCCCGAGAGCTTCAGGAAAGAAAACAATTTCCCTATGTTTATACTTAACACACTCAACAACAAAAAAGGAGATGTAAGCAGTTGCTAGGCTTTAAATCCAAAATTATTACATGATAGTATGAGTGCCACATCGAAACAAACCAGGTACTCTTTTTAACCATGTGTGTGTGTGTGAGACAGACAGACAGACAGAGAGTGGCATTAATTAACAAGAAATATACATATAAATATAATTCAGAATAAGCAGGTATAAGGACATATGGCACACAGCCATGCACAAAACAGAAACACCCGTAAGAAAAGCATAAAACCAACAAATACAACATCATGTAACCGTAGGAATACAGACTTTTGATCTGAGTATGTTATTATACACGTGTGTCTTGGGGAGAAAGGATGAATCTTATATTCAATGACAAAAATGATGAATGGCTAATCATAATTTCCAATGTGATTTTAAAAAGCACACACAATACAGTGGAGCTCCCGGACCACCCTGATGAGAGACCATTTCTCTCTTCTAAAACCTCTCCCTTCAGACTTCCAGGCAAACAAACCCTTGACCACCAAGGCCCACCACCAAGGCCCACCCTATCTTAATTTAACACCCATTTGACCATGTATCAATTCAAAGATACTCTATACCAAGATAATGCAGTCAACACCTAAAATAGGAGGACAGACACAGAGTTACTGCCCTTAATAAGTGGCTGAGTGTCTAACTGCAATGGCTAATATAGTTCTTTTGCTAAGTTATGGCAGATCGCATGAAGAATGCTTGTTTGTAGTGTTTTTGTTTTGAGTGAAATCACAGCAGGATGGAAATGACGGCACTTTCTGATCTGCTATGGTCAGTGAAGAAGATGTGCTGCTTGATACAGTCAATCAGAAAAGCCTGCTTGATTCAAGGCAATTAACTGAAATTTGTCCTCACCTTTTTTTCTTTTTCTTTCAGTGGGCCATAGGAAAGACTGTGTTATCTTGATCTAGAATACCTTTGGTCACATATCTGGAAGCCACTTTCAAACTACCACTCTCACTTGATTCTAGGATGGTCTTAGGAGTTCCACTGTAATACAACAATCATCATTCTATTGCATTCACAAGTTTATCATTCTTGTTCTTTTTTCCCTCATTGGTATGAATTGTATGTTTGTTTTCTGCCATGCCATCAGATTTAGTTGGTTCCACACACCCTTTGCAAAGGCCTAGATATCAACAGTGACCTGCAAATCACAGATCCAAGTTTTGCTTTCCCTCTCATTCATGTAACCAGGATTCTGTAGATATATACTGCAGTGTGTACATGACGGAACCTAGCTTTCACATCTGTTATCTTTAACAACTACATCAAAATCTTTTTATTTGATCCAAATACATAAAAGGTTCAAAAGAATGCTATTTATTAGGACAAAACACAAATTTTGTCCTAATAAACAGCCTTCGTTTGAACCTTTTATGTGTTTGGATCTTGTTTTAGAACACTAGCAGTCATTCTTGTTTCAGACCTTTTTACTTGATATTTCCCTTTTTTTCTTCTATCCCCCCCCAACCCCCCTTTTCTTTCTCTCATAGTTACTGAATTAGCAGACGAGTCCTTAGGGTGAAGATGGTATCTTAGCTACAGACCGGTTTCTAAATGTCTTTCTTAATCAATTATATATTACCAGACTGGTTTCAAACTCCTTTCTGATATCACTATCAGACTGGTTTCAAACTCCTTTCTGATATCACTATCAGACTGGTTTCAAACTCCACACAGAGCTCAGGAGCTGTGTGAAAATCCTGGTGGATGTCCTGGGCCCCCTGTCCCTCACAGTCTTTAACACAGTCTCTGTGGATGTAAAGCAACACTGCACTTGAACAAACTCCATGCTTTCAAATCATCACCTTTGGTAAAACGCCCTTGTTATGTACACATTTACAGGTGTTGGAAAAGCATTCTGTACAGCACATATATACAAGGAGGCTCATACACCTATGTGACAGTGTAACCAGTCACGCACATTATACATACATACATATATATATGCACAACCTGTACATTTAGAAAACACTGCACACCTACATGCAAACTTAAGACATTTACATAGATCGTGGTGGGAAGGAGGTGCCGTCTTTGTGCGAACATTCATGACACACACAAATATACAGATTTGTCCCCACAAACATATTACATGCACAAGAGGAGAGTAGCTGTACATGTAGTGGGCGCTACAATGTTTACAAAAACAGGAAAGCACATGTACTAAACGCGTACAGTTCTTAAAGATGTTACCAGAGTATGCACCACAACAGGGCAGTTGTTTCCTTGGTGAACACTGCTCACCAATAAGTAAAAAAATTGTAGCAGTCTTTGATATTGCTGATATAGCACACTGACTTCACCACCACAAAAACAGTACTGTGCTATCTATTGTGAAAAACAACAACAAAAAAGGGGGAAAAAATGGCCAGAAATTAAAATATCAAACTGAGAAACAAATCAAAATCAATATTTAAAAAAAGTGTACACACACGCAAATCAAATATGTTTCTTCAATAGAATACAGTTTACCCTGTCAGTCTTTTCAATAAACTAGCTATTAATGCAAAAGCTTGACCTCAATCACTCTGCCGACTTCAAATCAAGAGTTACAGTCACACATTAACAAAAACAAATCATTCATAACTATTCTAACCCTACTCCTTCCTAAAGATGTATTTGGTACGCACAAATTGTCAGGCATATATATCAAAATACGAGTTTTCTTTTTTCCTTTTTTCTTTTTGATATTGTGGCAATGTCAGCAATGAAAAAATCCAAATATTATTACTGAAGCGTCAAATAAGAACACAATTATTCAAAAAAAGAGTGATTACACTGAATCCTGATGCAGTGTATATAATTATAAGACTTTAAATGAGCAACAAAAATGAAACCTCAGCTGATGCACTGTATAAAGACTTTAAATAAGTAACAAAAATAAAACCTCAACTATTGCAGTGTAAAAGGACTTTAAATAACCAACAAAAATAAAACCTCAACTGAGACATTATCAAACTGTTGATACCATATTTCTTCAACAGTGTGGTTGCTAGTAATCTAAATACACAGACTGGACTGACTGATAATATAGGTATGGAAATTACATCTTCAACATCACAAAAACATCATAGTCCTTTCACAGCCCCAACTCAGTTCACACACAAGATAAAAACTGAAACAATTAAAAAACCTGTTGTTTACTGCAACTTCAAAATTCACTGAAACTAGTATAAAAATGCTAAGCTCAATAAATTCACTGAAACTGGTATAAAAAAATGTTTTTAATGATCTCACTTGCAGTCTTTAAAAAATAATAATAAAATAAACCACACACCCAGCAATAAGATTTTTTGTACAGACCAAAAATGTATCAATACTGTCAGAGTCATCTCCCAAAGAAATTCTACACCAAGATAATGCAGTCCACACCCAAATGAAAGTGGAGGTTACCTACCCTTTATGACTGGCTGAGTGGCTAGTGCAAAGACCAATATATAATAGTCTTTGCTGACTTATGGATGACCACATGAAGGGAATGGAACATGGCATAAGTATGACGCATCTTCTTTCTGATGACACTTTGTGGTCTATGTAATGTTCCTACTGCTATCAGTAGAGAAGAAATGCTGCTGAATCCTGTCGATCCAAGGCAATTAACTAAATTCCATCCTCACTTTTTTTTACATAGGCCACATCAAGGACTGTCTTACCTTGGTACAGAATATGTTTACAAAGTTAAATGCATGCCAAAGTCACCATTCCTGTCCAGGATCATACCCGTGTAAACAACGAGTATAAATATACAATTTGTACTTCACCAGATGTACATTATTATTATTAGATAAAAGCTCAGGGAGAATACACCAGTTGGTATTTCCAATACCCCGTGACCTTACCATTAAATCAAGGTCATCAAAAATCTGGTGCGAAAGTGTAACGCCCAACAGATGCCATGGCCAGTTTATGTGACTGGAACTAATAGCATATTTTTGACAGTACTTCTCGTTCAAAAACATAACCACACTGACTTAAAATAAGTAACAAGAAGAGCAAATGGTCAGTCATCAAATGCTTGGCTAACTCACATTCTAAATGCAAAGTTATATTATTCACTCCACTGTGAATTTGGATATGGGTCCAAGTGAGGTTGCCATCATACACAGCTCAAAAACATATTGCTTGAACACATCTGAAAGTATCAACATTCAAAGATTTTTGCTGAGGCAGGAAACTGATCAATTATTTACTGTAACCATGTACTAACCTTATTGCATGAACTACATGCATAAACATTATATACATATATGCAACAATCACTTAAATTTTCAGTGGATTAGGCAAGAACCTCTTTGAATTGTTTTTAATCAATTAATTTTGATATGAAATTTGTACCAGCTTAGCTCATGTGATGTAATTGCCCCTTGGATGAATAACATGTTACTGAACTGAAAAATTGTTCTTAATCAATTGATGAAGTGATGCTTAATGTCCTCAGATGTCAGCTGACATATTAGGGACAAGCTGTGACCAATGCCGAAGCATGGTTCAATACAGCTTTACATCCACAGAAACCAGAAGGCTCGTTAGGACGGACAGCCCAGGACGCCCACCTCGACTCTCACACAGCTCCTGAACAATGTTTAATCAATTAACTGAATGATCGCTTTTATGTAGAGCTGTCTCTGCTCTTGAGCAGACTCACAGCACTTGTTGCATGTGATTCTCAATGAGTGACTGTAGCTGTTTCATAGCATGTTCCGAATATCCATTAGAGTGGTGTACTTCATCAATATCTGGTTGTTACATAGCTGTATATATGCCACATGAAACTGCTTCTGTCTAAGTCTTGGTGCATATCCTGTGTACACCATACAACCGTGTACCAGTTTACAGTGTCCTTCATTCAAAACCCCATATGTAGGTTGCATGTTAGCTGTCACCTGCCACCTGCACTTTGGGCAGAATTACCAGGATCTTTTACATGCTACTGTGGTAAAACTGGGGTGGAATGGATATTTATATATAAGAATCTGCACTGAAAGCTGACCCCGGAGAATTTTTTTTAATCCTGCCACTGCTGCTGGGACTCGAACCTGCAGCCTTTTGATTATGAGTATGGTGCTCTACCACTCAGCTACCCCTGCATTATTTAATGTTCATGTGCTGATTATGTCTGCACACGCAAACTAACTCCGCTTAAACCAAATTTGATCAGCTCGACAACAAATCTGGTATGGAAGTCTAAAGCCTAATGAAGCCCACTGATAATCATGCAATGTTTAAAAGAGATCTCGCATAAACACTCTCCAAGAAAAGCCAAAGTGGTGCACTAAGTAAAATGCACCATCGCCTTCAAACGCATGTCAAATATACACACAATGTTTCATGTCTCATCTTTCTATGCAGTACATCTACCTTGCACAAAGTTTAAATTTGATCACATAGCAGACGTCCCTATATTTCAAATCTGGTCAACATCAGTGAGACTGGAGTGGAAGCGTGAAGCTCAATGCCAAATGGCTATCATCTCTTTATCACCATGCACAGTCTGAATGGTCTTACACAGTCTGTTAGAAAAAGGCAACATTAACATTTTAGTAAGTAACTTGGTCTTTTACACCCAGTCAACCAGTACGGTTATATCAGGGCAATTAACATTTTAGCCATAGACAAAAAACATCTCTAATGAGAGGCAACCCCTCTTTTCAAACCACCTTATGTGAAACTTCTGCCTATTTCACATACAAACATACCCATCACCCAGGACTATCCTTCATTTAAAGGAACTAGCCACCTCAGATTTAAACTGAATAACTTCCTCATTTAAAGGAACTAGCCACCTCAGATTTAAACTGAATAACTTCCTCATTTAAAGGAACTAGCCACCTCAGATCTAAACTGAATAACTTCCTCATTTAAAGGAACTAGCCACCTCAGATCTAAACTGAATAACTTCCTCATTTAAAGGAACTAGCCACCTCAGATTTAAACTGAATAACTTCCTCATTTTGAGGAACTAGCCACCTCAGACCTAAACTGAATAACTTCCTCATTTAAAGGAACTAGCCACCTCAGATCTAAACTGAATAACTTCCTCATTTAAAGGAACTAGCCACCTCAGACCTAAACTGAATAACTTTCTCATTTAAAGGAACTAGCCACCTCAGATCTAAACTGAATAACTTCCTCAGTGTTTGCGACAGCTGACAAAAACATGATCTGTAGTAAACAAACAAACAAACAAATTCAACTGAAGAACAGTTGATTTAATATGTTCTCAGAGTCACCGACACTTTCTGTATGCACTTTTATCTGTATGCACTTTTTCTGGCATTTTGCACTCTCTCCAGGGTTTAGTATGATGTCACCAAAACTGTTCTTGACATGATGAACAGAATACCAGAAGCTCTCAGTTCTGCATACAGGTCACAGAAGAAACTGTTTTTATTCTTGTCATCCTTTAAAAAACATTTTACTCTGTGGTGTTGATCTCTGTGAACTTTTGATGACGTAGCTAGATAAATAATTTGGTTTTTCATACCCAGTTAACCATGTGGGTTATATCAGGGTAATTTGAACCCTTTCACTGCCATGCTTGCTGCTCTGCCATTCAGAAAATGACCAACACAAGTGCCAAATCCGAAATAATTCTGTCTTTTCCACCTCTTCGCATGAGCATGTGAAAGGAATTCTATCAAAATACACAGTACTGAAAGCAAACATGTTATAGGGACATCAAATATACTGTTTGCAAGCATGTTTGTGTGCACTTTTCAGCCAGAAATTTTACAGGCTGGGGCAGTGAAGGGGTTACTGATGCATTGCAGCATTCTAGAAAAGGGGTATCTGTTGGGTTAAGCCAAAACTATTTTTTAGCTCACTGGTCATTCTGGAGTAAAATTATCAGCAGATAGGGAGAAAAGGAAAAAAAGTGTCAGAAAAAAAATAACGACTAAATTAAAAACAAATTCATACAAATAACAGGGGGGTTTTCCCACTGGAACTGAAAAGGCTAGTTCCTTTGTAACGGCCACCCCGCTTGATTTTTAAGGGACTTTTAAAATATGGTTCCACTACAAATGCTGATCAGTTTACACAGACTCTTACATTTTTTCATGAACACAGACATATGCAACAGTCAAACACAGAATTGAAATACACACCAAGTAAGTAAGTAATGGTTAGTTTGGCAGACTATGGAAGTAAAACATACACACGCACAGACAATTTACCGGTAAGAAAAAATTGGTGCCATTTTTGTTTTTGTTTTTAGTAAAAAATAACTATACATCAGCAAACAATATGTACATCTATTTATAAAACATTACCTGAAGACACTACACTGTAATTTTACACATTAGTGTGCGTCCACTATATCATAACCTTAAAAATAATTGGTAAAATACGGCAGGGACTAACTGTTCCACATATGTACAAAAAAACATGTATTTGGAGGTGTATTTCAGTATTTTTGCCTGGCTAGAGCCAAACTTTTAGCATATATAATGACGCACATATGTGTATGTCATGAAGCAACAAGCTACAGTTACTAGAAAACACTAACAGAAACTGATTGCGTACACATGACTAGCACTTGTAACAAGCTTCTCGCTGCTACCAAGGAAGTGAAATATTAATAAAACGTACCATTATCACAAGCTTGCGTACCCTAAATTGACCACAATAAGGTTTTACAAAGCAACGACATAAGAACAACTTGCTCTGACACACTTGAAATAAAAATTGCAACATTAAACATAACTGAATGATCACAAAGCAGGCTCTGTCAACATACCAAAGTTACCAGTTAGGTAACATGGCTGGCCAAGCAGTTAAGATGTATCCACTGAAACTCTGCCAAGCTACACATATGTGGGTAGATGTTTATTTTGATTTTCATTCTACAGCTTAGTAGCACAGGCAGTCTGCAAGAAAAAGCAACGTTTTTTATTTCCATGAAAAAGAGACGGACAAAGAAATAAAACTGACAATATTTTGCACAAACGTCAAAGACAGTACATGAAACTGGTACCTGTTCACTCCCACCCCACTCTTGCTGCTGCCCTTCCTTGACACTTATTCCCACTCCTAATCCCATCATCCCTCTCACCATAGCATCGTTAAACACATCTGAAATATTTATCTGCCTTTCAACTTCACTTTCTTTTTAAGCACATTTCAGAGTCCCCATCCAGCCCTGCAGTCACCAAAGTTTTGTAAGTGTCCAGAATCAATCCAACGGATCTTTACCCATAGCCTTTTTTTTTTTTTTTAAGGCAGCACACCTGTAATTTTGGACACAAATTGCGTATGTGACTGTTTTCAATTCTACCTGCTATTTTGCTGGTGGGGAGGGGAAGGTGGGGGGGGGGGGGTGCAAACACCACTAAAGAGTATGCACTAAAAGCTGACTGGGAGAGAGAGAAAAATCCCTTGCAGCACCAGGGAGTCAAGCTGGCGTCAGCCTTGAGCTGGATTGACACTCCACCAGCTGAGCTACAACACCACCCAGTTTGCTTCTAAGCGCTGGACAGGCAAACAACAACTCAACCAAACAGAAGACAAGTCGTCTCATTTTTTCATCATTTAACTGTTGTTTAAGTGCGTTTTGTCGCTTGACGAAGGGGGTTACCCCAAAAATCTGCAGATTGTGTGTCTGTGTCAAAATAGATAAGCGTTCTTTTGAATCTTTTATGTGTTTGGACCACCCAGTTGGGCAAAGAAGATCACAGGAAAGATCTCCTTTCCATCCATTCCTCCTGAGTGGCTTTCTGAACCCAGTTCTTCGTGACAGCACACAGGCTGGGTAAAAGTGCTTCAACTTCAAGAGAAAAGGCTAAGCCAGAGATCTGCACTTCAGGTTTCGTTCTTCTCTTCCTTGGCTGAAAATGAGAATGATCTGTTTCACAGTCATATCTAACAAACGCCTCTAGGCCATGTTTGACTGAAGTTCACTTATTCACCCAATGCATTATAAATCTATAAAACACTCATAAAATTCTTTGACCAAGTGTAATACTAATCACTAACAATCACCTCTTTAAAAACAAAACAAAATCAAACCAAACTCTCACTGGTCTGACTACAACGCAATCTGTCACAGCAACGGTTAGACCTTACAAGTTACAAAACCAACCAACCGTGGCGCCACAATTTTAACACCTTTCAGACCGTATCAGTATTGTCCTGATCTTGGGAAGTCTAAGTCGACAGAATGCACATGGCACATTTTCACATTGCACTACCACGTCACACTATGCCAGTGGCATTGGACTGTGGCACACTGTTCTAACCTGCTTGGGTGCTGCAGAGTATATCAGCATTGCACTATGCCAGTGGCATTATGGGACGTGGCAAACAAACAGAGTCGTTTGTCAACAGAATACTGTTCTAACCTGTGTGTCAGTTTTAGCCAGGGTACATCAGCATCACGCCATGCCAGTGGCATTATGGGACGAGGCTGACCAATGACTGCATTGGTCAATAGAACTCTGCACGGGTCAACAAAATACTGTTCTAACCTGCATGTCACAGTTTTAGTCAAGGTACATCAGCATCACACCATGCCAGGGGCATTATGGGATGCACTGGTCAGCAGCACACTGTTCTAACCTGTGTGGCACAGATTTAGCCAGGGTACATAAGCACTGTACCATGCCAGCGGCATTATGGGACACAGCAGACCAATGACTCTCCACTGGTCAACAGAACAGTTCTAACCTGTAGGTCAGCGGCAATAAGGGACATGGTAGACCAATGACTCTCCACTGGTCAACAGAACACTGTTCTAACCTGTGCTGCACACTAAGCTAGGGCCTCTTGGCGTCACACCGTGTCTGTGGCGTTCTGGGGTGGCAGACCGTCCACTCTGAACCCTGATCGACCAGCTCCGTAAGTCTGGGCATTGGTCTGCAAGGGCAACACACAAAAAAAGAACGTCATCAAGCAAGCAAATCCCGATCTCCATGACTCAAACAAGAACAGGGCCATGAAGAGCACTCTTCATCTCCATGACCCAAACACAGATATTTATATACACAAAAACAAGCAATACAGATGTATTTCATCAACTAAGTAATACTAACCGCAACTATCTGAGTTAGGTATGGGGGTAAAATGAGAAATGGTGTTTTAAGGGAGCAAGTATACTGGTATAACAGTAACACTGAGCTGTCATGGTTTAGTTTTGCACAGTACAAAGGAAGGGTGGAAACTCTGCTTTCATTGTGGCTGGCCTGGGTGACTGAAATAAGTCATTCCCTGCAGCTTATCAGCACAAACGACGACCATATTCATGTCATCATAAATCTACTAACCCATCACCAGCAATGTATGTATCTGTAGTGTGTGTGTGTGCGCGCATGTGTGTGTGCATGTCTGTGTGTGTTGGGGTGGGGGGGGGGGGGGGGGGGGGGGGGGGGGATGCATGTGTGTGTGCATTCAGGTATGCATGTAAGGGCAACAAAATTGTAAAATACTTGTGCTGATGTGGGACAGAGTGACAGGGCATTTACATCTAACTGAAACAATTCATGAGTTTTGTCATGCAATAATTAATAGCATGGCACAGGTCTTTACCCAGCATGATACTTAACGTATGATGATTGTGGACAGCAAATCTTTTCCTGTAAAGAACTGCATGGCACGCAAACTGCAGTTTGTTGGAGAGAGAGTGCTTTTTTGTTTTAGCCAGCAGGGACCAACTGTGACCCAGGACAACTGCTACAAATGAGCCGCAACACAGAAGGCAGTTACTTACTGAAGGTGAGGTTCCCAGCACGTCATCTTCATCAGCCTCAACTTCTTCTTCATCCAGCAGGTTGGTCATTGATGGTGTTAGAGACTCACGTAATCTGACCGCATGTCAAGGACGATGTTACTCTGAACATGAAGCTTACAAAATACCATGGATGCTGCGCTCCTGATCCGCTATAAGGCACAAGAGTCCCGACGTAATGTCTGATACCCAAGTCTGGTCACCTGCTAGTGCCAAGCATTCGGGCAGTGTCTGACGGGCTAAATACCATGTGGCTGAAGGATGCTGCTTTTTGGCATCCCACATTTGAACGGCAGATGATGCTAGCAGCAACAAAACCCACTTCTACGTCTGACAAGAGGCTCCACTATTATTACTACTGAAATGTGAAACCTGAACCACCAATCTGAATTCACCAGTAATGCATGTATTTGTAATGTGTGTGTGTGTGTGTGTGTGTGTGTGTTCACTTGGGATATACACACAAATGCCAACAGCAAGGTATTACGCGTAAAGTTAGTGGAAATGACGCAGTAATTTCGAGCAAACAGTAAGTGAGCAGACAAGGTTCTACTGAGGTTTTTAAGTTTTCTGTTTCATTGTTGTTGTTGTCTGACAGATACCCGGGCAAAATAATCACTCATATATCAACTTGAAATTGAAATGCTGATGTAATGCGCTGGGTAGTGTGTGTTTTTAATACTTATATGTAACTGTACAGTATCAACACTATTTACCAATCCATAGACAAAGGATACAAATGTCGTGGTGACTTTTTCCTCTTTCTGGAGAAAAATTTTCTGGCAAGAGCAGCAAACTGTTTCTTTGAAGCTGAAACAGAAATTATATGATTTGATCTGAACATGTCTCTTTTCAAAAGGAAAAGCACACATTTTAAAAGTTTTTAACCCCTTCAATGCCCCAGCTTGTAAAATTTCCGGGCTGAAAGACGCATGTATGCATTTTCTGGTCCTATAACAAATCTACTTTTCAATGCTATGCGTTGTGACGAAAATCCTTTCATATGCCGGTGCGAAAAAGAAGACAGAAAGGCTTAAGGGTTTCAAATTTTGCACTTTTACTGGTCGTTTCCAAGTGACATCATGGCAGCGAAGGGGTTAATGTACGAAAAATGAAACATGCCAGTGTACGTTACGAACCTTTTCCCATGTGCCGCAACTTCTGCAAAAACTCTGCATCTTCCTCGTTGGCCTTGGGCAGCTGCTGACTGAAGGGGAAGGCTTCTAGCGTGTCTTGTCGATCATCTCCATAACCCTCTGCGGGACAAACGTCAGCAAAGTTTGTCACATTTACTGTCTCAACGACAATGATAAGAAGAAGAATTAAAATTTTGTACAGTGCAAAAATCTGTGTCAGGAATGACATTCTAAGCATGTACACACACACAATATCCATGTACACATGCATCCATGCACACACACATATCCACACACCGTCACACCCACATATCCATGCACACACACAGTCCATACATACACACAGCTATGCACACATCTAATGATCTATGCACACACTGGCACCCGTACAAGACTTAGTCTTGCATTTTAACGCCCAGGCACACACGAGCAATTAACACAATCATAAAATTCGGCATCAAGAGCTGATAACCCCTTGTGTCAGTGTGTGTGTTGGGGCATGCAATTGTGTACATGCATGTGCTCCTGTTTGTGAATGTGCTGAAATGTGTATCTGTAAGCCATTGTAAAAAAAAAAAAGAGATTGAGCACCATAAATAATATATTATCATTATTATAAATATTATTATTAGAACTCAGTCTGCATACGTCTCTCAACCATGTTGTCTTCCAAATTTCAGATATACGTATTTGTTTAGTAGACAAACCAGCAAACTGACTTACCCTGAATGTTGTCTTCCAAGGTTCAGATATGTATTTGTTCAATACACAAACCAGCAAACTGACTTACCCTGAATGTTGTCTTCCAAAGTTCAGATATAATATATATATGTATTTGTTCAATACACAAACCAGCAGACTGACTTACCCTAGGCTGATGTGTATTTGTTCAGTACACAAACCAGCAAACTGACTTACCCTGAATATTGTCTTCCAAGGTTCAGATATGTATTTGTTTAGTAGACAAACCAGCAAACTGACTTACCCTGCAGGTTGTCTTCCAAGGTTCAGTTACGTTGTTGTTTTTAGTGGACAAACCAGCAAATTGTCTTACCCTGATCTTCAGGCCCCAGAGCAGGAGGGGATAACTGTGGTATAGATTCAGCATCTGATGCTGCTGCTGCCGACAACGCTTGCTGTTTCAGCTCCTGGGCTGATGCATATTCATCAGCTGCAACCTGGCGATCTGCCCAAGGATAAAAAAAAATCGCTAGTAATAGTATAGACTTGATGCTTCCACCAAAACTACAAGTCACAAAAGTTTTCATGTGAAAATCTGGGCGTTAAAAAACAATTATCTACCTATATCTATCAATGTAAAAATGCTATGGTGAACAGAAATGAGACTGTGAGAGACCTGAAGGAAACATGTTTTCTTTTCTACCTCAAACTGGCCATGAGGAATTCTGGTAGATATGATAGAGTCACTCAAATAAAAATAAATTCACAATTATTACATCATTGAAATTTTAAATATCACATTATTAATGAAGATAGTGTGAGTACAAAAACTTAAAAGACGCCTGAATGACAAATCTTCTCACCTCTCTCAAGCGTTTTCATGAACGTCTCATCATCTCTTAGTTCTTGCAAGAACTCTGAGTTTTGAAGAATCAGAGCTAGGCGCTCATCCTCAAGGTATTGAGACAACTCTGGGTCAAGGTCAACTGAGGCCTGTCGCCTGCGCCTCTCGTTTTCCCGCATCCGCCTCTGTATAAAGTCTGTACTGATGTCCTGAGTGATAATCTGCGAGAAAAAGAGCGTGCATAAACATTACACTTGCACCTTATGTATGCCTCATGGATCAGCTGCTTTGAACTCCTTCCATTCCCAGGCCTATGTACCTGGAGGCATCTTTCTCAGGTGTAAGTAAGGGAACTGTAAATTACTTCTTTAAGCAATAATCCCCTTTTACATAAATGTACTGCTACCTGAGGCAGATATTCACATACATGTGTGTGTGTGAGAGGGGTGGGGGTGAGGGGTGAGGGGTGCGGGGGAGAAGTTTTGATCTGATGCATTTTGAATGCAGGGGTCTTGCACTCACAGAGGAGAGGTGCAGATAAACAGTTCATCATTATTAAATAAATACTGAGATCATGTGCTGATTATTGACAGTTTGGGCTTGGTTGTGTTTGCGAGTGATCAAGCTGAGCAGCTGTGTTTTAATTTTGTACTGAATACAACCCAGGGAATCTGCCCAGAGCTATCTTTCTCAGTTGTCAATGAGTCAAAGCTAAATATATTGAGATCACAATTTCACATGCTAACTACTGACAGTTTTGGCTTGGTTGTGTTTACGACTGATCAAGTTGCACAATTGTGTTTTAATTTTGTGCTGAATACGGCTTTGAGAATCTGCCTGGAGACATCTTTTTCTGCTGTAAATCTATGTGAAATGTAAATACTAAGATGACTGTTTTGGTTTGGCTGTGTTTGCAGAGACTCACCCTTTGCGGCATTGATGAGCGAGAAGATGGAGCAGCAAAGGACATGGAGCGAAGAGGGATATGATGGGAGAGACTGCGCTTATGGCCCGTGCCTTCTGTGGGCTCTTCTCGACTTGAGAGGCTTCTGAAACCACACAGCTGCTGTTTTATTACTTATAATAATAATAATAATAATGGAAATTTGTAAAGCGCCTACCCTGCGGCTCAAAGCGCTGAACAAGCATACACACATAATGTACATCGAGATGGAAAATGTTATAAAAAAAATATTTTAAAAATGTATGTATCGACAAGTGTTCAAGCATAATTATGCAAAAGATGCACACACACACATTGTACAGACAGATGGGAGTGAAGGACAATGCGGTTTAACTGAAATATTCTGAGAAGAGAAATGTCTTATAGCACTGTAATTAACCCCTTCACTGTCCCAACCAATAACTTTTCCCCAACAGAAAAAAAGCACACAAAGGCCTGCAAACAGACAGTTTGCCAGACCTATGAGCATAAGAAGCCTATTGGGCGATTCAGCGAAGCTGGTTTGCTACAGTGAATGCGCTTTGTAATCTTTCGCGCAAGAAGTCGTGAGAGGTCGCAGCGCACTTCCAGGCCGATTTCTGAGTAGGCGTTGCTTCACGCTGTGTATAACAGTGGAAGTTGAACCTAAAATCGCGAAGCAGTACAAATGCCACCACTGTTGCAGTTGCAAAAATTACCGTGGAAAGGGGATGGAGGGTGGAAAACAGTGTCTTTGCGTCTTTTTTTGGCTGACCAGAAGATCGCGAGTTCGTAGAAAAAATGCGTTTTGGGGCATCCTATAGCATGAGCAACAAGTTATTGCTTATTGCCAGACACATTCTGACTACGGGCCTCCAAAAATGCCTTTAAAGTTGGCAGTGTAAAATTAGCAAATTCACTGTCACCGCCTTCCATTGTGAAGAAAGTACGCACCGGAAGTAAAAGCAGCCAAGGGACTTAAGTGATGCAGGGCAAAAGTCAAGGGAGTTAACAACCCCGCCCAATACTCTCAACCACGTGCACGTTGGTGCAAATCCTTCCTCAGGCTAAAAGCTACAGGATTTCAAATTTCACATTTTAGTGCTCAGCATTACACTGCTGAAAATCCTTCGTAAGGGTTTACCCATACATGGCAGCGAGTGGGTTAAACTACTCTACTAATGCACAGTTACAGCTATGGCAGTAGCACACAAAGGCAAACAAAATCTCTTCCAAAAGGATCAGAAGTTCAAAAAGATTTTTTTAACAAAAATCAAATAGTAGTCATTTTTTTAAAATATTTTAAACAAAAATTTATTCGAGACGAAATAAACATTAAAAAAATCATTATGTGCTCATCAACAAGCTATAGCTTATAGGCGATGAGCTCATGCAGATGGAAAAAAACACAATGTATGGCGGATGAACAATTTCACTTCGCTATCAATAAATGAGACGTAACAAAAAAATAACAACAATAAAAACAAAAAACAAGAGGAAACAAACAAACAACAAAACAAAAAAATACGAACAGTCACTAGAAAACAGTCAAAACAAATTGTAGTTGAAAAAACAAAACAATGTTAGGTAGACAGATAGACAGTCATTTCGTTATCTACCCTCCATCAAAAGAAAATTCAACTGAACATTCTGTCCCACAGGCAATCAACAGATGCCAAATTAGAGATGTTTGTGTTCTCATCTGATCTGTAACACTAACAACCAACTCTACTCTACTCTACAATTACACACACAAGCACACACCCATATAGTAACACTGAGCAGATTTCATTTGCATGGATCATTCAAATGCACTTGCATCCCTGAGCAGGTATGCTGTAACATCCCCTAACTAGAATATCCATGATTCTACTTATCAGTTATTTAAATCTTGCTGAAGTGAAAACTTGCACCCAGTGGTCCCCAGTAACATATAGATCTAGATCTAGTAAGAGGTTGTTGTGTTTTTTTTTGGGGGGGGGGGGGGGGGGGGGGGAGGAAAGGAAGTGTGAAAGGGGACAAGGAGAACAGGGGTTAGAGGGAGTGTGAAGAGCCTCAAGAAGGGCTACTGAAGGCAAGTTGACAAACTGTATTGTTGATCACTGATGTGATGTAACTACTACTGTACTAGTACCACTATCCTGTCTAAAGATAAATTTGTCTCACAACACAATTATTTTTGTAATCTGTATTCTGTGCTTTATCTAGCCTACTATTTCTATGTTTAATACTATATCTGTGGACATGTATTCAAGTTTCAAGTCAGTGTACCTGTGCAATGCAGCAGAGACAGTTCTGCGGTGACCAGGGTCCGACTTCTGGGTCATCAATGGTACCCGCTGGGGCACCTTTGGTTTCAGGCGAAGAAAATCCTCCGGCAAAGTCCCCAGCATGGGAGGGTTCCAGTTCCGGTACGGAGGCAGCTTGCTTGGGCTCCCCCCACTGCCAGAACTCTGCCTGTGGTGGTGGGAAAAGTTCCGCTTGTTGTCAGCGCCGCCAAATGACTTTGACCTCGCCGGCAAAGGAGCTGTGCCCCACGACACCTTCCGCTGGTACTGGGGCTTGTGGGTGAGAGGGGAATCCTCCACCTCCTGAATGACGTGCGTACGGTGCCGACTGGAAGTCTTCAGGGCGCTGCGCTTCGACTGGGAGCTCCCTGTGTCACCCCACATCCGCCTGCTGGGGGAGTCTGCAAAGTCAGTCGCATGACGAGGGGACGTCGCTGTGGCCGACTCCCAAGAGGGAAGAGGCGTTTTGGCCTCTGTGTTGGACAGAGCCAGCTCATCGACCGCCAGGTCCAACAGATTGGCAGTGGGTGGGGACTGGTGCTGGTGGGGGTGGTGCCTGGGGCTTCCGCGACGTTGTGACAAAGGGGGTGATGACCGGTTGCCATGGTGATGCCCATGGTGGCGGTGGTGGGTGGTCATGACATGAGGCGACTTGATGGCTTCCGTGTAGGAGGGAGGGGACTCTTCCATTGAGGAGTCTTGCTTCGAGGGTCTGGAGCTTGGTGACTGAAAATCAGCACACCAAGATTACAAAATGAAGCCACATATACCCAGTTTCCTAGCCTGCACGCATTACCATGGTGAACACCAACTTTTGAAATAATTTCGAACATGTTCCTTCTCAGTATTACTTCCTTAAACATTGATGCAACCCCTGCACCAACCAGGCCATCAATAAATATAAAACATTAAAAGAGCAAAATAATGCAAAGATGATACAGTAGCAGTAAAAGAAACAGCTAGAACTCATGGCCATGGTGAAAAAAATGCCAATTTACACTCATCTCCAGGAACAAAATGCACTTAGCAATCACTGAAGTCAAGACCCACGTGTGTGCTGGGAGTGGTAATAAAGATGTTGAATGGAGTGTTGTAATTTGCTTTTATATAATTAACAGTGTGTATGGCTGTGTGTGCATATATATATATATAATATATATATATATATATATATATATATATATAGCATTTGTGTGTGTTTCAGAATTGATGAGAAAGATACTGAATGAAGTACTGTAGTGTACTTGTTTACATAATTGGTAGGGTTTAATTGTTCACTTAATTCTGCACACTTTTGTCAACCCTATTGTTTTGTATTAACTCTTATGGAGATTTATGCACTTCCACATCATGTTTGATGTAGGCACTTTATAATCATATTCTTTTAGTTTTATATTAGTCATTACTAAAGAAGAGGGCTACTGAAATTCAAAAATATCGAACTGAAACCAGTTTGTTTTTATTATCATACTACTGCTCACCTTGTGGCTATGACCATGAGTATTTTCATTCACGGATTCCAGGGCCACATCCCTTTGTACAGACATCAAAATATGGTCGGGCAGATCATCTTCATCTTCATTATTGTCAATGCTCATCGTCAACAGCTGGTCGATGGTGGCGTCGACAATGCCGTTGTTGGCTCTCAGGACTGCCTCGATGACCTCCCGGTCCATGGAGGGAAACATGTGGTGAAAATCGTTCATGGCTTGCGTAAATTCTAGCTGCCGCATGGGAACTGATGAGGATGAGGGAGAGGACTCAGGCGCGGGGCTGGAGTTAGAAACGGACCCGGAGTTAGAAACGGACCCGCCTCGTACAGCCGGCTGTCTGTTGGGCGTGGAGGCGTCTCCTCCCCTCCTCTGTGGAGGCTGTCCCCCTCCCCCACCTCCCTCCCGGTGACCCGAGGTCTCCATCCACTCTGTGTCAGCCATTGCTGCGAGTCTGAATGTTCACACTTTTGTAAGACTGCGAGAGTTGAGTCAGGAGCAATTCCCAGGTGCAGAAGAGCAATTCATTGCAATGACTTAATTCACCGTTACCACACTGCGTAGACAAGACAATGTCTCTTAGTTACCACCTGGAAAAGTCGTATGCACTGAGATATCAAACAATACCAAAAATCCATCTGGATGCAATGGGCGTAAAGAGTTAATGGTTCAGCGTCAGATCCATGGACGAAAACTGTGACTGGTACAGCTTAGGTTCGTGGTCCATGATTCCTTTAGCATCTGAATGTAGTTTTCTGCGGCGCTTCTTGCAGATGACAGACATGGTTGCACTGAAAAGTAGAAGCAGAAAACTATCACAGCATTGGCCACTACTTTGAGTGTCATGCAAACCAAATAGATAATGTAAAGCAAAAGAAATACTGTTCAGCTGTCAAACTAATTATTAATGCAAAAATCTGAAACAAGAATGACTGCTACTGCTAGCATTCTAGACCTAGTTATTAATGCACAAAGCACAGCACATCGTCATCTCAGAATGGTGGTCACTGGCACCTTTTTTATCACTCTTAAATGCATGTCTGAACTAAAATGGTCTGTAGTGACAGAGCAACTTCTGGAACCCTAAGCACTTAAAAGTTCTTTAAGTATATATTGGCAACAAAGAGTCAAAGTTCATCTACACACACACACACACACACACACACACACACACACACACACCAGGGCAAGGGACTGAAGAAAATGTTTGTTTTTTTAAACAGGAAGGCTTTCAAAAAAGATTTCAAAGAACTAACAGAAGTAGCATGGTGGACAGAAACAGGGAGTTGGTTGCAGGCAGCTGGAGCCTGGCAGTGGTCAGAGAAAGAGCACTGACCACTGGACTCAGTGCAGAAGGATGGTAATCGGTATTCTGAATACTCGGGTGGCTGCAGAAAAGTGGAGCTGCCTGGAAGAAGTGTAGAGGTGAAAGTCTGAAAGGTAGATGGGAGCATCATGAGAGATGATCTCAAAGCAAAACAATCTGTATTCAATTATTTGCTCAATAGGCAGCCAATGAAGAGAATGAACATAGGAGTGACAGTTCTGAAAATGCACCAGCAACCAGATAGAAGTGACACAAGTTCAAACCTATCACTGATGCTCCAAATTTCATCCAGCTCATACTGCCAGCCTAGTAGCACTAGCAGTACTGTGGTTGAAATTTGTTAGCTTGCTTGGTGAATAACACCAACATTGCTTTACTGGGGAGCTAGGGGAGCTCAGTGGTAGAAATTAAAATGATGGACTCATGACTGAAAGGTGTTGGATTCAAGTCCAGGCAGGAGCAGCAGGAGAATTTTCTTCTTCACGGTAAATTTTCTGTTCCACCCCAAGGAAACTGCAGTAGCACATAAAAGATATTGGTCATTCTGACAGAAGAGCTGGTGGCAGGTTACAGCTAAACATGCATGCACCCTAAGAGTGAAATAAAAACTTCAATAAAAAAAAAAAAACTGAAGACGCAAGCTGGCCTGAAAATCAGCATGTTCCATTTGGTCATCTAATCAATATTTATTTTAAACATTTTTTGGCTCTGAGTTTGAATTTGAGATCCTCAGAGTCAGGGTGCATCTATGTTTGTCTGCTCTTTACCAAATACCAATAAATATTCAAGAACAGAAAAATGTTGGCTCGTGATGTACTTATGGTATACATCTGTCAAGCAGATTGACTGTTTTTATACATGCACTGATAGTGATAGAGACTGCAGGGCACAAAATGGCTGCACTCATGACTCGCTGAACATTACGTTTTCACAGCTTTCAAGTGTTGATTTTTAACACTAGCACAGGACAAGTCGGCCAGTAAAAAAACTGCTGTGTGTATTTTTCAGTCTATTTCTATTTATAGAGCCTGTGAATAAGTGATGCTTCTTCACATCCGTTCCCCTTTCAAATCCAATATTTTGTTAAAATACTTCCTTCATGTTAGTTTATTTCTAATCTGAGTTACACAAACCATGATAACAGACATTAGTAGGTATGGCTGCATGCAACAACTGTTCTAGCAGTAGCATGCCCAGCTTGCATACACTGCATCTTTGATATATCAGACATGTATATAAATATATAATTTATATTGTATTAAAGTTGCATGTGATTGTGAACATCAGATGATGAACAAGATCAAACAGGCTCTGAACCCTCTTGATTTTGTTCCTTGTGTCAGCATCAAAGTTGCTTAGTGTTACACAGTACCAGCTGAGAACTATAAGAAGCTAACTAGTACTAACACCTCAACTGCTGTCATCTTCTTTCATCTATTGAGTTTATGACCAAGGTCAGCATTCATTGTACACTGAGATGCCTTTAACATCTACCTGGGAGGGGGGAGAAAGGCTGGGTTGGGGGGGGGGGGGGGGGTCCTAACGTTACTCTAAACCTACAATCTTGCAAAAACGGATCTATTCTTCCACTGACGCAATGATAGTATTATCAGTAAATTAGTTTATTCCAAGTATTTATTCAAAATGCATGTTTATTGTTAAGTTTAATAGTCATGAGACACAACATTTCTAGCCAATTTATTCCGAACAATCGGCCTTTTCTTAATATCATAATATAAATCAAGCAAACCAAACGGCAGCTGGGGAGAACACCAATTCGGGCCATTAAAAATCCAAGAATGGAGCGCTTGAAGCCACCACAGCTTCTGGAATGACATCAAAGCAGGGGCCACAGCTGCAAACATTCTCCAGCTTAATATGGCATCAGAAGCACGCACACACGCCAAACCACAAGTCCAAACGCACTTTCTGAGTATTTCTCTTCCTTCGTATGTGTCTTTTCGTGGAAGACTGGGCAACAAATCAAACGAGAACACACATCGGCAGGTCGAAAGCTGATGCATCGGCTTCGACTGACTGCAGTCCCCAACGATCAGTGAACGCACGAGATAAGCTCAGCATCATCATCGATACAAACCGCACAGACAACGATTGAACTTTAGAAAATGCATACATGTACCTGAAAAACCTTGCTGCGCCTGTATGGTTATCATAAAGTTCATTGGATTGCGGTTTTTTTTCTTGTCCAACATCCGCCCGCACTGGGCAGATCCAGACGTTCACTCGCATACACAAGGTGGTTGCAAAAGTCAGAACGGATTTTACGCGTAGTTACTGTCCAAAAAAAAAAAAAAAAAGTGAGAAAACGCAGAATGTCATGTGAGGAAATATAAAACGTGAAGAAGAAATGGGTGAGCGGGAATGAAGAGCATTCTGAGCCGCTTGTTGCTAAAATTGTGCATAGCCGATTTTCTCTGTGTCATACACAAGCTAACACATTCACAACAAGATGAAAAACATAACTTACATTGCATGCATATCATTATGGTCTCGACCAATGACAAGGACAGACAGGCTTTCATTCACAAACTAGTCACTACTGCGGCGCATCAAGACAACAGGCACATGAACCAATACTTTTCTTTTTCAATCAGTTAACTTCATCATTTTACAAAAACAAAAACATCGTTTCAACAATCACGACTGTCATTTTTGTCTTATGTTTCGTTTGAGTACCTGGATGTGTGAGTGTGTTGTTGTGTTTGTTTCAGTGTGGGTGAGTGTGTGCGTGTGTGTGTGTCTGTGTGTCAGTTGCAGCACTGGCCGACAGCCGGGTCTCAGTTTTTGCTGTCAGTGTGCTGCTGTTGGGTTCAGCATGCTTAATAAAGTACCCGGTGTGACTCTGGCCCGGCATGGGGACTGAAATTCGGTACGCTCAGATGTCAGTCACGGCCGCACGGTAGTGACTGGCCCGGGTGGAGTCAGCCGTACGCCGGCTGACTGAACCGCCTACGTGAAGTTTTCACGATCGACTGACTGTCGGCACTGTAGTTACGGACCCAAACATGTCAAGAAGGGGTAATCTGCAAGGAGGCGGTCCGGGCTGAATTCCTGGAACACCTTAAACGCCATTTTAGGTCACACATACCACCAGAATCATCCAAACAGGGTCATATCAAGTGAATAAGCCCACCCAAACAGGGTCATATCAAGCCGGAATAAGCTCACCCAATAAGTGGCATTTCAAGCGAATAAGCCCACCCAAAAAGGGGAATTTCAACCGAATAAGCACAAAATTTGCTACACTGAGAAGTGAGTTTAGTTATCACTGGTACAGTCTGTGTCTGTCAATTTTTTCACTTTATGTTATTATGCTCATTTGACGTTTGATCTAGAGCCGTCTAGTTTCCGAGTAATGGCGTGGACCGTGCGCTTCTCGGGTGCTGCTGTGGGCACTTCAAAAGAATCGCCGATCGTGTACTCAGCCAGTGAGGACCCGCTCGTGTACACGGACTGTAATCAGACACTTTGTTGCAACTGTTGGCTTCATTCGCTAGATATGACCCTGTTTGAGTGACTCATTCTGATCATGGATACTTGTGATCCCATGATCCGGCACAATGGCGTTTGAAATGCCTCAGCCGGGAATTTCAGACTGTCTCCTGAAGAAACTCTGATTTACTGCTGAATATGATCAAACAAAACACGGAATGTTCGAATGCACCGTCGTGTTTTGTCAAAGCGTTCTACCGTTCTAACCTTTTATGTGTTAGTAAATTTTCGGGGTAAGCCCCTTTCAGTTTCAAGCGACAAAACAACAGATAACGTAGTGGCGGAACAGTGAAAAATAAAAACGTACTTATCTGGTTTTAGTTGTGGTGTATTCAATGCCTTGAGTATTTCTTCTTTGAAAACACACACACACACGCACACGCGCGCGCGCACACACACACACACACTGTGACACTGTCACACGCACACACATAATCAGTATACGGTACACGGCAACAAACCCTTTCAAAAGCAGCCATTCTATTTTTGAAGCCACAACTGATACACGGAAACTGGAACTGTCTCACTTTCTGTCTTGTTCTCTGTCACTCAAACAGGTCAGGCGGATTTCCCGGCTTTAGGTTTTCCGCAATAACCGCAAACAGGATTCCGGTGTGTCAGGACACAGGCTCGTGCAACATGTACACTATCAACGGCCGCGTAAATTTGTTCTTGACTGGTGGCCGTTGATACTGTGCGTGTGGCACTATAGGCCCTATAGTGCGGCACTGACTGAAACCACACCCGTTATGAAAATGCACAACTGATTCAGCAGCTGCAAATAATTATTTAGTCACTGCTGTAAGTAAGTAAACATGGTGCTTAACGTCCACAGAAACCATAGGGACGGGCGTCACTGCTGTTGCTGTTGTTGCCGTTTTACATGATAATCCCCAGGCTGAACACATTGGGGGTCACCCGGTATATGTAACTGTAAGTTGACATGCATTCCATATAATTATGGTGAGAGGACTGCATGTGTGTGTGTGGGGGGGGGGGGGGGGGGGCGTGCGTGCGTGGGTGTGTGTTTTATATATTTTTTATCACCCCACTACATAGGCAGCCACACATGTATACGCCATCTTCGGAGGACTTATCTCCCAGCCGAACACTCTGGGGATCACCCAAACTCCAAGCTCTGGTTTACGACAGAGTGTGGGGATGCTCGGAGTGTGGGGATCACCCTGTGTATATATATACATATATATATATATATATATATATATATATATATATATATATATATATATATATATATATATGCATCTGTACATTGACAAATGGATTCCACACAGCGTGAGAGTATTGCATGTGTGATCCTCGTTTTTTGTTGTTGGTGGTGTGTACATGTGTGTGTGTGTGTGTTTTACCCTGCCACATGGGCAGCCACAGTTCTTTCTTTCATGGTGATTTACGTCCACAGAAACTAAAAAGGCTTAATAGGGACGGGCAGCAGTCACTCGCTGTCTTCGGTGGATTTATCTCCAGTTCTGGAGGGTGGATGCTGGTGCTATGCAAGGAGCTCATTGTGGCTGTAGATAGTCCCCACAACTATGCGGCGCTTAGCATTCCCGACAACATCGTAAGTGTATGTGTAGATGATGTACCTCTGGTCGAGTTATGTACCTTGTACTTACTTGCATGCCATGTAAGAGTTACCGTAGGCAATTCAGGTCTTTGTTGTTTGTGTGACGTCTTTCGGGTACTACCTTGTTTGTTGTTGTTGTTGTTGTTGTTGTTGTTGTTGTTGTTGTTGTTGTTGTTGTTGTTGTTGTTGTTGTTGTTGTTGTGTGTGTGTGTGTGTGTGAGAGAGAGAGAGAGAGAGAGAGAGAGACAGAGAGAGAGACAGACAGACACACAGACAGACAGACACACAGAGAGATTGACCTGGTATTTAATGCCAAGTCAACCAGGAAGGTCATACCAGGAAAAAGCAAGTTAGCCAAGCTCGACTCTTTTTGCTCACAAGGTACTTTGTTCTGCTTAAAGAGAAGTTAGAAAAAATGAAGCTGAATGAACTGGGGGAAAAGAAATGACCAAATAAATGGGCAGTTTTCTATTAGCAGGTGAAGCACCAGGTGGGCATGTACACGCATGAGAGAATGAGACAGAAATTGAGAAATGGAAAGAGGGAGCTGCAAAGAAAGAGATATGAAAAGAGATTTTAAAAAGAGATAGAGATATGAAAAGAGATTTTAAAAACAGAGAGAGAGAGAAAAAAGTGAGACATAATGAGGGAGACTTTTTTGTTGTTGTTGTTACACAAAACGCTCAATTCTGAGTTTTACATTTAATTAAAAAGACATGCATGACAAAACACATACATCTGATTTTAAGTCATACAGAAGAGTATAATATAGTTCCGCAATAAATCAACATCACAACAACATGCATTTCAGTGCTTAGTTCTGCATAAACCAACGCCACATGAAGTTGTTACACTAGTAAAAATGTAAAAATGCCATGAAAATGTATATGCCAAAATAATTATGACCAATTATTACTAGAAACAATGACTACAAAAGACCAAAAATACAAAATAAAACAACAACAAAATAGGACACTACCACACACTGTGTGACTGTAATAAGCCAAAATTATGAGGGAATACTGGTAAATTGTTAAAGACTTCAACATATGTACAGACAACAGTGGAAATATATGCACATTTTGTTGCTAGTTCATGAACAAGACACAAATACACAGAGTCAATCTACTAAATTTCCCCGCCCTTTTCTTGAACAAAAGAGCAGCTACTCGAATGGTTCACATTCAAAATATTGCTTCAGTCACAATTTTGAACTCCACCATCATCTCGAGTTAGTTAGTAACAGGATTTTAATGCCCTGTCAACCACACAGGGTCAACTTGGAACAAACTCGGGTCACAAGCAAACCATCATCTCGAAAAAGGGCCAGCGGCACACAAACTGATGTAAACACGCCAAGCAAACTGAGGTTATCATTGTGGAAAGTTTACAAAGTCTCACTTACATCAAGCTTAATAATAAGCCTCAATCAGGGTGTGTATTTTTTGTTCTTAATCAGGAAATGTGTGTATGTCCCTTAAATAACTGTGACTGTCACTAAAAATGGTATATAATGCTCTCATAAGCTACATTCGCAAGAACTCTGAGATGAAGATGAGACCCTATCAATAAAAACAGAACTACACTAACCTTTCCCACAATCATAGATCCCTAAAAATGATCGTCTCCTTTGAGCAACCTAGGTCATTGCAAATTTGTTTTTGCAACATTTTCACACATCCCAGCACATGTACATTGCTCTGTCCCGACTAGAATCTATCCCAAGGATATGATGGACTGAGCAAGGTCAGCAAGTCTGGGTTCCACTTTTCCCAGTCGATGAGTATCATCCCCTTTGTGAACAGTACGTTTACACTTTTACCTTTTCCACGATCATAGACCGCAAAGCAGATTTTAAAAAAAAAGTCTTCTCTGAGCAATTTCAATGAATGCAAACTTGTTTTATCTTTGAAATGTTGACAGTAAGTTGCACAAATCAGCAAAACATTTCACCCCCACCATGTCACACCTTTTATGAAATTATGCACACATTAGGTGTACATGCCCTGTAACAGTGGACCGAAATGTCCAGCCCTCCCATCCTGTGCCATGAGCATATGAATAATCAAGACCTGACCTTGCTGACATATTTTCATTGTAATTTCTCTCCCTTTTCTTCTAGTGGATCAATGTGTTTTTTCCCCACAGGGAAGTAGGCACCTCTGCAGCCAATTTCTGCTAATCATCTGAAAATTCCCCAGCTCAGTGAGTGCAGCTCAACAGAGGTTATCATGAAGTATTTTTTGAGCAGGCAAAGTTTGACGGTCATCATCCCTGAGAATTGCAGTTTAAGAGTTTGCAAGGGACAGATGGCTGGCCAGCCCCAATGCTGATGATTACACAGACTCACAGCTTTTCATGCAAGCAACAACAAAAAAGGATAAACTGGCATGGATCCATAGCTTTCAACCACACATACTCACATCTGTCATTTGAAGTAACAATGACAGTCAAACATTATCTGAATGAAGACACTCGATCACTTCAGTAAGACAGAACTGTGCTCAATAATTCCACTAAATCTGTCCCTAATATAAGGACACTTCCAAGCGAAGACAGCTAATATGATGGGCAAATCATAATATATGGGAATGTGAACAACTGTTAGGAGCGTTTGTCTAGTTACAGAAATCACCTACTGTACTTCAAATGTCTTATCAACATTCAACACTGTTTGATTTTGAGCAGAGATATTCAGAGCAAAAAAATTCTGAAATTGTTTTCTAATACCAAAAAATTATATAAAAGTCTGACAAATGTATGCAGTTATTATAACAAAGAAACTACAGTTTCTGCTTTGTATAATTTTAAAATCAGCGCTATTGCAAAGACACTATCATATACATTTTCCCTGAATAGCAAGAGTTTAAATACAAAGTCATGATTCTTATTACAACAATGGGAAACAAAAAAAGTAGGGGATATTTTGATTCCAAAAACTGTAACACCTGTTTGTGCTGAATCAAACTGATGATTTCATTCACAATATAAATGATATTCAGACCAATGAACAAAACAATGCCAACCAGTCACATACTCACTGCTTGAGCAGTAACTAAAGGATCAGACTACACAAAGCAGGCAAGGCTGTCTGCTGTCAACAGCCAACCACATGATGTGCAGTGTCAACAACTCTTCTAACTTCTATTTTATAACAGCTTGTCTGGTACTGCTGGCTGGCGAAAGGAATGTAGCGAGGAGGAGGCTCACTATCTGACTTTAAACAGGCCTTGCAAGCGGTGAAGCTGGTGGACATTCTACCACTCTTTTGTCGCGTCAGGAGGGTCAAGCACACGTTTTCTGTGCCCCAGTCTGTTTAAAACCCTACACAATTCATAGGCTTACACATTTCAGTCCATAGGCCTACACTAAGGCAATGCTAGACGCCCCAAGCAACCACTGGTTGGCTTATCCAGTGCCTGGGGTTTCACTGTCTGGTGTGCTTGGTGGTGAACGGAGGCAAATTTCCTGCACTGTCCATCACCACCAAGTTGAACTTTGAGTACAGGTTGACATGGGTCACTGAAAACTTGATCATTATTTGCTATTTTAATCATATGACATGAAATCATCAGTCTGATTTAAAACTGCTTTATAAATATTCTCAAATTAAGTACCCCCTACTTTTTAGATACCTATCTTAATGAGAGAAAAATAATTACATCGGTGATACATCTGTGTATCAAGCGATACACAGAATATCTGTTAATTTAGCATGAACGATTAACAAACTGAATAACACTGGATCAAACAAAAAACCAAGAACAAATGCTCAGTAACATTCATTGAAAAAAAGAAATAATTTAAAGCTAATTTTTTACTTCAAATTCTTCTTCAAAGAACAAGTGAAAAAAAGCACCCAAATTAGGATTTTGCTAAGGTGGGAAGTCAGTCAGTTATGCCGTTAAATAAACACTGAACACATTTACAGAATCGTCTTCAGCTAGTTCAAGCGCAAGTCTATCTATATATATCATTTTGCAACAAGTGTACAATGCTTAAACTAGACTGGACAGGAACCTTTCCATCATTACTGAGGCATCACTGACTTTGGATAAATATTCCTGAAACTGGTAGGAAAGTATACAGTTTAGCAGCAATTATCATCAGGCAAATTTTGCAAGATTTTACTGCAATGAAAAGCCATGTCCAGAAACATCAATTATTGCCTTTAAAATACATGCTGACATCACACAAAGCCAACTCCATGGGTATGATTTTCTCCATGTACTGAGCAATCAGATAAAGCTTGAATGTTGAACCGGAAAGGACACACTAAGAAATGGAAAATACAACCTGCAGCTTTGTTTTGGATTTCTGATGCCCCTGTGACCTTGAAAAGCCAAGCACATCAAAACTGGTATGAATGGCTAGAATTTGGTGGATGTTGAAACCATGGAAATCTTTGAAGCTCATGACTTAAACAGGCCAGTGTTTAGGTTTGGGTGGTGACAGGAAAAGCAAACATGTGCTCCCTCAAACAACGCCAAATCAAATATTATACTGTTATATGCACACTCTAGTCCATAGCCCTAAAAAAGTAAGGTCCAGGCAGGTAAAGCTCAGTAATCATGCATAGTTTAAAAATGATAGTATTTCATTTTTTTCGTGGCTAAGAAAATCCTAAAGCGGTCTGACTGGGCCGGACAGCTGGTCTAACCCTGAAGTGTACGCTCACAAATGAGTAAAATGGAGAGGAAAACAAGCCACAAAATATTAACACTGCTGCCAGGTATAAAAATGAATTGTAAAATATGCAACTAAAATGGAAAACCATCACAGTTTACATAAAACAGCTAAGGACTGAAACACATAATTGGGTGTATCAGTAAAAACATGAGGCCAGTTACTTTGTTTTAAATGCTCAGTGGACAGCAAATGTTCTACCAGGGCCAAAGCACAATATCCCATATTACAGTTACAGATCCGATTCACTAATATTGTCATGTCACTTTCTTTCAAGAAGATTCAAAGAAAAAACAATGAAGGCGGATGAGAATGAAAAAAAGGCTGAATTCTTGGCATAGCACGCATGACCTGCTCCAGAAACCTTGCAAGTTTTGGATTCTTAGCTGAGAATTTAATTTCAGCATCTCAGGTGCCCCACTGCATTTACCAACAGGAGAAGCACTTGTGCCCAAAAATGGGTCAGAAAGAAACTGCCCTTAAAATTATTACTGTCCCCATTCAAACACGAATCAGAATGCATGATTCTGCACTCCAAATATTTCCTGATGTCAAATTTGGTAGAGATACAATCAACAGCAAAAAGAGTAACAAGATGACATGCTCATTTCAATCACGCTATTCGGCCCCCCCCAAAATTCATATCAGACAGCCATCACTGCAACACAAACTAAAAGAATGAATATTATACATTGTATCAACAGGAGCATTTGCACAAAGGTGGACCCAAATAGGGGTAAAAAAGAAAAAGACAATGCAATATACTGGATCAGCACTGATACTCCCAGCAGTGTGGTCTTCTCTTACCAGAGTCCTGCCTGCCCTGTGGGCTCTCTCCACTACAGAAGGCAAACAAAACAAAAAAAATGAGTGACCTGTGTTCAGTGTTGCTTTACGCCCACAGAGACCGTGAGGACTATTAGGGACGGGGAGACCAGAATGGCCACCTCCACCTTTACACGGCTCCTGAACTATTTTTATTTGCCGAGCTGACGCAGCTGTCTTGCAGTGGATACCTCCTGGCAAAAAGACACCCTGGCTAAGGAAGATGCAACCGAAGAGCAGGAAGATGGGTCACCGACCATCAGAGATGCCAAGGCCATTATCAAAGCAAGGCAATGCAGCGAGTGGCTGCAAGTGCATCCATGCCACAACACACCCTACCATGTTGCATGCAGGTCACAACTGTTAGAATCGCCACCTCTTTACCATGTTCTGATCTGATAAATCAGAACTCTGCCCCTTTTGCTGTCAGACCAGCAGCACAACTGAGCGCCAGCTGCAGGCATGCCCTCTGTGTGACCACCTCAGGTATTACTTCTGGCTAGCGGAGGCAAGGAAGCTTTTTAGGATGAGTTGCTGTGCGCAGTCGCTTTTGAGCAGAGAAACAGAGTTTCCGTTTGAGTGATCGACAAGAAGAGGAAATACTGTATGGAGTGGCTAACCGCACAAAAGGACGTTTGAGGCTGCCTGTCTTGGAGGGATACCCAGCAGTCACTTACCCTTCCACTGTCTGAAGAATCCCAAAGCCCAAAATAACGACAAAATAAATCAGCTGCCTGTTTTAGCTGCAGCAAACAAAATCACATTAACATCATCTAATGTCCTGCTAAGGCCTTTTTTGTCCACACCAACAGAAAACAACAAAACTTTATCAAACTGTTCAATAATGCCACTGCCCAGAAACCCCAACAGTACATGTAGTCAAAAGAAAAACAAAACTGAGAAGAAAAAAAGAAAAAAAAAGAGTAATAATAATCTGTAGTCAGCAAAACACCCACAAAGGAAGAAAAAGGCTTGTTCAACCATGCAACAATATTGGGTCTACTTCTCCGCCATCAATAAGATCGAAAAACATCCCTCTCCTCATCTAAAAAAAAGAAGAAAGATTGTTCCACCTCAGAAAATACTAAATGAAGTGTGGCCAATGAAGACAGTTCACCACACTCTAATGACAGTTTCAATCATAGGTGACAACAGCAGTTCATACATCCAGAAGACTTGACAATGATTACATGAACAGAGATACACTCCGGAAGTACAGCATGCAGAATCATGTTGAATGAAGGTAAGGAGTGTGAAGGTACAAGGTGACGACTTGAAACAATATGTATTGCACACAGGATTCACAGCTTCAGTTGCCAGTAGCCCCAGGAAGCTTGCCCAGGACCTGAAAAAAATAAAAATAAATCAGTCCACACTCAAATCATACCAAAAAAATCCAAGAATGAACAAGTCATTAACGTAACTAACAGTATACAAATCACCATCAAATCATACTGAATTGAAGCTGACACAAAATTGTTTTGAACAAGCCTGAGAATAGACGATTTCCGGAAATAACAGGCAAAGATAATTTGACAGTGTTTTCTTACTCCAGGAGAGTGAAGTCCCCTGAATGGAGGCGGCAGCTGAGAAGAGCCAATCTGCAACAGTTCTAGATCTTCAGGCATGGACCTATTATAATTTATACTAGACTACCAGCTGGGGAACCTACTATCCGATCTGCATGTTCCCCATGAACAGTGAGCGCTTGATCGGCATTTCTGATGCCTTTTCTGCCTTTGTTTACAGGTATCCGTCATCTTGCCCACGTGCTCACTGTACCCCCAACAAAAGTGTGACTACTCTGCACGACACCCGCAGGCACTTACCAAGTGCAGTCCCCTGGATTTCCAAAGATCATCTATTTACAAATAGTTTCTTCCAAAAATAACAACAGAAAATAGGAGTATATAATATACATATGTATATATATATATATGTGTGTGCAAATATGTATGTGCATACATATACATGCATCTGTGTGTGTGTATATATATATATGTGTGCATCTGAGATGTACATAATTGTGTGTGCGTGTGTGTTTGTGTTTGTATGTGTGTGTGTGTGTGTGTGTGTGTGTGTGTGTGTGACTGTGAGAACATGTAGCTCTGTCCAGCATCATCCAACATAAAAGAATGTAAACTGATGGAATGAGAGAGAAAGAGAAGAAGAAGGCAGAGAGAGAGAGAACAAAACCGCTGAGACAGAGATGTGAAAAGCTGGGGGGACAAACAAAACTGAAATGTTTCTTTGTGTGTGTGCATGTGTTGTTGTTTTTAATCCTTACTGTTCCGCAACCCCTACCAGTGACATAATCTTCAATAGGATAGAAGTCGCTTTACAGAAGAAGAAGACCAACAAAAAGTTCAAGAAGAAGTTTAAATGTACATACTAAAATGATCCTTCCTCAGTCAATCAGCCAACAAGCTTAAATGTACACATTAATTGCTCAGTCAATCAGCCAACTAAATAAACACAAGTACACCCAAAAAACAAAGAAGAACCCCCCCCCCCCCCCCAAATTTGCAAAAAAACAAACTGAACGACTGTATCAATTAAATAAACACATTCTTTGACTTTGGAACTGAACATAGAACTCTAGGCTCATGCAACTGTTTTCAACAAATGTAGCAGGTTTGTTTATACCTTTGCCAACTGATGTGCAAGTAAATCTGGAAGCAATACACATGGCCAAGTGAAGGTGGGGTATGGTGCAGGCAGACCAAGCAAATCCAGAGATAGTTTTTAAAATGACAAAAAGTCTTGGCTACACAACGATGTATCTAAGTTACGCCAAGCTGTACGTGACCAGCACCAATCATCTCTATTTACTTTGCCCAGCAGAGAATGAAGGCAGCTGTAAAGAGTTTTGGTGTGAACAGTAAGCAGTCTGGGCCTAGTGGTAAGGCTGGTAAGCAGAAGGACGTTGGTTCGATTACATTTGGCTCTCCTTTCTCTTCAAAAGTTGTGGTCTGTGGACACCGTCTTGCGTGTCCTTCACAATTAATGAAACGTTAAAATGGCTCTCATCACTGCCCATCGCAATGCAGGAGTCACTGTGGTGGTGACAGTCTAGCATTAGGTACAGTCTCCCTCTTCCCCCACCTCCTGGGACCTCAGTCCCGGCCAACACCACTTCAGAGACAACTTGGCATTAAACAAGTTTAACCAACCAAATTTGGTGTAAACCATCAGCTGTGCAGGGTTGACAATGCAGGCAGGCTGGATAAACATGGACCATTACATGCAGTAATGCTACTGATATTTAACAAAATTACAAACCTTAGCAAAGTGTTTGCCCTCTTGCTGCAGGCTAAACATGGATCATTACACGCAGTAATGCTACCGAATTTTTTTTTTAATCATAAACGTTTTGCAAAGTGTTGACAAAAATAATAACCGGTCCTGAGATTATCAAAATAATCTGACGTAAAATGTCCTCGCTACCACAGCGCTGCTCACCTTAGACACATCAACCCCGGTGAGAGCCTGCACAGCAGGGGGCAGTTGGCTGACCAAACGCGAAATTTCGCTGGTGGTGCGATCGTCTCCAACCAGAACAATCTCATCCGTCTTGGCCAATGGCGCCGACACCTCAGCTGCGACCTGTCAGAAGTGGATGTGGAAGTTTGGAATACAAATGATGTGGCATGAAAAACAGAAACATAAGTGATTACATATTAAAATGAAATACTTAAACTGGGGGGAATATCACAAATTTGTTCCATATCACTATTGATGATTCTGATTTATTCAATAAAACTCAGTGTACTTCCTGACAAATTTAAAATTTATATTTTGACTCCAATATACCTGCTTCAGCCAGCTCTTCTACACAAATGGCCAATAAAGTTATGATGTGGAGAATGAAAAATAGAGTGCTGGAAAATGAAGATTTTAACACAGAAAACAACTGGAAAATGAAGATTTTAACACAGAAAACAACTGGAAAATGAAGATTTTAACACACAAAACAACCAAGTCCCACAGTGTAGCAAAAGCTTAATTAAAGAGAGAAAAAAAGATTGCACTGAGGTTAACATTTGGATCATGGGTACTCTCTCTTAAATGTGTCACGCTTACCGCCAGACCAAATTTATCAATGGGGCATGGGGCACTGAACAACTGAAGCTATTTTTAATGATGCTGATACTATTACTAACACACTGGGGGGGAAAAAGTTTGACATTTCAATGATGTTGGTGTTGCAGCAGCAGAAAGTCTGTTTATAAAAAGGAGAGAAAAAATGAGGTTCCATTGAGAGTGAAACTCCGATTCCTGGTGTGTGAGCTGGGAATGCTAACCACTACACCACGGAGCTACGTAACAAATGGGGGCCTTGGTTAAGTCTATATCAGCCTCCCTTTGCTTGACAGAAAGACTTGCTAGCTTCAATTTAGCGTGATCGTGTGCATTAACAAAAGAGGTGTCAGCCATGCTATAGCTAGAAAGCAGCCTTGTGTCCTAAGGAAACTTCACACCAAGTTTCATCTTAATATGTTCAGTGGGTTGAGCAACAAATCATGGCATTGACAGAGACAAAGAAACAGACACATGGATACACAAAGACTTCTTTATCTATAAAGTAACATGTGACACAGGGATAAACTTTTAGATGCTCTAAAGAGAGCAGCTGTAAGCTTTGCTTGGTATTTTTAATTAGAAGTTGGCAGCTCTCGAGTCACTCTTTGGCCAACAGCACAAATGCACACAAAGGCCAACCACAATTTACAATAAAAAAATAAACAATTTACATCAAAAGTTTGCTAACGCTAGTAAAAGACACATGGCAAGACAGTCCTAAACATGAAAATGGCGATTCATCGCCGCCAAAGCCTACCTTTGGCAATGTCTCCAGAACCAGGTTCAACATGGCCGCATCTCCATACTGCTTGTAGGCAGCAGCCTTGAGCCTCATGCGCTCTGCCTCGGCTTTGCCCACAGCCTCAATGGCAGCAGCCTCAGACCCGCCAATCAGCCTGATCTTCTCAGCCTCTGCCCGGGCAACCTCCACTGTCTGGAACCTGGTGTGATGTGACAAGAGCTTAAGCAAGTCATGTGGAACTCTACAATATGGGGAGGTGGGGGAATAGCTTAATTGGTAGTGTGTTGGATGGAAAAACCAGGCAAGTATAGCTGCTAAGACATTGACCCCCCCCCCCCCCCCAACCAACAACAACACCCATACAAAACAAACAACCTATAGTGGACACAGTTGATCTATGCTGGAGAATTGGAACTATGGAGTCGCACAGGGGTAATAAGAGATAACAGTCAAACAGGAAGATGCAGAGAATCATCCAAACACCAAAACAACAGCCACCCCACATCCCATGAAAATACTCACAATAATAATAATAAAGAGGATTTCTAGAGCGCCCATCTACCACACAAGGTGGCAGCACAGGGAGCTTTACAATAACACTAACCATACACAGACACACACAGAGCGTCGGATGGGCAGGGCTGTGAAAACAGTTTAAAAATAATTATTAAACAGGTGCGTCTTGAGGGTGGCTTTGAAAGAGGAGGTAGAATCAGAGTGGCAGAGTGTTTGAGGCAAATACACACTACACAGCAACGCTTACCAATAAAATGAAAAAAGCCCAGTGCACCTTCAGTTACGTACTGCATGCACTTCCTCACCTTTGGCCTTCAGCAATCTGCGTCATCTTGTAGGCAGCTGCCTCAGCCGGCCGCTTGACAGTGGCGATCAGTTCCTTTTCTTTGCGGAGGATCTCCTTCTCCTCCACATCAATCTGCTTGCGTCTCTCTACCACCTCAATCTCCATTTCCTCACTTCGGATGCGCTGTTTCTCTTTTGCTCCCTGCAGTTCATAGGCCAGCTCAGCTTCTGCCCGCTGCACAGGATTCCAGAACACGTCATTATTAATGCCAAAGAACTGTCCTTATGTACTGTGCAAGCATTGGCAGCATATGTAATGGATGTTTGTACAGTTGACCATGAACATAGAGTCATTAAAGTCAAGCAAAGGGGTTAATCAAGTCCAACAGATATTTCCATATTTTACAAGTTTCTATTTTAGCACTCAACAAATGCACCAGACAGCAGAATCCAGCAAAGAATGTAGCAAGTGCACAAAAACGAACTTTCTCAACAGAAGTGGTGGGGTTTTTAACATCATAAATAAAGGTGATCTGTTATAATGTGGTCAGAAATGGAAAATTCCCTTCAGCTAACACCTTAAAAAAATTCTTGGCTACTGCAAAATGCCCATCAAACTAATTTTTGCATTCGTATTTTGTATCTAGCAAAGACCAGATTTTATTGTGTGTGTGAGAAGGCAGGCTTAAACAAGTTACTTTTCAGCTCATGTTTGACCCACAGAACCAGATGAGGACTTGCAGAGTGAATCTAAGTAAGTGGGATTACCTTGGTGTTGACTTCACTGTCAAAGTGAGCTTTCTGCATTTTGAACTCTCTGGAGGCGTCAGCGACAGAGGCGTCAGCCTTGTACTTGGTGTCCATTCTGGCTTTTTCACATTCAGCTTCCTGCAAAAATGAACAAGGATTTGAATTGGGATAACTCAGAATGGTGCATTTTTTTGTCAGGACAAATGGAGACAATTCTCTGTGTGTGGGTGTGTGTGTGTGCACGAGTGTCAATGATTGCATGCCCACACGTGTGGTCCATGCATGCATGCCCCTATAGTATCCTTTTTGCACCCTACAGTAACACTGCCTCACCACCAAATCTCTTTGATAGGTATGACCAGCAAACTCTCTACAAAACACAAAAGATTAACAACTTTTGTATTCTTACTTGCCTCCCCTCCCCTCCCTCACTCCTCGTTACATTCCTTCTGTGCACCTGTGTGTGTATCATTGTATGTGTGTGTGTCTGTGCGCACATGCATATGCAAGGGATACAATATTATGACAATATAACTTATTATTTTTTATTATTATTTATTTGATTATTGTTTATCTTGTAAAGCGCAGTGTGCTCACCCGTGTCAGTGAGATATGGTGCTACAAAAATGACCCCAATTATTATTATTGTTGTTTTAAAATTTACTGTTCAGCAAGAAGACAAAACAAAAACAAGAGAAAAAAAGGTAAAAATCAATAACTGACACCTACCCCCCAAAAGCATTCTTTTAAAACCTACCCTGATGCCAGCGTCTCGGTTTGCTTCAGCAACACCAATATCAGCATCCCTTTTGACATTAGCAGTTTGGGCGCGACCCAGGGACGACAGATACTCGACATCATCATAGATGTCTTTGATAGTGAAACTGAGAATCTCAATTCCCATCTTTCCCACATCAGGAGAAGCCACCTCTCGGACCAATTGTGCAAACTGATCACGATCCTGGTAAATTGCCTCCACACTCAAGGTGCCTGAAACAATTGAGAACCATGATTTAAACAGAAAGCTTCAACAACAAAAATCATTTGATATTTTCTTCTTTTCATTTATTCCAAAAAATGTAAAGCATATTTTATTTTTTTAATGTATTCTTTTGAATAAACCAGCTGGCACCTAAAGGGTCATTAAACTTCTAAGTAAAAGTCTACTGAGTGAAGATTCAATTAAAAGCCAAAATAAAAGTGGCACCACCCAATAGCAGATTAATTTTTTAAAGAGGGTGGGTGGGTGGGCAGGATCTCAAACTGTACCTTCTGCATGCTACACAAGCTCTCTGCATTTGAGCTTAGGGCACATGATTGTCCAGAAAATATATTCTACCACCATTAACTCACCAACTGAAGTTTAGCTGGCACTTTAATTATAATTAACTTCAATACAAATATCCAAAAAAGAATGAAAATGTGAAACAAATTATTTTCTTTACCAAAAATAATGCCAAACCAGTAGGCTGCTGTGGCCCTTAAAGGAAAAGAGGTGAGACTCACCATCATGATTTGATGATGCCCCCTGATTAAACCAAAAAAAAATTTCAATTGCACCCAGCAGGACTTATTGAAGTTTCTGAAAGAAAGTGAAGCCATGCAACGTTTCAGACTTAACTGTTTCAGTGGGTCATAAATTCTAATAGAAGAAATAAATTCGAACAGTAAGTAAGTTGGTGTTTTACGCCCAGTCAACCGGTACGGTCATATCAGGGCGGTACATTCTAACAGAATTTATTACCTACTAAAACAGTGGGTAATACATTCTGTTAGAATTTATTACCCACTGAAACAAGGAAGAGAAAGTACTGACAATAAACACTTTAGAATTACATACAGTTCTACCAAAACCTTATGATGAACAAGTTTTCTTTACAGGTCAGACTCAAACTGCAACACTCATCTCATACCCAAAATAGCACGGAGATGACCCTCCAAGGTCTGCAAAACGACGCGCTGGATGTGTTCCGGCGACTTGCCCAGGAACTGCTCGCAGGCATTCCTCAGGATGTCGCTGGCCCGCATGATCTTACACTGAGCAACGCCAGTCACCGTCACTGGAACACCCTCCGATGTCTCCACGCTTTCACACATAGGGTTCAGCGTCATCACCTCCAGGGATATGCTGAAAGCCAGGAAAGAGACATGAGGGGGAATTCAGTTTACTGATGCAGTAGTAATTATTAATAATAATAGGCAGATAAAGCAGTTACCACATAATAATAATTAATATATAAAACAAAAACAGCAAATTCTTACACAACCTGCATTTGCAACACAATACACAACTGTTTGTAGCAACTTAGCAACTCTGGGCTCTCCCACTACATTGAAGGAAGGAAGGAAACAAGTTTTAAATGACTGATGTGTTGTGGTTGTTGTTGTTGTGTGTGTTTTTTGAGGGGGGGGGGGAGAGACTGGGAGAGAGAGGGGGAAGCAGGGGGTTGCAACATTGTTTATATGTGTGTGGATGCAGAGGAGGGGGAGGGATAGTGAGAAATGTAATGTTATTAGAAATATTACATTAGGTTCTGTATTGTTGTAATTTTTCCTGTGTAGTGCTTTGAGCCTCACACCTGTTAAAAAGTCAAAAAAATAGTCCAATTATTATTCAATTAAGTTCTGAACCTTCACTGTGACCTTGACTGGAATCCAAAAAAGCTATGTTCTTCACAAGACACTGGCTTACGATGATAGAATATACCATCAAACTAAGGCTCCAGGGGAGACTGATGCACCCAACAGACTCTTTATGATGGAAATTGCACTCCCTCCTTCTTCTTCCCCCCCCCCCCCCCCCCCTTCTCACGCCCACATCTTCCAGATCTAAATATAATACCTCAACAATTAAATACTTGCTTTTTCTCTCTCTTTTTCTACACTTCAACCTAAAATCAAACTAAGTTTGGTCAAAAAAGCATCAACAGTTCAGAAGATAGAATACAATTAAAAACAGATTTCTATGTACGTGAGCCTTCACAGTGACCATGACCTTGAAGATAGCAACAGGATTTGTTTTGCCTGACACTCTTGACTTATGATGATGCATCACGTTTGGCTACAAAAGGTTCAGTGGTTCAGAAGATAGCATCCACATAAACAGTCAGTGAAATTTTGAAATGAGAACCTCTGCCTTACAAACAGGGGTGGGGATAGCTCAGTTGGTTGAAGCTAGGGTGTCCAACTGAACAGGCCAGCCATACACAATACTGACATGGAAAGGTTCGAGTCGCTGGTGTCGCAAGGGATGTTTCCACCAGTCAATTTTCAATACAGACTCTTCTGCAGTGTCTGTGCAGCCCTCGTGTGCAATCACATGCACCAACATTTGTGAGCAAATTAAAAATCCCCAAAGCTGGCAGCCATACCACTGTTTAGACACACAAAAATACTGCACATATTGCTAGGTATGGGTAATGCTGCTCTTACCAGCTGCTGTGTCTCACCCAAATTTCCCACAAGGGATAATGGAGTACTATTAATATATTTAGTTCAGAAGATGCAACAGCCATATTTTTTTAAATTATGTAAGCCTTCATTGTGACCTTCACCTCAAAGATAGCAATCACATTTTTTCACATCACATTGGCTAATCACCATTCCAAATTTGGTTACAAAAAGTTACGCAGTTCAGAAGATATATTCACTAACATTATTATGGGAGATATATTTATAACGCAGAAAACACACACACACCATACATGCCAGAAATGACACTGGGTGGCATGCACATAATGAAGGTAAGGAAATCAGAACTGAACATTCTTACGACTGTGAATCGGTGACAAACCACCAGGCCCATCCCCAGCCACCAATGATGTACTTTCGACCCTCCCCACCACAGCATCCACCTGAAAGAAAATATTAAAGCATTTAACACAACTGATCATCCACCAGTCTGGAAAATGCATCCAAATACTTTAGTTCACATAAACACACACATAGAAAAGCTGGGGGGGAAAACTCAGACCAGCTACCTCAATATGAAAAAATGGCAATGTGACTGTTTCAACTTCCAAGTTCTTTCTAACCCATTCTCATGTAATCTTGAAGTTGAAGTATGCCAAGGACCAAAAATAAAAAAAGCTTGGAAGTTACAAGTCTGTAAAACTTTAAAACATTTTAATACATGAGAATCTGAGAAAGAGAGAGAGAGTCAGTGGCGCAAAGCAAGAGTACTCAAAAACCAAAGTTAAGCACAATCAAGCGTTATGTACCAAATGGATGGGTGACCGTTACATGCTATAGTTTGCACCTTGGATTTCTCATTAATCTCAAAAGACAAATTCTGTGCACTCTACAGTACAAGTCCTTCACTGCGCAGAGACTATAAACTGAGGTCCCAACTGAGATGCAAAAATATCACATGCACATGTTATTGTTAAAGTTACTTAAAGATCCTGTAGTCCATGTCAGAGTTCAGTGGATTATGGAAACACCAAAATAGCCTAGCAAGTACTAAAATAGTATAAAATAGTAAAACTAAAAGTGTCAAGTCTTCAGAATGCTGAAGTTAGACACTGTTTATATAGTATAACTATAAGGAAGAAGGAGAGTGAGATTTTCATTCTTGAAAATATCTTAATTATACCCTCCAACTGGTCAGGTTTTAGTGGTGGTGTTCTGACAACAGCTCCCATATAATTAATAGTAAAATATATTAATGAGTAATCAACACTGATACTGCAACAAAGCCAGTGTCAATTTGAATGACGAGTATGCTCCCTTAGTAACACTAACAGCGTAACCACTTACGCAGAATAATACGAAGCCTATAATATATATTATCCATAATGCAGTTCATGCCGCCATAGTTTTTGAGACATTAACCCTAATGGGAAAATATGTCAGACATCGGACGAAATAAATCCATGATAATCATGAAATAATACGAGGGTGGTTAATCACCACCTTCTTCTTAATCTTATGGCAATGCAAACTATCTCTGGCATGCAACCAAAACAGTAAACACCTGTCAAACGCACAAAAAGGTTCGTCTACAGACCTGAAATTACGAGAGCCTCATTAGGCCCGACTGTGTGAATGTTGCCCATGGTATATCTGCAGTGCAAATTAAAACGCACAAACGGCAGCAAAGCTTATGTCGAAATGAGTGCAGCAGTGGTGTTTCCTCATCAACCAAGAGGCTCTTGCTCAATGTCTACAAGGTCTCGTCCGAAACGTGAAACGATGTTATTGAGTTTCGTAACTTTATTTTAACCAGGGTATTTTTCAAAATACTTTGCTTACATTGCATTTTTAATTAATTACTTATGGTTTTGTATCATCAACTTGATTTATTCTGGGGACAAAAATCCGACACCTACTTCTCGTGGTGACTTCAAGTACAAACGAGATTCGTACCAACGTCAAGGCTGAAAATTTGAGATCGGAGAGGACTGGTTCTTAATCGTACAATTCTGGGCCTAGGTGAGTGTTGTTTAGATTGGTTTAAGTTAACATTTATGTGTTGGTTTCATCTTCACTCCATGGTTCTACGATAGTTTTGTTCTGTACTCTGATTTCTGATTATTTTGTAGTTGCTGTCAACAGTGTCATGGGCCCCTCCGGCCAGACTTAGAGTTTGACTGAGTTGATCGTACCCTCCTTTACTGCGCTGACTAACTCATTAAGTGAGTAAGTGAAAAGGGTTTCGCTGGACTCTTGAATAGTTGAAATCCCCAGTTGATGTACTAAGAGCTTAAACCAATGGACAAACCACTTTAAGTTTTTTTGTTCGCAAGTCATGGTCTTCCAGTAGACCGTGAGTGTACAAAGGAAGAAGTCTTTCGTCTTGTCGGTACCACTTCCAACAACTATGAAACTTGAAAGTGTCCGAAACCGACGTAGAGCTAGTGAAATCAGAATGGCCTGCTCTAGAACTAGAAGTAGAAGTCACAGAAATGGAGTCATTTTGAAGACCCGTTTTGTACGGTTACTGGCGACACAGAACAGATCGTGAACTAAGTTTAATAGAACTAGTCTTCCAAGGCAAAACTTCTCGTAAGAACGTGATCCACAGGAAACGTTTCGCGATTGAACATGCTGTTGATTTTATATTGATTTTATATTATATATAATATAAGTTGATTTTTGTTGTCTAAATTTCTTTTATACTTTCTCGTACCACTTTACTCTGTAGGACTCTGCAGACACCCCCCACCCCCAAACGCAGCATAATCTCAAAGCAGGGGGTACAGATCTGAGAATTCTAGTTCCACAGGGGTTGCAAACATTGATTGGTAACAGACAAATTTATGTACAGTAAATGCAATGTCTTAAAAAAATGACATGATGCTACACACAATGACCAATTTTTAAAGAATAATCCTGCACAAGTTATCTAGCTAAAATTCTCCCTCTGGCACCAACTACCTATTCTGTGCCAGTCCAACTGATAACATTAACAACACAACTTTTGTTAGCCTCGAACTTGAGACCCTCCATGGCAATCAACATTTTTCACTGGTGCCTGGTTAGAGCTTGGCCTTTCACCAGTACTAGCAGATCCCTGGTGGTTTTCATGTGTTTATCTCCTTGAGTAGGTGGCCTAGTAATAGTATCAGCTGGCTCAGAGCTAGTGGAGGAAACTGGTCTAGAACTACTATCATGTCTAGGGTTTGTGTGTGGTTTTTTGCTACATGATGCTGAGCTGTAATTATTTTTTCTGTTTTCAGATTGGTAACAGAGTCAAAAATGACAGATATCAGTGACCTAGACAGGTTTGTGCTTACACTGTTACAGTTACAGTCTGTATGAAAAATGTTTGAATAATTTAATTTGCATTGTTCTTTGTTTCAGAATTAAATGTACTGTGTTAGTTGTGGCAAAAACTGTCTTGAACATTGCACTTTTCCTGCATACTTTGGCTAGAGATGTAATACTCATATTGAAAGGGAAATCCTGTACTCACCGTCCTGCTTCTGGTAATCTCAGCCCCCAGATTTAACCGTCGTGTTTGGCTGGGCATTAAAACCAGTTTCCTGTACCAGACTTTGACTGTTTCCTCCCATGCCTTTTCCCTCTTTGGCCCTTCTAGTTCTACTTCAAAGACCTTCCCCTTCCGCCAACAGAAACCTTCTCCAAGCTCCTTCAAATCCAGCCCCAAACATATTTTTTTCCAGAGTGACAGAGCAATAAGACCTGCTGCATTTTCCTCTCTCACTCTGCTGTGTTCTTCCAACCCCTGTTCATCATCCCTTCAAGTTGTGTGTAAATTTGTATACAGTTACAGTAATCTGTATAGTGTACTTCACTATGTGTGTGCTCAGAAATGATAGAGTGGTCTTTTCAGAGAATATTTTGTGCTTTGTAAATCAATATACTTTCATTATTATTATTAAATGAATGTCATATTTTGCATGAGGTAGTACATTTCAGAACTTTTTTGGTTGATGTAGCATCAGTAGATGCAACGACTTTCCCATATTTCAAGGTGACACCAACAGTTGAACACTATAATAATGTAGTTTTCATTTTGTTCAGGAAGATAATTGGTGCCTAATTATTTCAGTAATTGGTGTCACAGAATTTGTTTTCCCATGGTTACTCAATCTTTGCATTATTTATAGCCTCAGTTTAGTTGCATTTCCTCTTCTCTTACCAATCACCAATGTAACTTATCAGTTGATGATCTTGACCTTCAGGGTCACAAGGGCATTGGAAAAATAAGACCGCTTGGTACATACTGTCAGTAAATGCATACGTAATCAAGTTTAAACTCTATATTGTGATTTGCGACGAATGATGGATAAAGTTATGCACATGAGACGTTTGTGTTTGGCATATATAATATATATTTGATTTTAAGGGAATATTTATGCTTTTCTGGATTCAAGAAACAAATTTGCAGCAGTTTTTATTTTGAGAGTGTTATGATTTTCTTTATTTTTATTTTTGATTAAATTAACTTTGCAAGGCTGTATTGGTTTACTTCATTTACAACCTTTTCAGGCAAATTGAGCAGTTACGCCGCTGTGAGGTAATAAAAGAAAGTGAAGTGAAATCCTTATGTGCAAAGGCCAGAGAAATTCTTGTGGAAGAAAGCAATGTACAAAGAGTCGACTCCCCAGTCACGGTAAGTAGAAAGAGAGGAAACATTATAGTACTGTTCTTTTGCGTGCCATGGATGAGTCAGTTCATTTAAAAAACATTTAGGTTGTGGTAAACACAGTTGATGGTTGATGGGATATTAAAATCCCAATTTTTTTTTTTTGAGAAGGGTGTATGAAAAGTTATATACATTAAAATGATACAGTACAGTTTATTTTTGGTTATTAAACTTCTAATCTATGAGATTATATAATGGTTTTAGTGGACTACTTTATAAATTATATACATTCAAATGATCCAGTACAGTTTATTTTTGGTTATTAAACTTTTAATGTATAATCTCTATACATTGGTTTTAGTTGACTACTTTATAAATTAATTGATTGTAAAGCAACGTGAATGAAAAATTGCCATAAATGGAATGATGGAGGGGGGGGGGGGGGGGGGGGGGGGGGAATAAATAGGTTGCATCTGATTGAAATCCAGGTGTAATACTAACACAAGTTTGAGTCCCCTGTGTGGCAAGTTTTTTTTTTCTTAGAGTTAGAGTCAGCTTCCAGTGCATATTCTCATACAGTGTACATGCATGATAGATTGATACAGCCCCACGTGTGCAATCACATGCATCAGCATCTGTGCTCACATTAAAAATCCCAAACACTGGCATCAATACCATTGTTTGGATACATGAAAATACCCCACACACATAGGCATGGGTAGTGCTGTTCTTGCGGCGGCTGTGCCTTAAGTTTCCTGCAAGAGAAAATAAAATAAAAAGACCAAAAACATGTAATTGAAAAATTAAGACTTTATGTGATTACTACCACTGGTATACTAAGCAGTGCTTCTCTCTCTCTCTCTTTGTTGGTCATGCAGTATGTGGTTGGCTTGTGTTTTTGCAGGTGTGCGGTGACATCCACGGTCAGTTTTATGACCTGAAAGAACTGTTCAAGGTGGGAGGGGATGTTCCAGACACAAATTACCTGTTCATGGGGGACTTTGTGGACAGAGGCTTCTACAGTGTGGAAACCTTTCTTCTCCTCTTAGCTTTGAAAGTGAGACATTCCAGGGTTTAGTTTTGCTTGTGTTTGCTTCCATCATTTGAATGATATGTGTACAGTAATATTTATTCTACACAGTACCCAGTGATTAGTTTACTTTTTGCAGGATGAGCCATTCCGGTTCCAGCTAAAATCTGTGATACTGATAGACAAGTAAAATACACACACACACACACACACACATGTATGATGTCCTCACTCCATCACACACACACAGAGAAATACAGTCATAATTATTAAACCATGCATAAACACCAGACATACACACACACATAGTATAAGGGAGGAGGAGGTAAGAGGTATAGTACATGGTAGTACTTACTGTATCAGTGTATGTAAACTGGTTTAAAAGCAGAATAAAGATGTGGTCTGTTTTAACTGTGGATCATCGGATGCTTCTGGCCCAACATTGTTTATTGTACCTATTTTAAGTATTTGTAATTTACTGTTGCAGGTACGGTATCCAGACAGAATCACATTAATTCGTGGAAACCATGAAAGTCGACAAATCACTCAGGTGTATGGGTTTTACGATGAATGTCTCCGAAAGTATGGGTCCATTACAGTCTGGCGTTACTGCACAGAAATTTTTGACTACCTCAGTCTCTCTGCGATCATAGATGGAAAGGTAGGGTCATTTTAATGTCTTGGTGAGTTTGTTATAGTTAGGTCGTTTTAGTGTCTTGGTGTGTTTGTTATAGTTAGGTCGTTTTAGTGTCTTGGTGTGTTTGTTATAGTTAGGTTGAACTCTGTCATTCACAGCCACTTTTTCCACAAGGGTTCCAAGTGGATTTGATTATTTTGTGTAATTTGGTGATGAGCACACAAACTGCAGTTTAATAAAAATGCATAAACTTAATCAAGATTTTTGGTTACTGTATCCTTAATTTGACAAGTTTCTGTGTATGTAGTTGTTAACAGAAGTTGCAGCTTTAACTTTGGAGTGTTGGAGTTCATTGAAGGACAGAAGTGATTGTACCTCTTTGTTTTGCCTGTAGCATGCAAATTAGGTCCCCATTTGTGAGAATGGGTCCATCACATTTGTTTGTGTTGACAGTGTATATTGCTGTGTTAGGGTCTGATTCTGATGTAACCATCATGCAAGGAAAAAAATATCCCAGTAGAGGAAATTATTGTTACGCTGACACATAATCCTTTGGACTTGTAATGAGTAACTGACATTAACTAACAGTACTTATTAAAGTAATATGCACTCATGATCTCAGATATTTTTTTTAAGAGATAAAAGTTTCATTTTTTGGTTTTGAGTGTAGTCAGCCAAGCATTTGCTCCTTCTGTTTATAGTTTCAAAACTAGTGCCTTAAATAGTTAAAGTGCTGTGAATTGGTTGATTGCTAACTCTGACAGTATTGCTGACTGCACTCTTGTCTTTCAGATATTCTGTGTGCATGGTGGTCTCTCCCCATCAATCCAGACGCTGGACCAAATTCGTTCCATTGACCGCAAGCAGGAGGTTCCGCACGATGGACCCATGTGTGATCTCCTCTGGTCAGATCCAGAAGGTACTTTTTGTTACTGGTGATGAACTAGCATGAGTATATAATCCATGTGTTGTAATGCCTGGTTGACTCAGTTGATGTTGTGCGTGTGTGTGTGTGTAACATGGTTATTGTGTGATAGGCGATAATGATAGACTACATTATTTAAGATTCTGTTTGTTTGAAATGTATGTTAGTGTGGTTTTTGTCATAAGATGTTTGTACAGCGCAGTGAGTTAGAGAACAGCACTTTATAGCAGTTATTTATTATTATTATTAAAACATTTTTACAATGTCCCCTTGTCAGTGACATTGTTTACCTGTTGTGTTTTGCAGCTTGCTGCACCCCAGATATCATTTCAGTGTCAGTACTGACGGTTGTGCATGTCTATTTCACCTGAGATTTTTAACTTTTTGAAAGCAATTAATATTTTTTTGAAAAAATTGAATTTAAGGCCACTTTTGATTATGTTTGTGTTTTACTCACTTTAAGTATGGTCTTACAGTTGTACATATACCAGTTTTAACATACCAGTACACACTTTTAAAAATTAATGTGTGATGACAAAATGTGTATCGCCCTGATGTAACCGTGCTGGTTGACTGGGTGTAAAACACCAAGTTACTTACTTACTGTCCTTCAGATATGCAAGGTTGGGGTGTGAGTCCGCGTGGTGCTGGTTACCTGTTCGGCAGTGACGTTGTGTCCCAGTTCAACGCAGCCAATGACATTGATCTGATCTGCCGGGCCCATCAGTTGGTGATGGAGGGCTACAAGTGGCACTTCAATGAAACTGTCCTCACAGTCTGGTCAGCGCCCAACTACTGCTACAGGTATTTAGAACACTGGGCAGCTTCCAGCGCTTACCTTGCTTTGCTTTTGGTTATCAGAACGCGTGTCCCAAAAATTATTTTTTAGTTGACTACAGGGCACAACTGTGGTGTGTAGGCTCTTCTGTTTTTTCCTTTTCTTTTTCAATTTGCCTTGCATATCTTTGTGAAGCATTCATATAACATGCACACATCTTCAAATGTAACTTTTTACGCACTCATTCATACTGGTTTGTAGGCGTATATTCTAATAAGTACCAGCAGAAAACTGGACAGTTGGATTCTCTCCATGTTTAATGTCTTGTAAAACAGCAGCATTTGCTCTTCTTGCTGATTAAAATTCTGAGACAGGTATGAAACAATAGAAGAGACCACCTTCTTACTCTTAAATGTTTAGCTCACCAGTGTGACTGTTCAGTTGACAGCAGTCTTATCCTCAAACAGAGTGATTCTGAAATGAACTGCTGTGTGTTGCATTAAATCTTTTGTTGGCATTTAATGTTTTTAAGAAATAACTTCACTGAGCTTTCTCTGACTGCAGTACAGCTGTAGATCACACAGTGTTTAGTTTTCTGTGATTGTAATACAGCTGTGGGCGAAGAGACCACATTGTTACACTCATATGTTTAGTTCACGAGTGTGAATGTTCTGTTGAAAGAAGTCTTTATCCACATACAGCCCGATTCTGAAATGAACTAGAGTTTTTTTGTGCATTACATCTGTTTTTGCTGCTCTGGGTTATGTGATAAATCTTTTGTTGGCGTTTAATGTTTTGGGCATTGCATTCACAGAACTTTGTTGAGCTTTCTCTGATTGCAGTACAGCTGTAGATCGCACAGTGCTCAGTTTTCTGTGATTGTAATACAGCTGTGGACTGCGCAGCTTGTCCCACAACTGATAGATCTAAGTATATTCTGCATATGTCATTTTTCAGACCAGAAATTGCACACATATCTGTTTAATTTTAGTTACAGTTGTGGTAGACTCCTACTGTTGGCAAGAACTGTTAGGAAAGTTGTGAATACAACCTGCAAGATTGACTGGGCATTAAAAACAAAAATTGGGGTCTACTTCTAGGGTTCAATTCTAGCTTGACTGCATGGCCACTACCAGTGAAGATCATTCCTGTATGCGTGACCACTACCAGTAAAGATCATTCCTGTATGCGTGACCACTACCAGTAAAGATCATTCCTGTATGTGTGACTACTACCAGTAAAGATCATTCCTGTGTGCATCACCACTACCAGTGAAGATCATTCCTGTATGCATTACCACTACCAGTGAAGATCATTCATGTATGCATTACCACTACCAGTAAAGATCATTCCTGTATGCATCAAGTCTACCAGTGAAGATCATTCCTGTATGCATCACCTCTACCAGTGAAGATCATTCCTGTATGCATCACCATCACCAGTGAAGATCATTCCTGTATGCATCACCATCACCAGTGAAGATCATTCCTGTATGCATCACCTCTACCAGTGAAGATCATTCCTGTATGAGTTGTTGATGTTTTATTGTTAACTGTATTGAATGTTTTCATGTAAATGACGAGCCAGAAAGCAAATTTCTCTACACAGAGAAAATAAAGTTGTATTGTAAGATCATTCATGTATGCATCACCTCTACCAGTGAAGATCATTCCTGTATGCATCACCTCTACCAGTGAAGATCATTCCTGTATGCATCACCTCTACCAGTGAAGATCATTCCTGTATGCATCACCTCTACCCGTGAAGATCATTCCTGTATGAGTTGTTGATGTTTTATTGTTAACTGTATTGAATGTTTTTTATGTAAATGACGAGCCAGAAAGCAAATTTCTCTACACAGAGACAATAAAGTTGTATTGTATTGTAAGATCATTCCTGTATGCATCACCTCTACCAGTGAAGATCATTCATGTATGCATTACCACTACCAGTAAATATTCTTGTATGCCTTACCACAACCAGGAAAGATCATTCCTGTATGCATTACCGCTACCAGTGAAGATCATTCCTGTATGCTTACCACTAACAGTAAATATTCCTGTGTGCCTTACATCAACCAGGAAAGATCATTCCTGTATGCATTACCAATACCAGTGAAGATCATTCCTGTATGCATTACCACTACCAGTGAAGATCATTCATGTATGCATTACCACTACCAGTAAATATTCCTGTATGCCTTACCACAACCAGGAAAGATCATTCCTGTATGCATTACCGCTACCAGTGAAGATCATTCCTGTATGCATCACCATCACCAGTGAAGATTGTTCCTGTCTTTCCCTTTCAGATGTGGAAATGTAGCTGCAATATTGGAACTTGATGAGCATCTCCAAAGAGACTTCACAATATTTGAAGCTGCCCCACAGGTGAGACAACAAATTTAAAAAAAACAAGAAAAGCAAAAGCTTATTTTTTTGGGGGGGGGAATCCATAAGCAGTAGATGCTGTGCAGGGGTTCTCATTACTTGGCCTACCAGTTTAGAAACCATTCTGCAGTTTTGAGATGGTTAGGAACTTGGGTTATTTTCACTTTGTGTTTGTGAATGACTAGTTGTGTTTGTGTGGGTTCATTTCTTATACGAAGTTATAACGTACTGTGTTGGTTGTGCTTGTGTTCAGCTCATGATGTACCATATTACACAATGTACACATGCACACACCTATGTGCATGCACACACATACACATGTGTACATGCACACATAACCTTAGCCCTGGCAGGATGTTTTAATAGTAAGAGCGGTCATTTCTATAGCGCCATGTCTCACTGACAGGGGTCAGCACACTGCACTTTACAAGATCAACAATAATGTGTACGTTAAAATCTCAAAAAATATAGTCATAATATTGTATTCCTTGCACACCACACGCAAACACATGAGCACACAGAAGGAATGTAACGGGCGGGGGTAAGAAAGAAACCACTTGTGGTATGGTTTAGAAATGCAGCAGCTGCTCATTTTACCACTTTAGAAATGCATACTGGTTTCATATGTGTTCTTTAACAAAAATAATCTCCAAATGTGTAATGGTTTCATAGGGGTTCCGTTCATTTCTTGCTACAAATGTGTACTGGTTTCATATGTATTCCTTTCATTTGTTTCTACCAATGTGTACTGGTTTCACATGTATTCCTTTCATTTTTTTTCTACAAATGTGTACTTGTAAAATATGAAGTTATAATGTACTGTATTGGTTATGCTTGTGTTCAGCTCTCATGACGTACCATATTACACACACACACACAATGTACACATGCACACAGCTACATACACATGCACACACACACACACATGTGTACATGCACACACAGCCTTAGCCCAGTATTGTCATGTTATTGTTACGGGTTTCATATGTATTCTTGTCAGTTTTTTAACCCCTTCTCCTTTGTTTTCAGGAAGCTAGAGGGATACCATCAAAGAAGCCTCAACCAGATTACTTCCTTTAACCATCATGCCCGCTCCAATCTGTCTGCACACCACTCTTCAAGTCATCACCAGTTTCTTCAATGTCAGTCTAGTACTAGGTTCAGCATTACTTTCCGCAATAAATACATTTCTGAATCTGAACTTTTTCTCCCAAGCTTTGATTCAGACATTTATTTCCTCTCTTTTTTTCCTCTCTGGTTTGTCTCCAAATTGATCCCATATCATATGGAATCTAAAATGATTCTTCAAATAAATTTGCAGTTGCCTTAATGTTGTTTACATGATGCTAATGATGAACTAGGGAAAATGATTCTCTTTTTTTTGACATTGTAAAGAATATTTTCAGGTGAATTGCTTTTTGAAAGATCTTTACACAATTTATATGTTGTCGCTGAAAAATTTGAGAGGTACCAGCCAGTACTGACTTTCTCCTTTCGTTTCTGCAATGGGGATGGTCAGATTTGACAGATAACCCTCAGTAATGAGAATGGATCCATTGTTGATCCTCATAGTAAAATGTGGTTGTAATAGTATGTTGAGCAGCTCGCTCCCCCCCCCCCCCCCCCCCCCCCCCATAACAACAACAATAACAACCTATATGGGAGTGTAAGGGTTGCTTGTGGAATGAATTGTATATGTATATTGGTCAGTCCCAAGTCTGTGTGGAGCATCTCCTGTGTGTACAGTACTTCACAAGTTGTGCGTGCGTATGATTATGACGTGGCATTCAGAAATGTGAGCGGTTCCCTCCCTGATATAACCCATTGGACCATATTGGACCTTGCACAAGGAGACTGCAGGAGCAGAAAGCAGGAGCGCCCCGGTGGGAGCGTTGGACCATGGAAAATGTACCTTGCATCCAGAGCTTCTTTGTCAGCTTCATCATTTCACACAGCTTCGTTCTCATTCTCTCATACTCTTAACCAAGGGAGACGTAACAACACAACCAGTACCACCTTCCATCTTGATCAAAAGTGATACGTTTACTGACTTTGGCGTTTCAGCCTTTGCCGCTTCAGATCGGTGACAATGGGTAAATAGTGGTGGGGTTTAATTCTCTCTCCACATTGTCATGCCACTTTTAGCTTTAGCCAGTCTCGTTAATTCTCTCTCCACGTTGTCATGCCACTTTTGGCTGTAGCTGTTGTCGTTTGCTTTTCTGCTCTCTGACTGCCACCTGGCCAGTTTTTGTGTGTTTTGTTTTTTTAGCTGAAGACTGAGTCAAATGGATGAAGGGAGGCCAATTTTGTGTACAGAAAAATACAACAACAAAAAAACTATGCAGACTGGCTTATGGTTCCAGGAAATCATAGTAAAGCCATCCTTTGTCTTGTAAAATTTTATGTACAAAATGTGTGTTTGTGTGTGTCTCTCTCTCTCCATCTCTGGGTTTTGTGTGAGGGTGTGTTCTTAGCCTTTTTGACTTGATGTCCTATTAAACTGATCGATATCTGGAGTAATTTTCATTTACTCTCGTACCAATGCCAGATTTGATATTTATTGATTTCCTTCTTTTTTTCAATCTCATGCAAACTTCCCTTTCCTCTCCTTACTGGTACCAGTTGTTTGATATTAATTTAGAGAGGCAGCTATGACTTCATTGTTTTAGACTGATGTGGAGGAGATGAAACAAAATGGTAGCACTGAACAGTGCTTCAAAAATCAGGAAATGTGGAGATGAAACAAGATGGTAGCATTGAACAGTGCTTCAAAGATCAGGAAATGTGGAGGAGATGAAACAAGATGGTAGCATCGAACAGCGCTTCAAAGATTAGAAAATCCCAGGAGGAGAATATAAGTTACTACAGTAGCTTCTGCAGAATATTCCCATGCGTACCCAGAAGGTGGGCTTTCGAGGCTGATGTTCTTTCATTGGCAGCCCAGGCGAGTGGGGTGTGTGAACAGGGATAGCTCAGTGGGCAGGGATAGCTCAGTGGTTAGAGCGCTGGACTCGTGATTGAACAGTCGCGGGTTTGAATCCCTGCATGAGTGGTGGGAGAATTTTCTTCTCCAGGGTCAACTTCCTGTGCTGACTCTTATTTCGGTATTTGTTCCACCCTAGTGTTACTGCAGTAGCATGTAAAAGATCCCGGTCATTCTGCCCAAAGTGCAGGTGGCAGGTTACAGCTAAACACACATACACCTTATGTATGTGGCTTTGCATGAAGTGACATGGTGCATGGTTGTATGGTGTACACAGAACTTGCGCCGAGACGGCTGCAGTTTCTTGTGGCACCAGCCACTTCGGTGGATATTAAAAATAAAAATAAAACGCGCTATAAAAAGCAAGTCACTTATGTAGAACCACATGCGAGTGCAGTGAGTCTGCTCAAGAGAGCAGAGAATAGCGCTATATAAGCGATCATCAATCAATCAGACAATTGAGAACTGGGTCTGGGAGAGGTTACGCATAGTATTACGCTCAGTGATCGGGGTCCCAGTCAAACAATCAGCAGAGCTTTATAATATAGGAATTGGAGAGGGAGCCCACATGAGTTAAGACCCTAACCTTTATCAGCCGTCGAGTATTCAGGTCTCAGCTCCATCATCCCCAAAATGTTTTATCACACACTTGACAGTTTTACGTACTTTGTCGTGTGGTTTGGTGAATGCAGTTGCTGTTCTCTTTTTTCCCTTTGGTATATTTCTGCCTTTGACAGTATTGATTTGTTTCATTGCTGAGCTCACACCACAGGGCGCACTTGCAATGTTTGATCAAAGTATATAACAGTAAAAAAAAAAAAAAAATCATTTGGTGCTTCACAGCAGTTACAGAATTACTGATTGTTAGACATGTATATCCATACGTTCACCGTTTTTGTGAAAGTACTATTTTAACATGTCATGGGAACAAATTTTTCTTGTTTGTTAGTATGATCCACATACCCCTTCTTTCTTTCTCTCCAGATTTTGTATAATTATTGGCTCAAAGGGGTGGGGGGGCAGCGTGATTCCATGTAATGATTATGTTAGGCCAGCGAAATAGATGCTGGCTGTGTCACAGACTTTCATGTTGTGATTTGTTGGGACACAGTATGTAATGAATGCCAAACTTTGCATTTTTGGTCATGTTTAATGTACATGGCTTTACCCATGCAAAACACTTTCAGTGACCTTTTGTATCGTCTTACCAAAGTCAAACCAATATGAGTTGGAGGCTGTGTTTTTCGTGAAGTTCTTTCCCAGTCAAGTCATTGACCGCATCATGGTGACGCCCATAATCAAATGTAGCCTTTGGCAGGTATTGAAGGGAGATGACTGGCATAAAAAAACACATTTAAAGATCGCATTTTCTCGGACACCAATTATTAAACAGTGGAACGCATTAGGATTAATCATATCAGTATCGTACTTTACATGTTCATGCCAAATTTGGTGGTCTAGATTTTTTTTCTCACGGTCATAATGTACAAGAGTTCCAAAACATAAATGCACTTATTTTCCTCAATATTTACTGTTCTTGTTTTTTAAGTATTCAAAAGTAAGTATAGACATTATCCATTTTACAATATTAGGGGAAGGACATACTCTGTATGACCAGACATGAACCAAGCAAATTAATGGAGTATATGAAGCATTATGGACTCTCATAAAAAGTAGCTTTTGGGGGGTATTGAAGGGAGATGACTGACCTTAAAAAAAAACATTATAAAGCTCACGTTTGCTCAGACACTGTTATTAAATACAAATGGGGGGAAAGGGAGTTTGGGTCTGAGCTACTTGTTTGGGTGTCACACAACTGAAACCCGATTTTCTTGGACACTATGAATGTGAAGGTATGTCTTTGAATGCAATCTCATCCTGGGGTGACCTTTTGTGTTTGATGGACATTAAAGTCCAAGAACTGGCTAACTTTGAATGCAAAACACTTGAGCATTTGCTTGTCTTTGTTTTACCAGTCACATGCTTTGTTGATCTGTATTCAGTTGCAGCATGAAAGAAAAAAGTTGTACAGGTATGTGCTTTGGCCTTCGTGAGAATATGATTATTTGTGTGGAGTTGTAAGACATTTCAAGTTGTCTTAATTTCTGTCATGACTCAGTCTGTTAGAATCCAGACTGGAGTTCTGTGGAATGAAAGAAGCCTGTGTTCTGATCACTGTTAGGCTGGTGTGGCAAAAACATTTGTAAAAAAATTAAAATTTGTGTCTCTCGGCAAGTGTGCATTTAGTCAAATTCAAACTTTGTACTATTATTGAAACATTGAGTGTAATAATAATCACCGTGTACATTTATAATGCACTCAATCAGTCAATGGCACTTGCAGAATACCAATTTAACCTAAAGACAGAACAGAGTCCCAGAGTTGCACATCATCCACAGATACACAAATGTAATATAGGGGAAAGTTAGGTACTGGTTTGTATTGAAACATGGTATAGTTGAGAAAGCTGACATGTTTATGGTTTCCTTCTGTATCCTATGTTTTATTAGATTCTGGTCCTTTTTTTCTCTTCTTCTTTTAAACAAACCAAGGTTGCTCTCTCTACTGAGCTTGCTGATAGATAATTAGACATGTTTTTCTTTTCTTAGAATGCAAGTTGTTTCTAGTATTTGTATTTCTGAACAAGATCTCAAACATTACCAATGCAGTACAGTTTAAAGGGATGTTCAGTCTGTTTTGTAGATTGTGTTAGTACTAAGTACAACTGCTTTGTGTGCCTGTATTACCGGAGGCAAAGAGCAGAACCTTGTAAAACCTTTTAGCTGTGCACAGCCATGGTATGCTACAGCATGCAAGGACTGAAGTGATCAAATTTCATCTTGCCTGAGGAGGTTCCCTCATAACAGGTCACTTGTTCAAGTTATGGCATATATGACATACTGGAGGTTCCCTAATAACAGGTCACTTGTTCAGGTTGTTGCATATATGACATACTGGAGGTTCCCTAATAACAGGTCACTTGTTCAGGTTGTTGCATATATGACATACTGGAGGTTCCCTAATAACAGGTCACTTGTTCAAGTTATTGCATATATGACATACTGGAGGTTCCACAGGTCACTTGTTCAAATTATTGCATATATGACATTCTGGGGGTTCCCTCACAACAGGTCACTTGTTCAAGTTATTGCATATATGACAGGTCATTTGTTCAAGTTATTGCATATATGACAGGTCATTTGTTCAAGTTATTGCATATATGACATGCTGGGGGTTCCCTCACAACAGGTCACTTGTTCAAGTTATTGCATATATGACAGGTCATTTGTTCAAGTTATTGCATATATGACATGCTGGGGGTTCCCTCACAACAGGTGACTTGTTCAAGTTATTGCATATGATACAATGTATCTGTACCGTAAAACACCATGTCCACAGTCAGGTGTGCAGACAGTTGGGGTATGCCTGAGTGGAGTGCAAGTGTTGGGGAGCAAACATCGTGTTCACAGAAAGGCGTATGTCCAACCTGTGACAGCAGCTGGCTTGGTGTCTAGCTCCCTTTCTTGACATGTTGCGTGGGCAGAAAGTAACATGCATTGTGTGTTGATACATGCTGTTCAGGCATGGTTTTGTGTCAGGCCCATGCCAGGCCAAAATCAAAGCTAGATTGTAAAATAAAAATATGAAACGAAGATGTCTGTTGGCATTCTGAAACAGATTTCAAACATGCACAAAAGGTTAAAAAGAATGCCAATTTTAATTGGACAATACAAATAGTGCAAATTTTCAGTGCATGCACCTTTTTCAAGTGGCAAACAGAGATAATACACTAACAAATCTGACAGTTTGCTGTTATTGGAGAAGTTTAGTTGTGGAACTGACCATTCTACAATCAACTTTTCCAATAGCCGCAAACAAAGTTGTCAGATTTGTTCCATTTCATTGTTTGAGTATTACCTAGCCATTAGTTGCTTGAAAAGGGGACTTGCACAGAAAATTTGCATCATTTTCTGTTGTCTAATTAAACTCGTGTGTTCTTTTTAGCCATCTGCGTGTTTTGATCTTGTAACTAGTTTGTGAATGCTTAGAACATTTTGGTTAATCAATAACGACTAGAGTCCCTCACCTGACCAAAAGGGAAAGTTCCATCTTGCCATGAAAGGGACAATCTGATACGAGTGGACAGTGTCTTGAAGAGCAGTTCTTGCTGTGAGACGTGGCATGGTGACGGTTTAGCAGATGTGACATGGTACAGCTTAGCGTGTACAAAGTAAAACCATGGCAAGCAGTGCAGTACACAAGCTGCTGAGGCCAGCAATCTCAAGTTCTGGGTTGTTACTGCTAATCTGCTTATCTACTGCTGAGAATGAGGTCAGCTCAGTGGTTAGAGCGTCAGAATCCGACTTGTGATTGAAAGGTCACAGGTTCAAGGAGCGGCGGGATAATTTTTGTTTCGAGGGTCAGCTTTCTGTGCTGACTCTTATTTTTTTATTTTTTTCATGTAGCAGCACATAGAAAAATCTCATCATTCTGCCAAAAGTGCAGGTGGCAGGTTACAGCTAAACATGCACTCTATGTCTATGGCTTTGCATGAAGTAGCGTGGTATGGTTCATGGTTGTATGGTAGACCCAGAATGCGCTGAGATGTCAGCAGTTTCATGTGGCACCAGCCATGTAAGAACCAAACAGTGCTGCAACAAAGTGCGCTGTAAAAAGTGACAGTCACTCATTTAGAGTCGCATGCAACCAGAGTGCAGCAAGTCTGCCCGAGAGCAGAGAATGGCACTATTCAAAAGCAATCAACATCTTATCTCATAATGTCTGGAATGTAGTTTTACTTGACGCCGGCTGCATACCTCATTTAGCCAAAACCTTCAGTCAGAATGTGAAAGTGGAACTCGTCGCTCATCATCAGTTGTATCCTTGCACATTTTTGTGCGCTTGTACAAAGGTTTGAATACATTACATGTTAAATTATTTTCTCTTTTGTCCTGTATGCTCCCTTACTATTCTCTTGTCATTTTATCATCGTCATCAAAAAATCAACCTCGTGTGTGGAAACAACTTACCCTCATTTTCTTTGAATGGTTTTTACTGGAATTGAAAACAAGATTTGAGTGACTGTTGTACAGAATGATACTATGTCTTACTGACAAATGTAATTTGTAAATGAAAACTGAATATGCATGCATCTACAGGGGTGCAAATAAAAAGACCAAGATAGGTACATATCAGTGTTTTGGTGTGTTTTTATGTGTGTGTGTGTGTGCATGTTAGCTGTCCAGTAAATTGGTCCAGGTGCTTATTTGGAAATGGGGGGATCCAAGACGAAAAAAATGTGAGTAGAATCATGTAACAATGAGTGTTGGGCTGAACTGATCACTTAACTTCTGAGAAATTCCTATAAGCACCACTGTTTGGGATTTTCCACTAGAATTGAGAATGCTGGTGTCCCCCAAAACCCCGACATTTGTGTTAGGGCCTACCACCTGCAGCCAGTTGACTGGGTGTAAAACACCAACTTACTTACCAGCTGCATCTGGTTGACTGGGCATAAAACACTAACTTACTTACTTACCAGCTGCATCCGGTTGACTGGGCGTAAAACACCAACTTACTTACTTACCAGCTGCATCCGGTTGACTGGTTGTAAAACACCAACTTACTTACTTACCAGCTGCACCTGCCTTAATCTGACTGTTACATAAACTTGCATTTTCTTCCTGTGAATGTGAGTAAAAAGTATAGCTGAAAAGTGCTACAACAGAAAGAATTCTCCAGAAAAAATGTAATCAAAGGTCATGCACAACGATTTCTGAAGGGTGGCCATTTTTAATTTTTTCCAGATGGTGTATAACATCTTTACTACAGATGTGATAAATGATCAAATTTTCCGTGTTTTACAGAAAACTTCACACAATACAATTATCCATTAGGTACTTAATACAAAGTGGCACTAAGCTGATCAGAAAAGGTGCCAGGAGATTCATAAGTAAAAATGTGTCCTCCTTTACAATCAGACTTAGAAATAACTGCAATCAATATTATCGAGGTTTTGTCCACCTGTTCAACAGGGTCCCAACGGGTCCATAGACTAAACCACCACAGGCTCAATTTTTACATTAAACAAGTTCAACTTTTTAACCAACAAATTATTTTCATGACAAAGTCAATTGTGTCAATCAAACAGGAAGTAAATAAACTGCTGAAAACTTTGTTGTCCTACATCAGTTTCCCCCTCACCCAAAAAGGTGACAGATGGATGTTTGCTTTTTCAGCAAATTTCATTAGGCACGCAATGATAAAGATACATGTACTTCTAAAAAAAATGAAGTGAAAGTTGAGATTATCTTTTCATCCAGAAAGACATTTCACAAAAGTACACACAACGCAATTTGTATAATACAGTCATTCTATACAATGCCACAGCAATTGTACGCAAACCCAGGCCCTCAACATTGCTTCTGCAGCCATTTGCCTCAATTGAAAATGTGAAACAGTGACTCTTGAATAATGTGTTAAGAGAAATATTAACGCGAGGAAACAGTGATTGTCTCAAGAAAACTTCAGTAATCTGAAACATAAGGAGCCAAGAGCACTTACGTAGAATCAACAATTAGTGCTTGAAAGATGTCACACGAACACAACAACAAAGACCACCTGAATTGCCTACAGTAACTCTTAACTAGCATGCAAGTAACTGCAACATACATAACCAAAGGTACATCCTCATTAATCCCCTTTTGAGAATGTACTTTTGGTGGGGTTTATGTTCCTTGTATTTCCTCGCTTGCCGGATGAAAGTTACCACAGACAAGTTAGGTCTTTGTTTTTCGCATTAATACAAAGAATGTATGAAACAGGAATTTTGGAATGACTTTTGTCTTACAAGTACTGTTAATACAAAGCGTGCAGCAGAGAGTTTTCATTTACCTTGTCTCAAGATACAAGGACAATGTGAACTGCAGATATTTTTCATTATGCTGTCCTCAGAGAACTGTTGACTCAAAAAGTGTGAAACAGGGTGATTTGGACAACTTTGTCTCCAGAGAACTATCGACATCAAATAGTTTCCTGCCAAAGTATTTGCCACAGAGGTGCAATTTCCTTTCAAAACGAGTCACAGAGTCAAGCTTCCCACAGGCTTCTGTTCCAAGAACTTTGCACAAATACTAAAGCACAGAAAGTCAGAATTCAAGCATCACATTACATGGCACCCTTTCTGCAAAAGTGAAGCATCATGCCAGAGATGTCATATGACAACAAATGCATTTCTAATGCGCCAAATCCCTCAAAGATGCATGTGAGGTTCAAAGTGCTATCCATGAAACATGACAAAAATACACAGCACAATCTGCATTACATAGCTCTCTATTGCTTACTTTCTTTCACATGCACACAAAGGCACATGTACCCACGCACACATACCATCTCTCCACCCCTCTCTCTCCCAGTCTCCCCCACCCCCATCCCCCAACACCAAAAGGGCAGGGAAAGAGGTTAATCACTTTATCTTGTGAGGACTATTTACACAAGCTGGGATTTTTAAATAACTGCCCAAAGCAGAAAGGTTATTCTTAAAATGGTTCCACTCAACGCAACCATTTCTGAGATCAAAATCACACAGGTGTTTTACCAAACTATCGATCTGTTGAACGATACAAAAAATGCATTTAGTAAACAGACAGCACACATCCTCACACTGATCAATGAGACACATTCAAAGAGCATGACCCACTACAATTTACTCTTGTGTGTACAACACCACAGTTGGAAAGATTATCTATTGTAACATATAAGACACATGGACAAAATGTCAAATGTACACTGTGACCTGAAGTTCCTAATAATAAAAAATGCACAAGTGACAGTGTGATTTTTAAACACAAGCTCTCGTCCAACTGGCAACACATCCAAGATGATGAGGATGTTGATGAAGTGTAACATGAGGTCCAGCAAATACCTCTACGACCAGGCTTGCTTTTTTCCAGCAAACTGTGGAGAGAGAGAAAAAGAATGATATATATATATATAAGGTCCAGTTCAGCAGGCTATACAGGGGAGAAATTATTCAACAAGGAATATATTTTTTACTACATATGCATTATATATGGAACCTATTTTATGCATTGAAAACTGAAGTGAAGTAACAGTTTTGAAATTGTATTATGAAAATGCTGTATGCCTTATGCATGGTGGCTGTTTTAGGATTCCTGCCATGTTCAAACATTACTCAGAAATAAGGAAATCAATCTTTTGTTCAATGCAGTAAATACCAAGGAAAATGGACTTACTGAAAGCAGACCAGACACAGATACAAAACCACTACATTTTTACATTCACTGTCGAAATATCATAGCGTTTTCTGTATTAAATTTTTTTCTCACATTTTTTAAAATACATCTTTGTTACAAAGATACATACATGGAGCATTTGAGGACATGCGGCACTGGTGCATTCAACATTTCATAAGTGATATAAATGTGAAATGAAAGAACATGCTGGATAACAAAAGGCAGATACACATCTGAAGCCTTCACAGATTTGAGATTATACACATGTATAGATTCTAGGACATTTTTTTGTTGAGAACATTAGTCTGCAAAGGCTCTCCACCCGGAAGAGAAACCTGAACATGAGCAGCTCGTGTTTTTTTTTGTATTTGTGTCTTGTCTCCTGGTAAGTATATCTTCCTTGTTCTTTACCATTAGTTTCTTTTTCAGCAGCAGTCAGTTCCTGTTTTCCCCTTTATTCAACAAAGTTAGTCCCATACAACTAACGGTGAAGTAAAGTAAGGAAGTCCTCACCCGTGGAGTGAAGCCACGCTGTCGCATACGCTCGGTTTCTTGTCGCAAGAAGTCTTGGTACTCAGCGTCTGCCTGTTCTTCCTCTTCCTCCTCCATTCTCAAGTTGAGTCGGGCCATCTTCTCTACATGCTGCCGCTCATCCATCTGTAAGCAAGATGGACAGGTTTAGCTCTAGGACACAAAGAGGCACGGTGCTCTACAGATCCAAAAAGTCTTGCAATGAAGCAAGATGTGTGGTTTCTTTTATGCATGCAGCAGTTAGTGGTTTAGCAGTGGGACCCAAAGACCTACAGATCGAAAAAGTCTTGTCATGAAGCAAGATGCATGGGTTTTTTTCTGCATGCTCAGATGATGCAGCTCATCTAGCTGTAAATAAGACAGAGAGGTTTAGCAGTGGGACCCAAATAGGCATGACCAGTGCTCTATAAATAAAAACAGCAGTGGGACCCAAATAGGAATGACCAGTGCTCTATAAATAAAAACAGCAGTGGGACCCAAACAGGCATGGTGCTCTATAAATAAAAACAGCAGTGGGACCCAAACAGGCATGACCAGTGCTCTATAAATAAAAACAGCAGTGGGACCCAAACAGGCATGACCAGTGCTCTATAAATAAAAACAGCAGTGGGACCCAAACAGGCATGACCAGTGCTCTATAAATAAAAACAGCAGTGGGACCCAAACAGGCATGACCAGTGCTCTATAAATAAAAACAGCAGTGGGACCTAAACAGGCATGAGTGCTCTATAAATAAAAACAGCAGTGGGACCCAAACAGGCATGGTGCTCTATAAATAAAAACAGCAGTGGGACCTAAACAGGCATGACAGTGCTCTATAAATAAAAACAGCAGTGAGACCCAAACAGGCATGGTGCTCTATAAATAAAAACAGCAGTGAGACCCAAACAGGCATGGTGCTCTATAAATAAAAACAGCAGTGGGACTCAAACAGGCATGGTGCTCTATAAATAAAAACAGCAGTGGGACCCAAACAGGCATGGTGCTCTATAAATAAAAACAGCAGTGGGACCCAAACAGGCATGACCAGTGCTCTATAAATAAAAATGGCAGTGGGACCCAAACAGGCATGACCAGTGTTTTATAAATAAAAACAGCAGTGGGACCCAAACAGGCATGGTGCTCTATAAATAAAAACAACAGTGGGACCCAAACAGGCATGGTGCTCTATAAATAAAAACAGCAGTGGGACCCAAACAGGCATGGTGCTCTATAAATAAAAACAGCAGTGGGACCCAAACAGGCATGGTGCTCTATACATAAAAATAGCAGTGGGACCCAAAGAGGTGTGGTGCTCAGCTCTATAAATAAATTTTAAAAAGTCTCACAATGAAGCAAGATGCATGGTTTATTTTACGCATGCTGCCGCTCATCTGTCTGTAAATAAGAGGTTTGGCAATGGGACCCAAAGAGGCATGGTGCTCTATAAGTAAAAAAACATCTTGCAACAAAGGAAGGTGCGTGGTTTCTTTTATGCATGCTGCCGCCCTGTAAGCAAGATGGAGAGGTTTAGCTGCAGGACACAAAGAGGCATGGTGCTCTATTGATGGAAAAAGTCTTGCAATGAAGCCAGATGTGTGGTTTCTCCTGCATTTCATTCAATCAATTGAAGTATATTCCAAGTTCTCACTCCCTTCAGGCTAGTTTTTCCCATTTTGCTGGTGTGATAATGAATGCACATGTACATACATGCACATTCAGTTAAAGTCATACACACACACACACACATATCTACAACACAAACACGCATGCATGATAAAAAAAGCATACACATATATACATACATGCACACATACACGCATGCACGCACACAAGCATGCACATCTACACCCACACATTCATATATGATACATATATGTATCTTCATTGTTAGGGCAGATGAAAACTTCTCTTTTGAAATTCTTCAAGACTTTCTTTCTGCCCATCCTCAGTCTCTCTCAGCTAAGCGTACACTGCATTTTGTTATTAATAAAATCGGTCGCAGTAACAGGCAAGATGACACGAACATTCAAACAAGCACATACATACATTCAAGCACACATGCACAATCATGCATGCACACACACAGATCAACATACAATTAACGTCCACAACTGATTCATCTGTAGCGGTAAATTCAGATGCTGTGGTGGGCACCCCTTTCAGGCTTTTGAACTGACACAACAACAACCAACATTATTCCCTGCAATTACATAAGACCTACCTGCTCTTTGAGTTCCTGTTTAATGGCTTCCTGCTCAGCCTGTGCCCTCTCCTGTTCTCGGCGAGTCAGCTGGTTTGCGATCTCCAGTTCACGCAGCAGTTCCTCACGTCGATCAAGCGATTCTTGCTGCCTGCGCTTCACCTCTTCTAACTTTTCTGCTATCTGCTCCTGTCGACCTTCCAACACCTAAGCAGATAAAAGCATCTTGTTAAAGAAACAGGTTTTTCCTACAGGACTGAAGTCTAAGTTCCTGTTTCACAAGGGACACTACTCAAATGGCACTCTCAGCCTGCAGCACTGGCCTATCTCAGATAAGGTTAGGCAAGTGTACAAAGCTAATCATTTCTTGACCAACTATGACAATAGCAACCCAACTTTTTTTTTGCATGGCACTCCAGCTCATGATGATGCACCACCCTACAAAGTTTTGTTACAAAAAGTCAAAGGTTAAGCAGTTCAGCAGATATCTTCTGGATGAAGCCCAGGCACACACGAGAGACTGTCATGGTGATTCCAGTTCCAGCCCCTCCCTCCCCCAAACCCTTTCACACCCTAACTTTAAAATACTGAAAGGATTCCATGTATCACCAGCTAGAACGAGAGAAACAGGGAGCTCCTCTTTAGATCAAAATACAGGGAGCTCCTCTTTAGATCAAAATACTATCAAATACAGTCCGCATACAGTGAAGCCCACAGAAGTCCCGTAGACAACGTACTGTCACCACCTCATCCCTTGTCTGTTTATCAGGAATGCTGTAGTCAAGAACTAATCATTCAGAAGAACATTTTACACTTGTAGTAAACTGAATGCAGATTTTTTTTTAAATCTGCAACCTCCTCAAGTTGACCCAAAATGACCACGCTGACAAAAGCACCGTCAATATTACTGTTCCCTCATTTCCTCAAATGTTCTTTATTATTGCCCTGATATAACCGCACTGGTTGATTGGGTGTAAAATATCAAGTGACTTACTTATCTTTATTATTAGTATTAGCATTCCTAATAGCAGCAACTGCAAAACCTCACCTCATCCATAAGGCGCTGCCGAGCTGTGCGCTCTTTCTCCCATTCTCCTTCCCTCTTCAGCCACATTCGGGCAGCCTCATCTCTGCACAAACAATCAGACTGAGGGTCAGCACTGCCACGGTGTGAGGTGGGAGGGTCCTGTCATAGGTTCGCAACTCATAGCCAGCTTCGTTTCTTCTCATTCTACCAAACTATTACCAGTAATGCATATATTTGTAGTGTGTGTGTGTGTGTGTGTGTGTATTTGTGTGTGTGTGTATGTGTGTGTGATGAAATAAGCGTATCCATATGTATTTGTAAGTGCTCCAATCTCTTTCAAGATGGGGCACCATAAATAATCTATTATTATTATTATTATTATTATTTAGACTGACCTCACAATAGCGCATGTACAACAAATGCAACTGCAAAAGACGAGATGATTTCATTACAGCAATGACAATGACAATGAAGATGTTAATGTCACTCAGTACATAGATACTTCTCTTCTCCATCTGGTCAACAGAGCCTCTGGGAGAGGTCACTTAGTCAGTTCTTGAAGAATCAACAAACAAGGGAGTTAATTAGCACTTAAAAGATGTCGCACAAACACAGCAAAGACCTGAGTCACCTACAGTTAACTCTCACCTGGCATGCAGGTAAACATAACTTTATAAGGCACATAATCTCCACCAGAGGTACAATCTGGTGGACTTTACATACCATGTATTTACTCGCATGCCTGGTATGCTTGTGTAATGTCTTTCGGCACGAATTAGCTCCCTTGTTTGTTCACTCTGGGCCTCATTCTGTTTCATCTTTGTAATATCACCGCTTCAAGCTATCCTACTGACTATGTAGGTGAGTGGATGGGTGCATGCGTGCACATGTGCTTACAGAAGTTTATTTTAACTGTGCATCGGTTCTTTGCTTTGTAATGGGCTATGTGCTCCAGTTTGGAGAAATAGCACATAAAAAAGTACATTATTATCATTATTAGTGGTTAGATCTCGGATCTGAACAACCTGTCAACCACATAGGGTCACCTGAGGATGAAGTCTCCAGGAGAAATACTTACTGGAAAAGCATCTCCATTTCAGCTTCCCGAGCTTTCTCCAGACGCAGCTGGTCCTCGATCACCTATCAAAACCACAAACTTCATATCAACAACAGCAACAGCATTAGGTTACATTCTGAGAAGGTTTGAAGTGCAAGTAATACAGGATTGCTTGAAGTGGGATATACAGTTATTAATTTTAAAAATTCATAGACATTTTCTGGTGTTGTTGCATGCATGTACAAGTTACGTAAATCAGATTTCATTAACATGGTTGAGGTAAAACTCTACCTGCTTCATCCACTGTGCATCAGCACGCGCTTTCTCTCTGCGGGCTGTTTGTATGGAAATCTCTTCCTGCTCCTTCTCAATCATAGCTTCTAGCAGGCGTCGATCTTGTTCCTAGGGAAAAAGAAAAAAATGGGAAAGGAAAGGGATGAGTTCAGTTCAGAATGGTATCTAGGCACTCGAAAAAACCCATCTCTCAGAATTTTCCCCACAGTTGCCTTTGAAACGGTTCCTATGTTCATCTGACATGATGACAGCCCTTTAATTTCTCATCCTTTGAAGGAAGCTCAGGAGAGAGACTTTGTTGCTTAACGTCCACGGAGGCAAGCAGGCCTATTAGGGCTACCTCCACCTTAGAGTCCAGCCCACCTCCCTCTTCCCAATCTCACCTGGACTCTGCCCCTCAGAAGGAAGCTCATCGAGTGCTTCCTCTTTCTGCATCACTCTAATCCAAGTAATTGATGGTGTGATGCCCCTGGCTTTGTACCTGCCGGCAGCATCTCATGCTGAGTGACTACGTTGAATGTCTGATTCATGTTGAGACTGAGTTTAAAAAACTATTTAAAAAAATGCACAAAAATCAGTGATATTTCCCATGAACTACAAAGACAATATTTATATTTCCAAAAGAAAAAAGTAAAAATGAAGAGCTATTTACAAACAGTAACATTTGCAACAATACAACAACAAAAAATGTAAATAGTTTGGAGCATTTATTGTTGACGTCACCATCAGCTAAGTCTCTGCAGAAAAAAGCATGTCCTGTATATCAAAAGTAGATAACAATGTATAGCAAAACACTGTTTCCACACTATTTCCAGTCAATGCATTCCAAATATCTGAGAAAGTTGTATATCATACCAGTTCTTGTTGGATCAGTCTTGACTTGTGCATCATCTGCGTTTTGTGCTGATGCAGCAGTGCACGCCTGCCAATAAGAAGGAACCACATAAGTTCACACAAAAAGATGAAGTCTGTACAAAGTAATATGCAGAACACACTGTCGGCAACACTTGCGGACACTCAACCATTTTCTGATACTTAGTACACGTCCTTTTACGCAAGGGAAAGGTGAAGATTAACAAGATGCTTGATGGATACATGATAGATAGATGATTGATGAACAATCAAGTGATCAAGTGCATAAAACAGAAAAATACAAAATGACACACACACGCACATATTCATGCATAAATGCAGTGCACACACATACACACACACACACACACACACATAACACACACACACACCTCCTAAAGAAGTCAAACTGTTAAGAAATGAATAATTCACCCCAGATTAAGTTTCTTGCGTTGTTCCTCTTTGCGCCGGCGTTCTTCCTCAACTCTCTCCATCTCCCATTGCTCCTGTAGCAGGCGGTCGTGCTGACGCTTCAACTCTTGAGCCTGCAAGCAAAGAACAGGCAAGGAATTTTACCACAAAATATTCACATGTTCAAAGATAACATGGAATCCTCTCCTGAACCATAAGGCCTTTCTAAGGCCAGGCTGAACTGGCATACACCAGCGCCAGCGCTTTAAACTAAAATGAACTAACATCAGGTGAACCTCCAGGTTTTTGCTGAGGAACCCAAACAAAAAACAACAACAACAACAAACTAGAAATGCTGCGCTGTTCTCTAGTCATCCACTCACCAAAACCTCCATCAGTGACATTGTTCTCAACTGCTTCCAGGAATGAAGACTAACACGAAACACAAGTTCTGATCTTGTTTCACTCCACACTCTACGCTGTCTCACACCACCTACTCCATGTAACACGAAACACAGGTTCTCACCTTGCTTTACTCTGTACACTCTGTCTCACACCACCTACTCCATGTAACACGAAACGCAGGTTCTCACCTTGCTTTACTCTGTACACTCTGTCTCACACCACCTACTCTATGTAACATGAAATGCAGGTTCTCACCTTGCTTTACTCTGTACACTCTGTCTCACACCACCTACTCTATGTAACATGAAATGCAGGTTCTCACCTTGCTTTACTCTGTACACTCTGTCTCACACCACCTACTCATGTAACATGAAATGCAGGTTCTCACCTTGCTTTACTCTGTACACTCTGTCTCACACCACCTACTCTATGTAACATGAAATGCAGGTTCTCACCTTGCTTTACTCTGTACACTCTGTCTCACACCACCTACTCTATGTAACATGAAATGCAGGTTCTCACCTTGCTTTAAATCTGTCTCACACCACCTACTCTATGGCACATGAAATGCAGGTTCTGAACTTGCTTTACTCTAAGCTCCGTCTCACACCACCTACCCCTATGTAACACTAAACGCAGGTTCTCACCTTGCTTTACTCTGTACCACTCTGTCTCACACCACCTACTCCATGTAACACAAAACGCAGATTCTCACCTGGCTTTACTCTTTTTACACTCTGTCTCACACCACCTACTCTATGTAACATGAAATGCAGGCTTTTCACCTTGCTTTACCTCTCTACACTCTGTCTCACACCACCTACCCCTATGTAACATCAAACACAGGTTCTCACCTTGCTTTACTCCGTACACACTGTCTCCACCCCCTACCCCTATGTAACATCAAACACAGGCTTTTCACCTTGCTTTACTCCATACACACTGTCTTTACACCACCTACTCTTAATGTAACATAAACACAGGTTCTCACCTTGCTTTACCCCCTCTACACTCTGTCTCACACCACCTACTCTATGTAACATGAAATGCAGGTTCTCACCTTGCTTTACTCTGTCTCACACCACCTACTCTATGGCACATGAAATGCAGGTTCTGAACTTGCTCTGTACTCTAAGCTCCGTCTCACACTCTCTCCTCTATGTAACACTAAACGCAGGTTCTCACCTTGCTTTACTCTGTACTCTATGCTCTGTCTCACACTCTCTCCCCTATGTAACACAAAACGCAGATTCTCATCTGGCTTTACTCTGTATTGTACACTCTGTCTCACACCACCTACTCTATGTAACATGAGATGCAGGCTCTCATCTTGCTTCACTCCATACTCTACACTCTGTCTCACACTCTCTCCTCTATGTAACATCAAACACAGGTTCTCATCTTGCTTTACTCCGTACTTTACACTGTCTCCACACTCTCCTCTATGTATCATCAAACACAGGCTCTCATCTTGCTTTACTCCATACTTTACACTGTTTCACACCACCTACTCTATAGACTACGTAACACTAAACACAGGTTCTCATCTTGCTTTACTCCATACTCTACACTCTGTCTCACGCCACCTACTCTATGGTCCAAATATGTCCTCTCTCTCTCTCTCCTTTCCAAGTGCTGACTGAACATAAATCTCTTTTCATTTTCCACTTTGTATATCTCACCTCAGCCTCCCTGTTCTTCAGTTCCATCATCTGCTGTCTCAGGTGCTCCTTCAGCTCGTACTCTTCCCTTAGCCTCTGTTCCTCCTTCTCTCGCTCCATTTCCAAAGCCTGTAAACGTTCTTCCTCCATCTGTCTCTCAATCTCTTCCTTGGCCTGCCGTTCTTGCTCAGCTCTCTGCCCACAGAACGATTTGAAATATGACAGGAAACCCAAAGAGAATATAATGGGCAGTTTTTAACAGCAAAAGGTGATCAGCCAACATTTGCCTGTGAAAGTAGTACAAATGCGTGTGTGCATGCATATATGTATGCATGTGTGTGTGTGTGTGTGTGTGTGCTGTGCGTGCATGTGTATGCATGCACATACATGTGCATGTAAGCATGAGTGCAGTGTGTGTGTATGAGTGTGTGTGTGTGTGTGTGTGTGTGTGTGTGTGTGTGTGTGTGTGTGTGTGTGTGTGCATGTGTGCATGTGTGTGCGAGTGAGGGGGGAGGGTGTATGTGCACCCACAGCTGCTCCCTCCCCCCCAACACCCATCCATCCCCCCAACCTACACACAAAGCTAAAGCTGTAATGACTAGTACAGATTCAGAGACTGGACCACTCACCAGCCTGGCTTCCTCTTGCTGCGTAGGCCAGTGGCCCACCACATGATCCTTCAGCAGCTCCGACTGGACCTGGAACAGTCACACTTCAATAGGGGAAGGCTGCATTGGGTGTGTGTCATACACTTTTCACTGGCTCAGGCATTGTGCTGGATCTATAGCAAATATAGGTCAGTGGGAGAGACATGCTGTCACATTTAAGTAGCTGAGACATTGTGCTGGATCTATAGAAAATATAGGTCAGTGGGAGAAACATGCTGTCACATTTAAGTAGCTGAGACATTGTGCTGGATCTATAACAAATATAGGTCAGTGGGAGAGACATGCTGTCACATTTCAGTAGATGAAACACTGTGCTGGATCTATAGCAAATATAGGTCAGTGGGAGAGACATGCTGTCACATTTAAGTAGCTGAAACATTGTGCTGGATCTATAGCAAAAATAGGTCAGTGGGTGAGACACTTTTCAGTGGCTCAAGCAGTGTGCTCAATCTATAGCAAATATAGGTCAGTGGGAGAGACATGCTGTTACATTTCAGTAGCTGAGACATTGTGCTGGATCCATAGCAAATATAGGCCAATGGGAGAGGCACTTTTCAGTGGCTCAGGCAGTGTGCTGTATAGCAAATCTAGGTCAATGGGAGAGACATGCTGTCACACTTTCAATAGCTAAGACAGTGTGCTGGATCTAAAGCAAATACACTTCCATGGGAGAAACAGGCTGGATCTAAAATGGGTGCACTGTAAATAAGGCAAAATGTTTCACTGGATTTGATGCACAGCAAGGCAATACTGTACCCAGTCTGTTGCAAAAAATGTTTTTAATCATCTGTTGTGCTAGATGTGAAAAAAAATAAACATTTCAATGGTAACACTGCTAGGCATTTTGCTGGATCTGAAGCAAACCCATTTCGATAAGTGAAACACTGGGCTGGATCATTACCTACATCTTTGCTTGCCTCACTGATTGATATTGTAAAAGAGTAGAGAAAAAGATCAATCATTGAATCCGCAATTTTTTTTATCATTTAGTTACTGAAATACAGTTTCATACTTGAATGTCCATTACATCACAGTCACATGCACATGCATGCACACACACACACTCTCTCTCTCTCTCCGTCTCTCACCTGTCGAATATCAGGATTGTTTCTCTGCCAGTGTTCATACAACTTTTCTTCTGCAACCTGAAGAAGAACAGCACTCGTCGTTACAAGCAACAATGCTTCAGCTGATGAATAAAAACTTTAAAAAAGGATAAAAAATACTATATTAACCAAAACCAAGAATGCCAAGGGAAGAAAAAAAAATAGTATAAAACATCCTGGAATCCAGAAATCATGGAAATACAATCTGATCTGCTCAGCGGAACAATGTGTACTTTTCTCAGCCTTTAAAACACCGTCAGTGTTTGATAACCAATGCCACTCTCCCACCATTGACTTACAGCCTCCCATCCTTGCTATGATCACAGTTGGTTACACCAAAGATATTCTATACCAAGATAGTGCAGTCCTTCTCACAGCCTGCTAAAAAATAAAAATAAAATAAAAAGGGGGACAGATTTCAGTTACTTGCTGTGGATCAAGCTGGCTAACCTATCACCCATTTCTTCTTCACTAACAATAGCAGGAACATCACACGGACATACAAATGTCATAACTTTTTAAAAATAAAAATGGACATGTCACAGTTATCCCTTCCCGCTTTGATTTTTTTCCACAAAAATCAAAGACCCTGCAACCACACTCTCTTCATGCAATCAGCCATGAACTGGCAAAGACTGTTATAATTCTAGTCTTTACAGTTAGCCACTGAGCCAGTTATTGAGGGTGGTAACTCTCCATGCCTGTCCTCACTTTTTGATGTGGACTGCGCTATCTTGGTATGGAATATCTTTGGTTAAGCAACAGCCCCAAAAGTGGATGCATACATCTGTCAGCCATCAGTGCATGAACAGAGGGGGCACTTCTGTGGGGGCATAACCAGCTACGGCCGAGACATAAGGAAGGCCAGGCTGGCTGTCAGTGTCACTGCTTGGAGTCAGCCCAGATCAACAGCTACTGACATCATCATTATTGACATCTTATTGTCTTTTAGCCAGAATGGTCAGGCTAAAGCAGCAGGTTTGTTGTGTTAGGAGTACCATGAAGGGTTTACTTTCAGCTATCACAACCTTCACAACCTGACAAATTTTGTTAAGGACATTCCTGAAGTCAGTGTGTAGTGGTGGGTAACACCGCACTTGTATAAAGCAGTATAAGTGTGGAAAATGGTTGCACACACTACTGTCTCACCCAACACTGGGTAAACCTCAGGGTTTTAGCTCAGGAACGTTGAGTAACAAACACAAACAAAAGTGCTTGTAGTGTAGACTGCCACTGACTGCATCACATCCCTAGCTTACGACTTACCTGTTTACGCTTTTCTTCTCTGGCACTTCTGAGTCCATCCACTCTCTCTTTCATCTCCTCCATGCGTTCATAGTTTGCTCTTGAAAGCCCCTTCAGTTCTGCCTGAAACCACAAGCACAGGGCAATGCCAGTAGAACACATATTAATATGACTTAAGACTTCCTTCTGTTTTTTTTTTAATTAACCCTTTCACTGCCGGAGCCTGTAAAATTTCCTGGCTGAAAGATGTATGGATGCACCTACAAACAGTATATTTCAAGTCCGATAACACATCTACTTTCAATGCTATGCGTTTTGATGAAAACCCTTTCACGTGCCAGTGTGAAAAAGAAGGTAAAAGGGCTGAAGGGGTTCAGATTTTGCACTTTCATTGGTCGTTTTCAAATGACATGGCAGTGAAGGGGTTAAAGGGGAACTGAACCGAAGCAACTTCACAGGCCCATCAGTAGGAATGAAATGTTAGCAAACATACACACAGCAGTTTTACTTAGTCAATTGCTTGTCCTGTTTGTTAAAAATTAATGTTTGAAAATTGTGAAAACATGACCATGTGTGCTGCCATGTTGTACCCTGCAGTCTGTGTCAATGACATCACAAACGAGAGTGGTATGTATGGCCAAAGTATCAAACATGTCACAAGCCACAACAAGAATCCAAACAAAAAAAGGTTCAAACGAACACTTGTTTATTTTGAAATGGACACACAGTATGCAAATTTTCGAGGAAATCCCCTTTGTCAAGCCACAAAACGACACTTAAACAACAGATAAACGGTTAAAAATGATGAAAAATGAGAGAGAAAAACGCATCTTGTTTTGGTGTGACTGAACAAGCAAGAAAAACTCAACTGAAACAAGGTAAGTTTTTCTCTCTCTCATTTTTCATCATTTTTAACCATTTAGCTGTAGTTTTTAAGTGTCATTTTGTGGCTTGACGAAGGAAATGTCCCCAAATATATTTATACTGTGTGTCCGTGTCAAAATAAATAAGCATTCATTTGAACCTGTTTGTGTTTGAATCTTGTTTTAGAATGCCAGCAGTCATTTGTTTTAGACTTTTGCACCCTGACAAGCTCAGATTCAAAGCAAAAGTACTTCTGTTCTACAAGTATTGCTAAGTACAACCAAATGGAGCATGAAGATAAAAATATCTGCACACATTCTAAGTTTTCAGGGCAACTCATGTCTTCAGTTTATTTCCCCTTTAACAAAGCCCTGTGATTTTCCTTCAACGGTGCAACAGCCAGTAACAGAAAAATACAACGGGTTGCAGAGACCACAGAATGGAAGCAATTACCAGTATGGATGGATTATGTCTTTGTATAAACTATAATAAATACTAGTAGTGGCTTATTTAATGGTGATATTGTAATGGATGCATGTTACTACATATTAAAAGCCGAACAATGAATGTTTACCTCATATTGTTTTGCTTCATCAAACAGCAGTGATTTCAGCCTGTCCTGTCTCATCCTCAGCTTCATGGCTTTTATGTCTCTCTCACAAGACTCTTGGAACACATCCATACTGTATAATGAAAACAAAACAACAACAATTATTCCAAAGTTAAACACAAACAGTGAAACACAGGGAAACAGGTTTCCCAGTTGTATACATAAACTGAATACAGCACACACACAAAAATGTAGGTATTTTATCTTACTTTGAGAAAAAGAATGCTTCAGCAGTGTCAAATCTTTGGTTATATCTCATTTTCTGGACAAGCACTTCAAAATGTACAGGCATAACCATTATATCTGGTCAAAAAAGACTCAAATGACATCAAAACATCTATGATCGCACAGACCACAGTGCAGTTCACCAAGATTACAATTCCAGGGCAAAAAAAGAAGAAAAAAAGAAGAAAAAAACTGATCATAACACTGACAAAATTTGTATGAACAACCTATAATGTCAAAACATATCACAACAACAACAACAATTTTATTTACCTTTTCTTTTGGTGTTCTATTCCAGCACTCCATTCCTGTTGCTTAGCTGCCTGGATGTTGTTCTTTTTAAAATAATCAGAGGTCTCTGCCCATTTCTGCCGGAAGTCATGTTCATGGTTTCTCTGCCGAATGATTGCCTGTTCATACAAACCTTTCCTATTGGTCCAGTACCGTGGTGTGGTTGGGAGGGCCATGTCAAACAGTGACAACTAGCTGAAAACGAGATTTTTATTAATGAAAGATAATGTAAACAAAACAATTGCCTGTGCAGATTCTTCAAATACTGAGTTTTTTTCTTCATTTTTCTTTTTGTTGTTGTAATTTTACTGTCCCTTCTACTATCACAAACATTTATCCAATGCTGCCAATGATATATTTTACATAAATTATAATGTATGCACTGACAAAACATATTTATTTTTTATATCACTTGTCAGAAGTATTTCCAATTCTCAAGGGTCAGACTCGGAATCCCTGATACTGTGATAGCAGTTTTAACTGAGTGTTGATGGGGGTCTGCAACCACGTGAGGGAATCCCCAGCAGAAATGGCAGTTAAAATAATGGAATATTTGTCAATGAATACATGTGATTACAAGTTGGAAAAAGTAAGAAATGATGGATACACATAATGACTTACAGTTACACTTACAGACCATATTCATCATTTTGTGCAGTACTTAATAACCATGAGTTAACCATCTTTTCTGGGCTGTTTTTCTTCTTTCTGCTAAGGACAGGGGGTCTCACTGAACATAATTAGTTCTGCAATGTCAGTAATCTTGTGGTTGCAGTCAGTACCTAATCAGCAACCAACAGCATTCAACAGTTGTGGCAATTTGTCTGTACCAACTACCATCCTGAACTTGTTAAATTGTATATTATTTTATATATATATATATATATATATATATATATATATATATATATATATATATATATTAATAGGATTCATGGAGCAGCAGGGACTGGCTACAGATTGTTACAAGCCGGCTTAGAATGCTTTCCTTCTTACTTCATTCTCTGGATACAGATTCTTCCTCTTCCATTTGGGCTAAAAGGAGTAGGGCAGCCACAATCAATGTTTTAATTAGTCTCAGCCTGCTCTTTGTACCAACCTTCTCTTTTCAAAAGGCAATGGTCATGGGGTTTTTAAGCATTAACATACTGTGCAGTGATGTTAGTGTGTGCTGTGCACAAACAGGTGAGACCCTCCAGACAGGCACTAATGAAGCTGCACAATCGTCAACTCAAACGAATTGAAAAATGGTCCTTCACCCCGTCTCGACCAGGACTCGAATCCACAGTAGTGCATTTATTTGATCACCTGAGTGCACCATGCTAACCACTAAGCCACTGTTCTTATTCTTCCATAGACTGATAGAGCGACCAAATTCATCAGGTTCAACTGAAGCCACGAACTGATGAAGGTTCTGTCAGTGTCTCTTTGTTACTTCTGCTTTCCTACTTTCTTCATTAAAATTATTTCCATTCTGATTCCCTCTTCAACGGAAAAGAACAACAACAACGAAACAAAAACTGATCGTTTAATTCGTGTATGCGTCTTGAGCATGGTTTGGCTATGGACTGATGAGCGACTGACAGTTACTGACTCAGCATCGTCTCTGTCTTAAAATCAGGTCACTGCTTGTTCGGAGGGAAATACGTACACATCATAATACACATATAAACACATGAATTCTTGAAAACTCACATCAGCCTCATGCGCGCTGGATTAGAATCAACGATGAAATAGTGCGATAAAAATGTGGCGTTTTGGATTATCAGTAAACTGTGATCAATAGAATCTAATCTGTCATCACTTGCGAATTTTTGCGGTCACTACTTCGTCGCGAACGTCAACAAAATGGCTACTCAGGTTAAAGCTAGCTATTGAAGTTATCTCAACATTTAATCAACTTACTTTGGGGGGGGGGGGGATGAAAAATCTCTAAAGCAATAGTACGATCTTGTGGGAACATCCGATGAAATTTGTCTTTGTCGAAGATTTGGAATCTTTTAATTTCAAAACACTCTTTCGCTTTATCTCAATAAGGAACAAACTAAGCAAACTGTATGAGGATTGTGCACGACGTTAGAGAAAGTCGCCAAGATGATCTGATACTTTGTGACCGACAGCGGTTGATGATGTGTTAAAACCAATTATTTATCCATCTGGCTGGTCGTTTATTTCCAAAGACTGACGCTGACCGCAGAGAATAAGAAATTATAAGCACGAAAAGAAACGTTCAGCAGGGGGAATAATTTGACAAAGTTAGGGCTGCCTCCCTTGTGTGCTTTGTGAAGTCACGTGACAAGCACGTTTTTTCTGCTCCAACATGTCGGCCATCAAGACTCTAAATCCTAAAGCAGAGGTTGCCCGGGCTTCGCAGGCCTTAGCTGTGAACATCTCAGCAGCTAAAGGCCTTCAAGATGTCCTTCGATCGAATCTTGGACCGAAGGGGACCATGAAAATGTATGTTTTTATTTGTCTACTTCATTAATTATGATCCGAATCACACCATTTCACGTGGTGACATGCGAACATTCCAGAATCGACGGAATCGACCGGCTTGACCAAAAAACTGTTAAAATCATTAAATTGAACAGGAGCGTTGAATATATATGTACATATATCCAGTTTACTGAGTAAAATTTTGTCCTAAAAAAATGTAGGTTATTTACTCTTTAGACAGTCAAAGGGTCATACTCAGGTATTCATACCCCCTATCACACTATTCACAGTAACCATGGTTTCTGGTGGTAGTGATGCATACTACAGACTAAAATGACTAATACTGGGGTAATGTTGTCTTTTAAACCACACTGACGTTGACCCTGCTGACAGGGGTTTTGTGTAACTGTAAAGCATTTGGTAAAATCCAAGGAGACGGTTAGAAATTCCTGGACCGTTTTAAAAGTTATTTTTGGTCACAAATATCACCACACTCATTAAATGAGATCCATATCTGCCGATTACAGCCAAAATCCGCAACAAAAGGTGACTTTTTAATATATTTTTGTCTTTGATTCATGATTGTCAGTTCAACTTCAAGTAGGCGCATGTTGCTCTTTGACGTTTGACCCAGTTTCCCAGTAACAAGGTGAACACTTCCTTAGTGCCGATTTTGGCAAGACAGTCGTACTCACGACTGAGCGTTCTCAGATTGCATTTTTTCCCATACAATATCCATGGTTTTTAATTGCCGTAGCTTGTTTAACGAGGCCGCTTACCTAGCAGCACTTCATCAGCTTCGTTTGCCATTTGCAATCCGTGACGCTGACTCAAAACAATCAAAAACAAAAATATATGAAAAAATCATATTTTGTTATGGATTTGGGCTGTAATCAGTAGATATGGACCTCATTTAATGATTGATGATATTTGTGACCCAAAATAACTTTTAAAACGGTCCAGGAATTTCTGACCATCTCCTTGGATTTTATCAAGCATTTGATCCTCCTATTCTTTCTGTCGTGTTACTTGTATTTTTAAAAGAACTCGTCTTCACAGATTTGGTGATAAAAATTATTTTTTGTATGAATTTTTGTTACTCTAGTCATGGTTTGTATGTTAGTATTATTTCATTCTTGTGCTGGCAAATTTTTGCAAAATAGTTGCAGTCAATATGAGTTAAAATATTGTTTGGGTAATCCCCAGCAGACTACACCTTTTCTCGTGGACTTATATTTTTTTCCAGAATTTGTTTGGGTGCTAATTTGAACTAGTAAAATACTGGAAATTGCCTGGTGTTTGTCAATACTGTTAGTGTTATGACTCATACTTGTCATAACTGTAGTGTAAACCAGAAATGCTAAGTTGCTTGTAATTTGATTTTTAGTTTCAGTACTTTCACCCTAATGTATCATTTAATGATTTATATCTTTATGAATGATCAGTTTTGTAGTTGTATTTTGTAGATTAGACTTACTGGTGATGATGCTGATGTGGTGGCTATTTTTGTTGTTTATTTAGGCTGGTGTCAGGTGCTGGTGACATCAAACTGACCAAGGATGGAAATGTTCTCCTGCATGAGATGGTAAGACTGCACTTCAGGTAGTTATAACATTAACAAGATGCTGTCTCTGATTATTTTATTTTTTTCAGTCTTCATTTTAACATTGTAAATGAAATTTAAGTGAAAACTAAAAAAGGATATAAACAGATTATCTGTATTGATCAAAATCAAATGGTGAAGTCTGTAACAAGTGCAGCAAAAACTAGCACCATACTGATGGTCAGTAAAACTGCAGCTAGGTCTGGAATATGGAACCTGGAATTTTTGTCACCTGACAAGAAGAATGTTCACTAATATTTTGTGTGAGTTTAAAGAAGTTGCAGTAAATATCAGCAAACATTTCTGAACTTATCTGGTTACAAAAGTTTCCTTTTTTTGTCTGCAGCAAAGTAGCTACCACTGTAACAGGTGTTCCTGTTCAAAAACATAAAGGGAGCCAGTGGATGCTTCATGAAAATAGATGCTGCCAATTTACAACAAAAGTATTTAGACATCAAAATTAAAATGATCAATTTTGTCACAGCTTATTTTTTTAACTAGATGTAAACGGTAAGTTTTGCATATTATGTATTTGACTGGTTGCCATGACTGACTGGTTTCTGTGATGTGAATCAGTGTCATCTGTTTATGTTGTCATACCAGTCTGAGCAAAATGTCTGGCACAGTCTGGACAAATTGTCTGGACAACTTAACATGAATTTTCAGTGTGCTACTGATAATTCCTGTTTAATGATTTATCTTTCTGTGTGAAGTGTTTGATGTTACATGATATATGTGCGTAAAATCATCTGCAACATCAAAGCTGCACCTGAGAAACTCGTTGATTATTCTGGTGTAAGTAGACTAAAAGTAAAATATTTTAAATGTGTTGATGTGCTTCATGATATACCAGTTTACAATGGACACGTCTCTAATTAGTTTTATTTCTTTTTTTTCTCCAGCAAATTCAGCATCCCACAGCATCATTGATTGCTCGCGTTGCCACTGCCCAAGATGACATCACTGGTGATGGCACAACATCCAATGTCCTCATCATTGGGGAACTGCTGAAACAGGCTGACCTTTACATTGCTGAGGTGAACAAAAGGGGGTTGCTTCAGTGGTTCACAGTCTCATAACTTGCCATGGTTTTAACCAAGATAATTTGATGATGCTCAGGACAACTAGAATGAGTATACTCATGCATGGGCCTAATATACTGAAAGTTTGATATGGTCCTGGAAACCAAATGTAGCTTGTCTCCATTTCTGCTGTCATTGCTTTCTCAACCAATGTGTTGTAAAAACTTGTATATAAAAATCTATATATGTATTGTTTGCATGACAGTTGACAGCCTCCCTGACCCCCCTTTCCACGTCTGGCACCCCTCCCTCATATACATGGATATTTGACACTTTACCTTGCTCTGTGTTCCATATGTCATTAAGGTTGAATTGTTAATGACCCACGTTCTTCCCTTCTTATTTCAGGGTCTTCACCCCAGACTGATTACAGAGGGCTTTGAACTGGCTAGAAACAAGGCGCTTGAGGTAAAAGGTTTTATTTCTGCATTGTTTTGATAGATTTTTATACATGATGTTGGGGCTTCGTGTTAAGTGGCAGTGTGCAGCTCAGCAGTTTCACTTCCACAACGTTCAGTCAGTGACTATAAAAATCAATCACAGTTGCAAGATATTTAGTTAGGCAAATAAGGATGGTCTATTAATCATATTTTATAAATATGTCAGTGAGCATAATTATACTGTAGGGGGAAAAAGGTTAAGAACTTATTATAGCTGTCATTTGCCAAATTATTATGTCATTTTGTTTGATGACATCATCTATACCTGAGTGTGTTTCTTTTGCTAGGTGTTGGAGGCAGTGAAAGTGAAGCGTGAAGCGGACCGCGAAACACTGATCCAGGTGGCTCGCACATCCCTGCGGACCAAGGTTCACAAAGACCTTGCCGACCTTCTTACAGAGGTCAGTTGTTTCAACACTTGCAGTATTCAAAGCAAAGTGCAGAAAGAAATTGCCATGAAAAGTAATTAATGTTATGTTCATTGGACGTGTTTAATACTGAGTGTTGTCTTCAGAGAGGTTAGGGCGGGGACCAAGATCGGGGGGGGGGGGGGGGGGGGCTATACCTAACACTGCACTGTTGCTGCCAGAATGATTTCTGCATCAAAATGGGCAGTGGTGAGAACCATTTTAAAGTTCCACTAATTGTGAGGGGCAAAGTCACAAGACAGTATCCACAGATTCACAATTTTTTAAAAGAAGGGAAAGCTGAAACAGGGAATTGAACTGTCGTCCACTTACCAACCTAACAATATGCCAGACAGGCTTACTGTTGATACTCGAAACTGTTGATAATGGTTTCTCAGTTTTTCCAGTTTACCCCCTTTTTTTTTCTCTCCCTTTTTCTCTCTCTGTTTTTTTTCTTTCTCCTCCCTCCTGCATTCGTATCATTTTACAAGCAATCCCCAAACATTGCAGGATGCATGTTTGTTCCTTGTGTGGTAGTTGGATAATGATGTCTCTGTGGTTGTCACGAAGTTGATCCATTGGTTTCAGCATGTGGTGGATGCAGTGCTGGCCATTCAGCGCCCCGGGGAGTCCATTGACCTCCACATGGTGGAGCTGATGGAGATGCAGCACAAGACTGCCATGGACAGCACGTGAGCCTTTGTTTTGTGGGGTTCTGGTTTGGTAGGCTTTATTGTCCTGTTGGATAGTTCTCCAATGGCTGCAGCAGAATTGTGCTGTCCTATATACCTACTTGCTGTTAGATTACTTATGTTGGTGGAATTTCACCACAGTTGTCCCATGCATTATTTTTCTGCGCAATACGTTCTTTATGGAATCAAAGGACCTTCAATTTTGTTATGAATTAGACTACAAGAGGCCACCACACTGATTTGGGGGGGGGGGGGGGGGTATTAACCATGCCAGGAGGTGAACATACATTCACCTCCAATCCAGCATTGTAACATTTCATCCATGCCTTTTTGGTAGTTGCATTGTTACATAATGCTGAATTATGGCTAGTGGAGAGGATAGCTTCTAAAATGTCAGAAGGAATACCTGCTTGAGTGGCCAGGTTCTGGTGAGGGGAAGTCAAGGTGGTTGTGATTTTCATACATTCAGTCTTCTGTTGTAAGCTGCCTTTGTTGCTTGAAAGTTAATGAACAGAGAATGAATAGAAAGGAAGACCATCTACTAAGTGGGGAGATTGAGAAGGAAAGTGAGGCCTGACCGATGTGTGTAGCAATGATGCTGATAGTTTGAATGATGGCAACTGCAGCAGAGCACATGGTGACATACTCTTACTTTTGACAGTTTGGTGCGAGGTCTGGTGTTGGACCATGGTGCTCGCCACCCTGACATGAAGAAGCACGTCAAGGATGCTTTCATCTTGACCTGCAATGTGTCCCTTGAGTATGAGAAAACGTGAGTATATGTCTACACACTTTTTAGTGCTGCAACATTTGCATTGCCAGATCAGGTTCAGGAAAGTTGCATCTGTTCCGGGTGCATTTCTTGGCTTTAGATGGTTGTTTGAAGTACTTTGCTGTAGAGGATGAAGACATTTTTATGCAATATGCTTCATCTTCTTTTCCTTTTTTTTTTTCTTTTTTTTTTTTAACCCTTTAAAAGAAAAAAGTCATTAAGCAAGAACAGGCAGCTTTATGAATGAAGATGACAGCTACTGTCTGGTGCAAGAAGAAAAAAAGTTGGACAAGACTTGTAACCATGAGTAAAACTTGCGTGCTGAAGCACAATATTCAAATTTTAGAAGCATTGATTAATTATATTATCTGAAGTTGCTTCTAACTGTTCGCAGAGTGATGTCATCTGATCATGCCAGGTAAGACATCCCTTTTGTTTCTTGCAGAGAGGTCAACTCGGGATTCTTCTACAAGAGTGCATCAGAGAGGGAAAAGTTGGTGGAAGCTGAGCGGGCCTTTATTGATGACCGTGTTCACAAGATCATCGAGCTGAAGAAGAAGGTCTGTGCGGGGAATGATCGTGGCTTTGTGGTCATTAACCAGAAGGGAGTGGACCCTTTTTCACTGGACATGCTGGCCAAGGAGGGCATTGTGGCACTCCGCCGGGCCAAGAGGCGCAACATGGAGAGGTGGGTCATCTGCTCTCTCTTGTCTTAATGTCAGTTGTTTTGCACAGGCGGGGCTGAGAATGCCACCATTTTCCTGGTGAAAACCTTTTAGGCTGTTCTTGGGTATCCTTTGTAGATCTGATTGACTCTAAAATGTTGCTTGAAATATCCTTGCTTTGTGAGACAGATTTTTTATATTATTGTTTTTATTGTGAAATGTTAGAAATTGTGGAATGACAAAGTAGGAGTGTGTGTCAAATAATCAGCAACAGAGATGTTGAGGACTCCTTGGTGCTACCTGGGAAACAAGACTTTAAGGAGACAGAGTAACACAGGTGTACGTGTATTTTCAACTGGGGGTAGTGGGTGGGGGGGACTTGCAATAAAGCTTTATCTTCCGACTTGCAGCAGTTAAACACAGAACATTCACTTGCTAGACTCTGAATTGCAACGCACCAGAAAAGTGTTGAAATGTGCTGTTTGTTATTTTCCAGACTGTCCCTGGCTTGTGGCGGAATGGCTGTCAACTCTGTGGATGACATGATGCCTGACTGTCTTGGAGAAGCTGGCCTGGTCTTTGAGAGTGTGCTGGTCAGTACAGCCAGAAACTGGATGACTGCATGCATACGCACCATAGTTTTCACCATTGGCAGCACTACACTGAAGTCAGTTCTTGGATTCATTTAATGTCCTGTCAACTGCATAGGGTCACCTCAGGACAAGATGCCACACTGAAGAAGATCAGACAACAATACATTATAAGTAGTGAAGTTGGGGAGGGGGCGTGTATATTAGAATCACAGTGTTTATCTGTGTCTGTGTCCTTCCAGATTTTGTCTGTACGATATTTTTTTAACTGTTCAGCTACTGCTCTTCCTTTATGGATAGTTGCATGACTTTCCGCTTGCAAGCAAAGGAGTGTCACCGTTTGTAACTGTTGCACTTGCTTAACTGGTTTGAAATGAAGTTACTATATATATTGGTTAGAGAGAACATGGGGGTGGGGGTGTGCACAAGAGAAGAGATGCACATTATGTTTGATTTAATGTTTCAGGGGGAGAACAAGTACACTTTTGTGGAGGAGTGCAAGAACCCTCGATCTGTCACCATCCTGATCAAGGGACCGAACAACCATACCATCATTCAGATCAAGGATGCCATCCGTGATGGCCTGCGGGCTGTCAAAAATGCGATCGAAGATGGTAAGATACAAGGAGGCCATTTCACTCATTCACTTGAGAAAGCACAAACTATGGGTACTTGGTGAGTGCTCTTCTGTCCAGTTAAACCCTGAAGATTAATGAGAGGAACTTTGCAGTGGCAATTTTAGGTTAATGATAGTCTAAGATACAGCTTGGGGGGGGGGGGGGGGCTGTCATAGGATTATAACTTTTAACCGGCTGTGTCTCATCTTATTCCAAAATAGTGTAGTGAATCTTGAGTGGAATGGATACCAAAATAAGAATCAGCACAGGAGGTTGACCCTGGAGAAGAAAATTCTCCTGCCAAGTGCCAGGACTTCCACTGCCTTTCAATCATGAGTCTGGTGCTGTACCCCAGAGCTCTCCCTGCTCTCCCAGTGTGTATAGTGCAAACAACAGAGCTGGACAGGTGTATGTTTGATTAGACCTACAGGCAGCTGCCAAGACCTGTAAAGGTCTCTTTGAAAAGTATACTTGATGTTAATTATTTGAGTTCTGTAATCACTTTAATGTTATGTGAGAGAAAATAAGTCAGAAGCATGGAAGTTTACCTTTTATTCTGTAGTGGAGAGTATTATTGTTTGACGTTACTGAAGTTTAAGGTTTGTTTCTATAATGTACTGAAGCCATGTGTAACCACTATATGTTTCTGTACGTATGGAAGCCAGTGAAGTTTACCTTTCATTCTGTAGCAGAGAGCATCACATCTTGATGTTTCTGAAGTTTGTTTATTTCTATAATGTATTGAAGCCATGTGTATTGTTTCTATATGTACTGAAGCCAGTGTAACATGTGTTTTGTTGTGTGTGTGTGACAGGCTGCGTGCTGCCTGGTGCTGGAGCGTTTGAGATCGCAGCTTACCAAGAACTGATGAAGTACAAGGACCAGGTCAAGGGGCGTGCTAGACTGGGTCAGTTGCACACAGCATTGTTGTTGTCTGTCAAAATGTTGCTCATGTGTCCTGTGGGAATCTTGAGTGCGAGTGAGGTTTGTGGTCAGATGATAAACGGCAATGAGCACACAGTTCCACATTTGATGACATATTCTGTGTATGATAATGTTTTTTCCTATGCATGAACCATCATGTGATGCAATGATCAGCATTGGCATGGCCAACTAGCTGTTGCAGAAATCTTAACATTGGAGTTTTCTCAGCTGCTACACCCGCTGCAATGGACTGAACCATTCTAATTTCAGCCTTCTGGTTGATTCAGCTTCCTTTTCCAAGAAGGTTTGGACTAGCGGTAAACATGAGGACTGGAATTCGTCAGATATTTATTGCATTCTGAACTGCAAAATCTAGAAGACAAAAACCATTGTGTGTCTAATACATCTGGTTGATTCAACTTCCTTTTCCAAGATGGTTTGGCCTAGCGATAAACCTGAGGACTAGAATTCGTCAGATATTTATTGCATTCTGAACTGCAAAATCAAGAAGACAGAACCAACTAGCTGTCAGATGAAAGTTAGCAATAAGGGGTCACCTTTTGTTAGTTTTGGAGAGCTGGTCAAAATCTTCAGGCCCAGGTTAAGCATCACACATTAGTTGGGCACTAGGCTGGTAAGCAGAAGGACCTCAGTTTGATCCGCTTTGCCTCTCCTCCCTCTTCGAAAGTTTGATTCGTGTACACTGTCTGATTGTGAGTGTTGCACAATATTAATAAAATGTCAAAATGCCCTAGGACATGAAAAACATAGTGGTGACAGAATAGCATTGGGCATAGTTCCTTTATCCCCTTTTCCTCCACCCTCTGGGAGTTTGGTACCTTTCTGAAGAGAACTCTGCGTTAAACAAAACTAACCTGCAGCACGGAAGACAAGTACCTAATGGCCAGTGCCTGTCATTTGTTGCCCACAGGTGTGCAAGCTTTCGCAGAAGCGCTTCTAATCATCGTGAAAGTTCTGGCACAGAACTCGGGCTTGGACCCCCAAGAGGCCATTGTGAAGCTGCAGCAGGAGTATGCAGGCACAGAGCAGGCTGTGGGTCTGGACATCAATACTGGTGAGGCTCTGGTGCCCCTCGATGAGGGCATCATCGACAACTACCGCGTCAAGCGGCAGCTTCTGCACTCCAGGTGAGAAAAATTCCTGTAAAAATATAGAATAAGATTAGGGCTTGTTTTTTTGTTTGTTGTTGTTTTCAGACTTCTGTCTAGCATTGTCTGACTGAAGGCTATAACTGATGATGCAGAAGACATTGCTGTTGTTTTGTATGGGTGGGGGATGGAAGATTTACAGTGAGAGGTTTATGCTACCAAATAACGACAATAAGTAATAGCAGACATTTCTGTATCACAGTGTCTCAAGGACAAAAATGAGCAACTGTGCTGTACAAGAAAGTAAAACGTACGCATAAAACCTTAAAAAATTAATAAACATAGTACTGTATTACACCCATGCATGCAGATGGCACACATGTATGCACACACACATGCACAAAATTCCTAATTCCTTTGGAGGCATTTCTGAGGTGAGAGGTTGTGTTTCTGTGCCAACAGTTATTTTGGGGGCAAGTCTGTATGATGCTGGCTGCCAGTGTAGTGCAGTCAAACCATTCAAGATAAGCAAAGTAGGACACCTGAGTGGTTATCTGAGTAGATGGCGAGTTTTGTACTTTGTAATATTTGTCCCTTGTGTTGACTTTCACTTTTATCATGATAAAACTTGTCCTTGTGTTTCAGTACTGTGATAGCCAGCAACCTGCTACTTGTTGATGAAATTATGAGAGCTGGAATGTCTTCACTCAAGGGCGACTAACAGCAGTAGATCAACAAAACCACATCATTAGTTTATTGTGCTTGTGACCTTTTTTTGTGAATGTCTCTTTCATCCTTTTGAGTTATCTGTGAAATGTCGTAGATCTGCCAAACCACATAATACATGTTTCACGGGGTAATTTAAACAAACTTAATTGCAGTGATCATGTTTTCTATGATACGGTTGTGTCATAGACTCCTGAACTTTTATGGAAGTTATTGTCATTGCTTGTTCTCAGATTATTTTCCTGTTATTTTTATGTTTTGGGACTATTTTCTTACTTCTGCGTCGTGGTGATCATATTGGAGCTGTTTGACAGATACATGATATTACACAGAATGATTTTTGTACTGCATCTGAATTTCAATTAAAACAAAACAAATGCATTTGTGGTTAGAATTGTGTGTGTGCCAGAATAAGGCTGAGAATGAATGCAAGCATGGGATTTGAAATATGCATGCATGGGATTTGAAATGCCACACCTACATTAAAAGAAAAAGGTTCTTGTGAGGTATTGAGGGCATGGGATTCTTCCACTGTCTGTTTTTGTCTTTAGATTCCACCAGGGGGAAAAGCACACAAACATTTCTGCTGGAAAAAAAGGGTTAAATCTGTGCAGATGTTCGGCCAAAGCTGCTCTGAAATGAGGAAGAATGAAGGCCCTGATCACTTTTGAGCAATTGCATATGTGCCAAATGCATGATGTAGGATGTCACCTACTAATGTCATGTTTCCTGCACTGCCACACATGCACTTACTCACAGAAAGGCAGCTGTGGGTAACTTGCTGTTGAATTAGTTTGTGTGCTTGGCAGGCACCAATGAATAAACAAAAAAATGCAGCATTCGTAACATTATCCATACCCTGTCGGAGCTAGGACAAAAGAACAAAAGCTTTTACATTAACATTCATGAGATGGTGACATGAAGAAAATTACACAGTATTTTTTATTGTGTTCAAAGTAAAGTCTCTAGTTATTAGACCTAGTAGCATACTACTACTAGTAGTTTAGTAGATCTAGTAGCATACTACTACTAGTAGGCTGTTTACCAAGAAAGCCTATTATACGACACACAATTTTCGTTGGCTATCATATGGCACATTTAGAGTGAGAACAGTGGCAGTTGGAATCCTACATGATGCCAGGACCTGCTCAGTCGGCCCATTTCCATGGCAAGTCCCAGCATGTGTATTCGGCATTGTGCCGTTGCTTGAAAGTGGATCAGGATGTTCTCAACCATAATAATTATGAACAGAATTATTTTAATTTCAGTAACAAGAAAGCAAAAAGGTTCACTTGTGTTTATAAATGCGCATAGTAATTGCATGACACTGCTGACTGCATACCTACCTGTATCAACTTGGTCTGTCACACACGGTTGACTGTCACGCACGGTTGATGCAGAATGTGTTCTGCAGTTCTGCCCCCTATGCAAGGAAGTACGAACACAGCACTGGCCACACTTGCAGGTTAGCTCTGGGGACAACTACAGACAACCTAATTCATCAGTACCCGTCATGCTAAACATTTGAGGACAATCGTGGAACGCCGAGAAAACGCCTTGCCCCAGCAGCACAAACACACCTGCAACACACACACACACGCACGCACGCACGCACACACACCTCCACAGCCGCCTACTGACAGCTGCTGGACACCCCGGGGTATGTTCAACCTTTCAGTGACAAATTTTATGAAAGACCATTCACTTTGTTAATATTATCCAGTCCATGTTTTCTGTCGTTTTATGAACCACTTACTCCCTTGCAGCCGTACTTAATATGCATGTACATCAAGGGTGGCATAATAGTGTGACTGTTACGATCGGTATTGAGATCTGCAAAGTTTAGGCTGCTGCCTTCAAGGTCACGATCACATGCAGATACTGATTTGTTTAAAAAATAAAATAAACCCTAAACCGCTATATTCTGATCTGCTAAAAGTTTCATGATGTGAATGTTACCGATCAAAAACGGAAAATCGGTGATTATTTTTTTTAAAGGTCAAGGTCATAAAGTGTGCATCTTTTAGCGTGTCTCGTATCTTCAAGGTCAAGCTTGCGGGTCTTTGTTGTTGTGGCGTACCTCAGATGAGCACTCTGGGGGTCACCCAGTGTATACAACTTGACAGTGACAAGGTTTCAAGGTTGAAAAGCATATATTCTTAGGTTGAGAGGACTGCATGTTTATGTGACCGTTTTTTGTTTTGTTTTACTACCCTGGAACATGGGCAACCAGGGGAAGGTTTAACCTTTGTACTCCAGTACACAGTTCTTATCAAAGTGCAAATAAAGTCCACATGCACTGAAACAGTGGCAAGAGGATAGGTGTCTATGAACCCGTGTTGCATAATTGGACACGCCTTCATCATCGTGGCTGGCTGAATTAATGTAACACTGATCATTACGTAGAATGCAGACTCGAGCTTTGTTTACATTATTTAACAAAAGGAAAGGAAAAAATACACATTAATACTTAGTAATGCAATCAAATTTTTTTTTTTTTTTTTTTTTTTTTTAAAGCACATACATGTACCGACAGTTCATTTTATACTACACTGAACGAGGAAGTTAGTGGTCCGAGAAGCTGCACAAAATCTGTTGAGTCAGAAGGAGAACAGCGTCGACCTATCAACTGTAGCGGAGATAACTGATAACGCCACCCGCATTGCGATAACGCATAATGTGGACCACCGTTCGCAAAACAAAATGTGCTGTGTCGTACAGGATTGTGTTAATGAAGTCACTTAGTGTCAGTTTACACAGTATGTATCCCTATGGGTCGTCCACGATCGATAAACATGCATACTTTCGCAGCGTTTATTCGCAATAACGTCGCTGTATGTGTTCAACGTGCGATTGTTTGTTCCTTTCCGCTGAAAAATTCCGTATCAACTATAATGATTCACAATAAATTATTTATGGAGCCCCACCTCGTAAGAGCCCCGAGCGCTTACACAGACATAAGGATACGCTCATTTCATCACACACGCACACACACACGCTCGCCCACGCACTGTACACACACACGCACACACACTGACGCGCGCACACACACACCGTTATACAAATCAATTACACCCTTGTCAAGATCCAGCGTAACTTCTTTAAAAGAATTATACGTACTATCACCAAAGACCGTATTATATAGAAAAGAACTTTACTATGTAGTCTTTCAATGCCGCATTAAATGGGTTCGGTCGATATAACTGCCCTGGCTACAGGTGAGACGCTTTCTGTTCCTGTGTAATGAGTATATATTGGCCCTCAGGGGTGTTAAGGAGACTGGCAATGGGCAACCTCCGGTTTGACTGATTTCAAGACAACGTGAATATATCGACCTCTTCACTCGAGTCTCTCTGGCCTCTAGTTTGTACTACCCTGCCGTGGCAATGTTAAACACACTGACACACACACGCCGCGCGCACACACACACACACACACACACACACAGGCAAAAGGTTACATTAGTTTTTTCGTCTCGGTCAGGCGAAAGGTTACAATATGTCCCTCAGTTTTTCGTCTTGGTCAGTGTTTACAACTAGATTAACCGCCGAGGCGAAAGGTTACAGATGTCCATCAGTTTTTATCTCGATCAGTGTTTACAGACAGCTTAGGTGAGGCGAAAGGTTACAGATATCCATCGCTGAGTTTTTTTCAGTGTCTCGATCAGTGTCTACAGACAGCTTTTCTGAGGCGAAAGGTTACAGATATCCATCGCTGAGTTTTTCAGAGTCTCGATCAGTGTCTACAGACAGCTTCAGTAACTGAGGCCAAAGGTTACCGATGTCCATGGCTGAGTTTTTGTCTCGATCAGTGTCTACAGACAGCTTTTCTGAGGCGAAAGGTTACAGATGTCCATCGCTGAGTTTTTCAGTGTCTCGATCAGTGTCTACAGACAGCTTTTCTGAGGCGAAAGGTTACAGACGTCCGTCAGTTTTTATCTCGATCAGTGTCTACAGACAGCTTAACTGAGGCGAAAGGTTACAGATGTCCATCGCTGAGTTTTTGTCTCGATAAGTGTCTACAGACAGCTTAACTGAGGCGAAAGGTTACAGATGTCCATCACTGAGTTTTTGTCTCGATAAGTGTCTACAGACAGCTTTTCTGAGGCGAAAGGTTACAGATGTCCATTGCTGAGTTTTTCAGTGTCTCGATCAGTGTCTACAGACAGCTTTTCTGAGGCGAAAGGTTACAGATGTCCATCACTGAGTTTTTGTCTCGATAAGTGTCTACAAACGGCTTAAACGGGGCGGCTGAAAGGTTACAGTATGTCCATCAGTTGTTGTCTCGATCAGTGTTTACAGATAGCTCAACTGAGGCGAAAGGTTCACAGTATGTCCACCAGTTTTTGTCTTGATCAAGACAAAAACTGATCAAAGTTGTGATGGACTCAACTAGTTTAACTGAGGCGGAGTAAGTAAGTAAATATGGTGCTTAACGTCCACAGAAACCATGAGGCTTATTAGCCTGGACTGACGGGGAGAAGGGGGGGGGGGGGGGGCCGTATGGAGGTGGGGGGAACAGGGAGATTATATACCTATCGCTACAATGTCACCACCAGAATGATTCCTGCATTAAGATGGCAGCGATAAGAGCCATTTAATGTTTCAGTAGGAAGTGATGGACAAAGTCACAAGCCTGTGTCCACAAACCACAACCTTTTTGAAGAGAAAGGAGAGCCGAAGCGGTATCGAACGGCCGAGGTCCTTCCGCTTACCGTTCTTAATTGGGAGAATGTTTGTTCGCGAACCTAGTTGGAAGTATTCGGCGAACCTAGTTGGTTCTTAATTAGGCGAACTTTTCTTCGCGAACCTAGTTGGAAGTATTCGTCGAAGCTATATTCGGGGTTCAAAAAGCTTCGCTCAACATGTTCTGGGAACATTCGCCCTATTCGACGAACATTGCCTCTGATTGGCTGAGAGCAGAGCTCTCCTGTGGATGAAGAAAAAATAAAAATAAAAATGGATGACGGTGTCGCTAGGTTCTTCATTCGCTTCGGAGGGAATTTGTTTATTTGTTGACTTGTGGGAGGCGCAGCCTTGTCTCGGAGACCCAGAATGAGATAGTAGTTAGTTGAATTACCCTGTGAGGGATGATTAAAGTATATTGACTTGACTTTAGCCTACATTTTCGATCATGCTGTCTGCTGCGCGTCTGCCGCAAGTTCGGGCCGAAGCTTGCATCTCAGTCATTACAAGCCAGTTGAGAACCAGTAAATTCGTCGAACTGTCCGAACCATGTTCGGCGAACTAAAAGTTCAATTAAGAAACGAATCATAGTTCGTCGAAGTGTCCGAAGCATGTTCGGCGAACAAACATTCGTCCAATTAAGAACGGGCTTGCCTAGGCTAAACCGGCTCACAAGTACATCCTCGTACCGCTTTATAGAGGTCTATTATGTAACGCGCCAACACTTGCCGGCTATGTTCTCGCCGGTGCTTGCTGTACCGGATGCGATACTGACCTGGGCACTCTACAGAACATACCCCAAGCCTCAGTTTCCGGTATCCTTCCGCCAGCCTCCGCCACAGAGGAAAGCTACCGGTAACCGAAGCTTATCTTCAGTGTGTCTACAGAACAAACTCAAGCACTGGTTTACGACATCCTTCTTCCAACCACTGTCATAATTGATTACGCCATAGTCTAGGTCTCGAACAAACGTCAGCTAACGGAGAGTTTTTCCGTTGGTGCTCAAAAGGCAGTAAGTTCGTGACAGACAACAGGCTTAGTGTTGTCTTTTTTATGATACGATTATCTGTCCGCTTTTTTGTTTTGTTTTGTTTTGTTTTGTTTTGTTTTGTTTTTTTTTTAAAGCCTCGAGAAACGCACCACCAGCTGAGGATATTTGCTTTGGGATTCCCTCAGTATATATATTATATGTGCTATCGCCATGTTTATATAAACACTATTGAGCGCCTCATCATTCTCGAGATGAGCCTTAAGCGCTTTACAATGGCAGCTACATAGCGCTATTCTCTGCTCAGTCCGAGCAGACCCACGGGGCTACGGCAAGGCCTCTTATGCGACTCTGAATCAGTGAATGGGCGACTACTCTGCGACACTCGCGTTCGGAATATCCACCCAAGTGGTTGCAGCGCCGTTTCCGTCCCTAATAAGCCGTACGGTTTCTGTGGACGTTAAGCACCATGTTTACTTACTTACTTAGCGCCGTTTAATTGTTACATCAGTGGCTAGTGCCACGTCAGTGAAACTGTTGCCGTCTCGGCGCAAGTCATTTCTGTGTACACATTACAACCATGCACCGTTTGTCAATGTCAGTCACTATTCTGAGCCACATACATAGGGTGTATGTCAGTGTTTAGTGTAACCTGCCACCTGCACTTTTGGCAGAATGACCGGGATCTTTTACGTGCTACTGCGGTAACGTGACACTGACGGGGGTGGAACGGATACCGAAATGGGTCCGTGCAGAAGAAAATTCTCCCGCCGCTTCTCATTGCCGGGACTCGAACCCGAGACCTTATCGATCACTGTGACTGACGAGCCCGTCGCTCTATCACTGAGCTATTCCATCTCCCCGTATGAAAGAAGACGAAGCAGAAGGAGAGGTTGCACGTGCGAATCACTGTGACTAAGTCGATCGGCCGACCACAGCACAGGGTAGTCAACACCTCCCTTTGAGGAAGGTCTCCAGTGCTTGGTGTGTGATGGCCATCCTCACTTCTGGCAGTCGTCTTTGTTTCAGACTTTTTACTGAAGAGTTTTAAACCGATTCTGTCTTCCTCGTGTGTTTTTTTTGTGTGTGTGTGTGTGTGTGTGTTTTTATATGTAAGGTATCATATAATGACACGCCAGTCAACGAGTATATCAGTCTCTCTCTCTCTCTCTCCCCTCTCTCTCTCACACACACACACACTCATACACACACACACACTCATACACACACACACACTCATACACACACACACACACACTGTGACTCTCTCTCTCTCTCTCTCTCTCTCTCTCTCACACACACACACACACACACACACACACACACACACTCTCTCTCTCCCTCTCTCGTATGTCACACACACACACACACACTGACACTGATGTGACACATACGTACCGGCACACACGTACCGGCACACACACACACACACACATATTGACACACACACCGTCACACACTCTCTCTCTTATCACACACACCGTCACACACTCTCTCTCTTATCACACACACACACACACACACACACACACACACACACACACACACACACACACACATCACACACACACTCTCTCTCTCTTATGTCACACACACACACACACACACACACACACACACACGCATACACACACACATTCACTCTCTTATCACACACACACACACACGCACGCACGCGCGCGCGCGCGCGCACGGACACACACACACACACTGTGACACTGACAACAGTTAGTGTAACACCTTTTCATTCTTATTAAGCTCTCCGATCAGCCCCGCGGCTGAAACTGAACCGGCTGCCCCTAATAAGTTTGAACTATATGATACTGCAGGCAGGCGAAGAGGAATAAGCATAATAAGAAAAGGCGCTACTAACAGTTCTTTTGCTTAGTTAATAAAAGGTAGCTCTGCGTGACTCCGCACTCGGCCAAGGAGGTCAGAGATGCAGCTGTGGCAAGACCGAGTTTCGATCGCCGGGAAGCTGTTGCAGTCACTGAGTCACTGAGATGCCGGCCGGTGCGCCCGAGGGGCCGGGACTGAGCCGGATTCAGGTGTTGCCGGGTTCAGCCGGTCCCGTGTGCTGGAAGGGCGGCATCACACCAAAGATTATAAATATATATGTATATTATAATCTTTGATCACACTCCGAGCTTCGCTTTCCGGCACCTTCCTCCAAACTCTGCCAGATTTAGTTGCGCCACTGAAGGGGCACTCCGAGTTTATCTCCGCGCAGCTTTCCACCGACGCGGTCAGCGCCGCCCTCCGAAAGGTCTGGGTACTAATCAAACTCCAAGCACTGGTTTACGACATCCTTCCTTCAACCACTGCCGTATTTAGTTACGCCATAGGGTCCAGAAAACTGTCAGCTAACGAGCAGTTTTTTCAGTGTTGGTGCTCAAACAGCAGTAAGTTTGTTACAAATAACTCAAACTGAAATAAGACAAGTTTACACAAGCGAAAATAAAACCACAATCGTTTGAATCGAGACGGAACTATTTTTCTTACCCGGGGTGGATGCGTCTCATGTTTACGTGCGTGCTTTGGCACTACTAGGTTGCTTCTACAGTCATATTAGTACCCACACTCCGAGCATCGCTTTCCGGCACCTTCCTCCAAACTCTGCCAGATTTAGTTACGCCATCGCGTCGGTGGACAGCTGCGCGGACAAGTAAGTAAACATGGTGCTTAACGTCCACAGAAACCATAAGGCTTATTAGGGACGGGGAGAAGGGGGTATGGAGGTGGAGGAAGAGGGAGAGTATATACCTATGGCTACACTGTCACCACCAGTATGACTTCTGCATTAAGATGGGCAGCGATGAGAGCCATTTTAATGTTTCAGTAGGAAGTGATGGACAAAGTCACAAGACAGTGTCCACAAGCCACAACCTTTTTGAAGAGAAAGGAGAGCCGAAGCGGTATCGAACCGAGGTCCTTCCGCTCACCAGCCTTACCACTAGGCCAAACCGGCTCACCCCGGCTGCGCGGAGATAAAGAGTGCCGACTCTTTATCTCCGCGCAGCTGCCCACCGACGCGGTCAGCGCCTCCGAAAGGTTCGGGTACTGATAAGACTGTGGAAGCAACCTAGCGCCCAAGCACGCACGTAAACGTGAGGCGCATCCACCCCGGGTAAAAAAAAAAGTTCCGTCTTGATTCAAACGATTTTGGTTTTATTTGAACTGGCGTAAACAACATGGTCAGTTATAAAACAAACGCCTGATTTAAGTTAAGTTGTTTGTAACAAACTTACTACTGTTTGAGCACCAACAAAAAACTGCTCGTTAGCTGACAGTTTTCTGGACCCTATGGTGTAAAAGTGACTAAATACGGCAGTGGTTGAAGGAAGGATCTTGTCTAGTAAACCAGTGCTTGGAGTTTGATTAGTACCCGAACCTTTTGGAGGGCGCCGGCCGCCTGGACAGCTGCGCGGAGATAAAGAGTGGCGTAACTAAACTTACCTGGCAGAGTTTGGAGGCGGGTGCCGGAAAGCGATGGCCGAGTGTGACTCCGAGCATCGCTTTCCGGCACCTTCCTCCACTGACAGGAAGGATGTCGTAAACCACTCACGCTTGGAGTTTGGGGGCGGCATGTGAAAAGTCTGAGCCAAGCCGTGAGCTGGTCTCGGTTGAGCCGTTCTTTGCAGTTTCAGTCAGTCTTGTTGTTAACGTACACTGAGCTCCAACACTAAATCAAATGCATTCCATCACGGTTTGCTCAAATGATTCAGTTTTCAGAACCCGAGCCAACAGTGACTGACTGATCATAACAACTTTTTCGTGACTGAAATGGTTGATGTATACTGAATTAAACATGGCATTTCAGTCTGATTAAGTTACAATCCTAAAACTGACTGCCACGACTTTTGATCCGGCGACTGATTCATAGTAGTAACCGTATCGACTGTGACTCACTGAAGTTATTTGTGCGGCCACACCGGGCGGCCCGCGGCCGGGGCGTCACTGAGTTACTCAGTACCGGCCGCGGCGTTATCAGTCGCCGCTCAGTCCGGCCAGAGATACTACAGCAAGTGTAGTGTAGTGTCTCAGTTGGCCCGACAGTCAGTGTCTCAGTGAACCGGCTGTCCCCGGACGGTTAGCCGGTCGGCAACTGATTTTATCCGCAGCCGCTGTGTCAGTACCGGCCATTCAGACTATCGACTTAGACTCAATGAACTAGACTGAATGATTAGCCACATCACTGAGTCGATTTGTTTTTGTTTTCTTTTCAAGTCCTTTTTATTTATTTTTTCAGTTATTTTTTTTAAATTATATATAATTATAGGCAGTATGGAGTTCTTCTTTTTATTATATATATATATATATATATATATATATATCAGTAGGAGCTGGAGCGGGATGGGGAGTGAGGGAAGCACTGAGGTTGGAAGCATGAATGAAGAGTCACGACAAGTCAGCGGTTGCTATAACTGACTGACATAACTTTTATTCAAGTTACACCAACCAGGAAACAGTGTATCAGACGCATTGGTGCCCAGGCCGGCGGTCACAGCTCACCGGCATTAAAAGACGACCTGCTTTTGCAGGGACACTCACTGATGGGGGAAAGAGGAGTCGGCGCCGTTGCTGCTACCTGAGTTGTGTTGCTAATGTCCTCGGATGTCGGTTGACATATCAGGGCCAAGCTGAGACCAGTGCGTGAGCATGGTTCAACTTCACATATTGCTTTACGTCCACGGCCGAACTGACCCGTAAGGCTCGTTACTGAGGACGGACAGCCCAGGACGGCCACTTCAAGTCGACTTTCACCGGCTCCGCCTGAACTCTGAACGCGGCGGGCCCAGCGCACAAGTCAGTTTAACACTTCAGATAATTAGGGCCATAAAACTTCCACCCAATCAAAAAAGAGAAAGCGGCCGCCGGGACGACAGGAAAGACTGAAAGGGTTAAAGGGTCATGGCCCTGCCACACACATGATGTGAACCGCCGATTTGGCCTGGCCGCGGCCAAGGCGTTAGGTTGGTAAGCGGAAGGACCTCGGTTCGATACCGCTTCGGCTCTCCTTTCTCTTCAAAAGGTTGTGGTTTGTGGACACTGTCGGCTTGCGACTTTGTCCATCACTTCCTACTCAGTGAAACCGTAGTGACAATGAATGGCTCTCATCTCTGCGGCCCATCTCAATGCAGGAATCGAGTCATTCTGGTGGTGACAGTCAGTGTAGCGATAGGTATATGATCTCCCTCTCCCGGCCCCACCTCCATACCCCCTCCCCCCTTCTCCCCGTCCCGATAAGCCTTATGGTTTCTCTGTGGACGTTAAGCACCATGTTTACTTACACAGGCACAATGCACTCGGTTACACACACACACACACACACAGATACTATATATATATATATACTGATATATATATATATATAGATATATATATTGCAAGTCATTGTTGACACTGAACAGTGACTCGACACCGTGCGGCAGTGACTGATCAGTTCCGGCGGCGTTTCGCTGAGTGCGACCGAGTCGGCGGTCAGTCAGTCACGGCCGCCGCGCCGGCAGGGGCTATTGGGCCCACGGCTTGATAAGTATGTCCAAAACATGGTCCAAACACACTGAAACTTTGTTCAAAAGAACGCGGCTTATTTATTAACACACAAACACACAATCAGCAAATTTTCGGGGTAACCCCCTCTGTGTTTGGATCTTGTTTGACTAAGTTACTAGAGAACGCTGATAGCAGTCACTTTTTGTAGTTTCACTGAGATTTTTGGTAAGTCATGGAACACTGAATTCAGTTCATTGGATAGAGCATTAAAATGTCTTTTATCCTTTAATTATCTATGGTACATGCACAGATTTGACGAAACCTGCTCATGTCATAAATAAAAACAGTTGGCTATTGAACATGTTTTATAATAATGTGTGTACCCTGTCTCACTGAGTAGCCCTATTTGTTGTTAAGTTGTTTAGACTGAAATTGAATCGCCCGCTAATTTGTACGATCAGCCATATAAAAAATGAAAAGTAAAACGTACATCGCTGTCTAATACACTCGTTTGTTTCCCCTTTACAATGAAAGAATATATAGAAAATATAAAAAACGTGCATATTTTGTTATTCATGAATTTGGCAATGAGAGAGTGACCTCGATTTGACAGGAAACAAAGCTGATTAAATTTGTTACGTATAATCAATATTAGCTAGATTTCACAAGAAGTTTTGCGATGATTTATTACATTAAATAGACATAGGTGTTGTGTGTAATAAACATAACCCACTCTTGACACGGATTCGTTTACTTTTGACGAAACACGCTCGTCGTAATTTTCGGCACACACGCACCGGCTGTGACGTCATGTGAATGTCCACCCCGTGCCAGAAGTGTTGAACGAAACCGTAGGCAAGGAAACATGCCACTACCACCAGGCCGTATCTGGGAATAGTAAGTCATTACGGAATATTGAATGTTATTTATGTATGTTGTATCAATATGTTTGTGGTTCGTTTGTTGTTTTGCGTGACCTATCAGGCAAAAAGGAAGCGGTGTGATCGTGTGTGGAAGGACTGGCAAAAAGCACCATCTTGCGATCACTTCGCGTTCTGTGGACGGCTTATGTATTGATTTTCATCGGGATTGAAAATCTCGGAGACTGTGTAGCACATGGCTGAGCAAGGGCTAAGCTTATTTATGATATGACAGGAGTACAGACCTTGGGTTACCAGACCATAAACAGAAGAAAACTGGAAAACTTGGCAAAAGTTTAACTGACGATCCAAAACTAAACACCCAGCAGTTTTAACGGACACAGAGGTAGGCGAGGCGGGCCAGTTGATGAGTCAGAACCAGAGCAACATCACACACTGACAATGACACAGTACACAGTAAGCACATGCTGGTGTATTCGGTAATGGTGTTCATCGTTTGCATTCAATCCACTGAGTTTGTTACTCTCGATCACCTCGTTTTGGTACTCTCAAAGGTGTCTCAGAATTATTTTCTCCCCTTGGATCGTACTCGTACCACTACCAGTCGTAGTCAGTTTACTCACGGTACCGGACACAACAAAGTCTCGAAAGACAGTCTCAAATACTATTACCATATATATAAGGTATATATATATAATATAATACCTGTATAACTATAAGGTCAACATATAAAATGTGTACCTCTATCATGACCTCATCTCAAACATTATCTTGTCATCTGTGCACATGCTAAAGATCTCAAGTCACATCTCAAATATTATCTTGTCATCTGTGTGCATGCTAAAGATCCCAAGCCCACCTTTTGACAAGAGAAGGCCTAATGCAGTTACACAGAAACAAATAAACCATACTAGTAGCAGAAATAATTCAAATGATGATTGTGACTATTCCTAATGGAAGAAATGTCATCTTCTTTTTTTCTTTTTCTTTAAAAAAGAAGAAGATTTGTGATATGTGTGCATTCTGGAAGCAGAACAGCCAGAAGAAAGATAGCTGAGACAGATTGATCTAGCAGCTGGATGGGTTTCATTATGAGACAGATTGATCTCATGGCTGGATGGGTCAGAAAATTCATTTTTACCAAATTGTTGAAAATTCATGAGGTGTGTGTGTGAGGCAGTGGCAGAGAGTGAGAGCATTCACTCTCAAAAGCTAAATTTAAAAGCACAACAGAGTGTGGTTATTATATGGATAGGTAACTGTTACAGTCTCTCCTGAGATTTCTCCTTTAAAATTGTATATTCTACATTAAGAGTCAAAAGTCCTTGAGATGAGACTCAAAATCTAATTGTATAAACCGAGGCTCCCTGTCTGAATTCACGTGCAAAAAGGTCACATATGCTTGATAAAGATCCTGTAGTCCAGATAATAATTACGAGATCTTAGACAGTTGAACCCAAGGCATGTACATTTTATAATCAGGCTAAAACAACCAACATCAAAACACAAAATATTAATTTAATGTATGCAAAATTTGTCATCAAACATGGAACCCCCTCCCCCATTCCACCCCTCCCCATCTGCCCCACTCCCATCCCAGTAAAGACACACACAAGCATGTGCGTGTGCACATACATACACACAGAGAGAGTTACTTGAGGGAGGCTGTTCATCCTCTCCTTATTGCCAGTGCCACCAGAACATGACTAAGAATGATTAAATAGGAAATTGTTAACCAAATTGTACACTGTAAGTTTATTAAATGTAACATTACAGTATTTTTTAAACAGTTTTGTAAGTTGTGTGTTTTACAACCCCAATTCATTGAGTATCTGGAAATAACAAATTAATGTATAATATATATATAATATACTGGAACACTCTTGAATAGTCTCATCCCCCCACCCCCATGCCCACCCCACCACGCCCCGGCTATGAAACAAAGACACTGAAGGGGCTGTGTTAAAATTGGAACAGTAATGGAGAATTGCACCTAAAAAGTAAATTGCTGTGTGGGAAAAATGCAGTATGAGCATACACCTTGCACATACACATTGCCCCTTGATAGTGCACTTACTGACCCAGTGACATATTTACTGTCACTGTGCCAGTGTCAGTCTGCTCATACTCAGGCCAGAGGCTATTAGCAAATTCAAATTGTTTTACTTGTAATGGTGTGGAGGTGGTAGAAGGACAGGACACAGGCAGCGGAGTCAGTCAAAATGGAGACCACAGCAGGCGGCGACGGCAAACAGGCTTTATTCTACAGCAGCAGACAACTTTCTCAGCACACCCAAAATCCTCACGCGCACGCATAGATAAGAGAACTGCACGGGCCGCAAGGAACACACGCTATCGTTACAATGAAATCGGCCCTCTGGACCACAAAATGGCTGACTATTGTGTTTCCTTGGCCCGCACAAATACAGTTTCCTCAACAATAACTAAACTAATTAAAACATGAAATATATCAAATAAAAGCTACAGTTACAACCTTTTAAACCATATAAACAAAATGTACACACATGACTTATTTAATTTACAACAAGAGTGGGAAGCGTGGCTTGCACCTGTCTATAAGCAGATTCGTACAACTAAATCATAACTAACACAAAGTACAAAATATAACTGTCAATAAAACTTACATCAGAATAAAGAACACGCTCCCACGGTTAAAATGGTACATAACAATTACAATACAACGCTCTATAAGAGAAGCAAGACACACTCAAAGACTAGTACTAAAACAATCGGTGCGAACTTTCGCCTGGGGCGCGTTATTTTAGTCGCAGCAGCGCTGATAGTGATACCAAGTAGTCTATGAATACAACTTAGCTTCTACAGTACACAAGACTCAATAAGTTAATTTCAACCCAAAATAAACACTAAACATGAAGTCAGCTAAGCAAAATACTATACGACAAAGCATTGATCGACACAGAATTACTTTCATTGACTCAAAACAACGATTCACTACTATTCACTAGTACTACACAGACTGAAAATGCACCATGCAGACGACGGCTATAAAAAGAATGGACCTAGAGAGGAATCGGCAACTGATTAAGCTCGATCCTGCGTCTAAATAAGATCTAAATAAACATTCTAAGATGCCAAATTATATTCCACATGACTTAGTGCATAAAAAGGACTAGGTGAACAAAGAGTAGGTAAACAAACAAGCGGTCAAAATATTAAGGGAGTAAACAGATTTGAAAATGGCGCGCACCAGCGGCTATCGCCGGTCGGCTGTGTGAAGGCCATGTGGCGTTACGCAACACGCAGCGCTTCAAAACAAAAGCGTCGTCTGCTCGGTTCCCGGGTTACTAACAGTACAGTAATGAAATTGCAGGGATCTGATAACCGGGGCGGGATTATTGTAAAAACGTACAAAGAGCACTTGCTCACATACTGTTAACACTGTAACAGATGCTTTATTATTTTATATTTTATGTCTGTTCACAGCAAGGTGATATTATTATTAGATGTTGCTGATAGTGACCGATTCTTTCAGGAAAGAGCACCGACCCCCTATTCCCTAAAAAGCAACTGTCCAGCCCCTGCCACCTCCCCCTGCCACAAACACACACACACACACACACAAACAAACACCAACACACACACCACATCACCAGACTTAAGAGAAGAAGCACAAGAACTATAGAATCTAGTCTTGGCATACTTAATAATAATAATAAAATCTATATATTATATAACTATATATAGATCATATATATATTGTGTACTAATCTTAGATGTTGCATATCAAGAAGGTATATATATTATATAATTATATGACAGGAGTATGTCTGTCACTGTGTCAGCAGACCAAACAGGTGTTGGAACTTGGATGGTGTAAGTTTGTAATATGTATTGGTTAATTGCTTGGTTTTGACCTTTTGTTGGCTGTTGTCAACCATGCCCATAGGAATATATATATCTGTATATCTATATATATATCTCAGTCTCATGATCAGTGTTCATCCATCCATGACTCCATTGTGCAATATCTTTCAGACTTCCCAGGAGTGCCAGTTTCAGTGACCTAGATATTTTTATTAGTAGACTGAATTTTGGGTTTCCACATTGACATCACCACCAGACAAGGTGAAACTAAAAGCTGTTTCCTGGAAAAAAACCTTTTCCAATTGAGGTCAGGCTTTGTGTTTGTGTTCAGCTGTTAGAGTTATTTGTGGACATGGACACAAAAGCCTCAGCAGGTAAATGGGTTACTTCCAGCTGTGGCATTTGCTTACATTGCTTAGGTGATATGTCTTGAAACTTTGTGTGTTTCTGTCAAGCTTTCCATCAGTACATGAATACACATAAAGAGTAACCTTGACTAGCTTTGAAGGCACACAAAAAAATGACAATTTGACAGTATATTTTTGTTTAGCATGTGTCTGTTTTGTTTTGTTTCTTTGGTTTTGCTTTGGTTTGTCAGTGATGGGTAGCACTAACAGGCTGTGTATAACGCTTAGGGGAGGGAGAGGGAGATTCAGAGAGTGCTGTTTTGTGTGTGTATTTTTCCGTATTATTCAGATGTATTCAGTTACCTTGTTTATTTGTGTATTAACTAATTTCACAGATATATAAAGTATAATGTTAATTGTTATGAAACTTTTACACATTTTTGTAATAAATATGGTTGTACTAATATTTTCAAAATCAGTGCAGCTATTGTTCAGTCTCATCTGTATTAGTCAGTAAGAGTCAGTCAGAGTTTACAACTTGATAATTTTGATTCTAGGGTGAAATGAGTTTTGGCAAACCAGAAACAACCTGTTCTTTCACTAGTTTCAGTTTGAAACTAAATGAGGCCTTGTGCAGAATCAACAAACAAGGGAGTTAATTAGCACTCAAAAGACCCTCACATGAACAAAACAACAAAGACCTGAGTTGCCTACTGTGGGTAACTCTCACCTGACATGCCAGGAAATACAGTGTGCACACACTCCACCACAAGTACATCCTCAAATAGAATTTGTTCTCTGTTATAATTATGTGCAGTTGTACTTTTGAATTACAGCCTTCCAGGTTATTGTTTTTGTGTGTGGTATTTACACAATATTGCTTTTGTTTGTATTTTACAGCCGCATCTGTCTGCCTATGACAGTTGAAGAGGTGAGACTTTTATTTATTTAAGTGAGCTGTGAAAGTGAGTGTTAGCATTTTGTTTAGAACTCAGTAGCAACAAGTTATAGACTGAGTCACTGAATGTGATCATGGAGTCTTGTTTTACAGTGTTTTTTCTTTCTTTCTTTTATTCTGCTTGCTAGAATGCGTCTTGATACTGAAGCCTTTTTCTGCCAAAGTATCTCCAGTGTTGCTGCAACTTGTGTCCAATAAACTGAATTATACTAACGGTTCTGAGGAGAGGTCACCCTAACCTACCAGAAACACCAGTTTTGACTGCTTTGTTGCAGTTTACTTTTTGAGCATACACAAAGAGTAGGATTTCAAGCATGACATCATGTGACATCCTTTAGTCAGACTGGAAGAGATTTGCCAAGTAACTAACTTGCTGTTTTAAGCCCAGTCAACCATTATGGTTATATCAGGGCAAAAGAAATTTGCCAAAGACCTCACATTATCATGATGTCTTAATAAGCAAGGGCAGGGAAAGGGTTAATGTTAAGAAATGTCACATCATTTGAAATAACAGCCCCAGTGTATTGTTCTTCTTCTGCATTTGAGCACCAAGTTAGTTACTTACATCTGCGGTTGAGCATGTTTCTGCCTCAAATGGTCACTCTGGTGGTTTGGATGAAGGTTGTGGTCTTCAAAAGGTCCTCCTCCATCTTGTTCTTGCAGTGTTGCTCAACAGAGCCACTGCTAGAACTGTAGAACATGCTCTGGGGACTGAGGTCCTGTTTGGCAGGGGCAGTCTACAGTACATGCTGGCCCATGTGCATTAATAAATATCATTAGTGACAGTGCCCATGATGATGTGTAACAACACAGATGGCCTTAACACATAAATGGTTAAAAAGAATGCCAGTTTAATTAAATTAATATGAGGGTACAAAAAGTGCAAATTTTCAGGGTAAGCCCCATTTTTTTTATAGTAACAAAACAACAGTATGATGATCAATGGAAATGTACCTATCTGGTTGGGGGGGGGGGGGGGGGGGGGGATTGAATCTCAGGAATAAAACTAGGCATTCAGCACACACCCCAACCATAACTGGATAAGTACATTTTCATTTGTCACAGTTTAACTCTTGTTTAACTATTATTTTGTCACTTTGAAAAAGGGGCTTCCCCCCAAAATTAGCACACATTTTGTACTGTCATACTAGTGTTCTTTTCAAGCATTTAGGTATAATTTGAATCTTGTTTTAGAACGCTAGCAGTCATCCTTGTTTCAGATTTTTTTGTTGGGGGGGTCTAGCTCAGACTTGTGACATTGTTCTTGCAGTACCATGTAGCACAGCTGTGGTCTGTGGCGGAAGCCAGTAAGAATGAGACTGGGGGAGGCGAAGGACTGGAGGTCCTGATCAACGAGCCCTTTTCTCCAGACACCCCAGAGTACGCTCCCCGGGAACCGCTCATTGCTGGGGGAAAGGAGTACACGGAAGGGCAGTTTACAAAGAAAATCTATCACCTGCAGAGGTTGGTACTGGTAGAGTTGTTTTGCTCAAATGGTAAAGTTGTTTTGCTCAAATGGTAGAGTTGTTTTGCTCAAATGATAGAGTTGTTTTGCTCAAATGGTAGAGTTGTTTTGCTCAAATGGTAAAGTTGTTTTGCTCAAACCTGTCAGTTTGAAGGAAGTGTGATTGATTTAGAGTAATCAGTCAAATAGCCTTGTGATGATTTCTCTGTCTGATTGTAATTAACCTTCAGAACTCTCTTCTTACTTTAGATAGGCTTCACTGTTTAGTTTGATAATTCAGCCACTGATTATATGATTTTCTTCTTGCTCACAACCAAGGAAAGTTATTGGGAACAAAATGGTATAAAAAATGAGTGAAGTTGACAGATTTATGGTCAACAAGTGTTTGATGATTATGATTATATAAAAACGCACAAATTGTGTCTTATAAGTTATATGGTATTTGGTAGTACACACATTATTCAGATTGATTAAGTGACAAAGTCAGAGACAAAATATACATAAAGTCTAAAATAAAACTAGGTTACTACTCTGCTACTGTACTAGTAGTATGATGTGAAGATGGCAGTTACAAATGTAGTATTTTTTATCTTTTTTGTTTCCAGCAAAGTTCCTGGCTTTATACAAGCGCTAGCGCCAAAAGGATCCCTAGAAATTCTGGAAGAGGCCTGGAATGCTTACCCATACTGTAGGACTGTGATCACAGTGAGTACCCACCCTGTAGAATGGTTAAAAAGTGTTACCACATCAAGTACCCATACTGTAGAGCTGTTATCACAGCAAGTACCCATATTGTAGGACCGTTATCACAGCAAGTACCCATATTGTAGAACCGTTATCACAGCAAGTACCCATACTGTAGAACTGTTATCACAATGAGTACCCATACTGTAGAACTGTTATCACAGCAAGTACCCATACTGTAGAACCATTATCCCAGTGAGTACCCATACTGTAGAATTGTCACAGTGAGTACCCATACTGTAGAACTGTCATCACAGCAAGTACCCATACTGTAAAACTGTCATCACAGCAAGTACCCATACTGTAGAACTGTTATCACAGCAAGTACCCATACTGTAGAACTGTCATCACAGCAAGTACCCATACTGTAGAACTGTCATCACAGCAAGTACCCATACTGTAGAACTGTCATCACAGCAAGTACCCATACTGTAGAACTGTCATCACAGCGAGTGCCCATACAGTAGAACTGTTAGTACAGCAAGTACCCATATTGCAGAGCTGTTTTCACAGAGAGTACTCATACTGTAGATCTGTTATTACAACAAATACCCATACTGTAGAACTGTTACCACAGTGAATACCCCATCCTGTAGAACTGTTACCACAGTGAGTACCCATACTGTAGAACTGTTACCACAGTGAATACCCCATCCTGTAGAACTGTTACCACAGTGAGTACCCATCCTGTAGATGATGATGGTTATTACAGCAAATACCCATCCTGTAGAACTGTTACCACAGTGAGTACCCCTTCTGTAGAACTTTAAAACTGTGAGTACCCCTCATGTAGAACTGCTACAACAGCGAGTACCCCTTCTGTAGAACTGTTATCACAGTGAGTGAGTACCCATCCTGTAGATCTGTTATAACAGCAAATACCCATCCTGTAGAACTGTTACCACAGCAAGAACCCCTTCTGTAGAACTGTTACCACAGTGAGTACCTCTGTAAACTGTTACCCCAGCGAGATCCTTCTGTAGATCTGTTATAACAGCAAATACCCATCCTGTAGAACTGTTACCACAGCAAGAACCCCTTCTGTGGAACTGTTACCACAGTGAGTACCCATCCTGTAAAACTGTTACCACAGCGAGTACCCTTTCTGTAGAACTTTGAAACAGTGAGTACCCCATCTGTAGAACTGTTACCACAGCGAGAACCCCTTTTGTAGAACTGTTACCACAGCGAGAACCCCTTCTGTAGAACTGTTACCACAGCGAGTACCCCTCCTGTAGAACTGTTGCCTCAGAGAGTACCCCTTCTGTCGAACTTTGAAACAGTGAGTACCCCTTCTGTAGAACTGTTACCACAGTGAGTACCCCTTCTGTAGGACTGTTACCACAGTGAGTACCCCTTCCCGTAGAACTGTTGACCCAGGAGTACCCCTTCTGTAGAACTTTGAAACAGTGAGTACCCCTTCTGTAGAACTGTTACCACAGCGAGAACCCCTTCTGTAGAACTGTTACCACAGCGAGTACCCCTTCTGTAGAACTGTTACACAGCGAGTACCCCTTCTGTAGAACTGTTACCACAGCGAGTACCCCTTCTGTAGAACTGTTACCACAGCGAGAACCCCTTCTGTAGAACTGTTACCACAGCGAGTACCCCTTCTGTAGAACTGTTACCACAGCGAGTACCCCTTCTGTAGAACTTTGAAACAGTGAGTACCCCTTCTGTAGAACTGTTACCACAGCGAGAACCCCTTCTGTAGAACTGTTGCCACAGTGAGTACCCCTTCTGTAGAACTTTGAAACAGTGAGTATCCCTCCTATAGAACTGATGGAGTTGACAAGAGCGCTGAAGGATTGTATATGTTGCATGATTCTAGATTTACAAGATCATCAGTATGTATTATTGATTGTGACTGTGGCATTTATTTGTAGGGAAATAAAAAACTTAAGAACTCTGCTAAATACTTGCTGTTGGTGTTTTATCACTGTTTGAGTGACATAATTCAAACATTGCAACATAATAATAATAATAATAATCTGTATTGACTTGGTTTCTGTTTGTACCAGTTTTGGTGACCATGACCTATTTTCAAGGTTAGTCTGGAGATGAAACAGAGCTTTACGTTCAGTTTTTGAATATGTTGCCTGAGCATCTGTGCATCTTGCTATGCTCTAAAAAGAAAATACCTCCTTCTCCCTCCTTCTCCATCTCTCTGTCTCTGTCTCATGGCTCCATTATGATGTTGCTGATCACATTTCACAAAGCTGACATGTATAGTGATTGTTTCAGAATCCTGGCTACATGAAAGAAAACTTCTACATTATTATCGAGTCTTTCCATGCACCGGACAGAGGAGGACAGGAGAATGTGCATCAGCTGTCGAGCGAGGAGCTGGCTCAGAGAGAAGTGCACCACATTGACATCGCTAACAATGCAGTAGTTTCTAGAAATGTGAGTTGGCTTTTTAAAATGGGAGTGCAACTGCTGAAACAGAAGGGGAGGGGGGAAGAAAGGAGATCAGGGCAACTATGTAAATAAACAAACTCCACCCCCACCCCTTCTCTAGATAAAGGCAAAAACAAAAAGCAAACAATAAACAGGCAAAAAGATAACAGCATCAAAAACCTGACCACCAACCGAGGTGAAACATGGAGCAGAAAACAAATCAGCAGCACAAAACTTTGCTAAAAAATTCACTTTTTTTATGGACAGTTGACATCAGGTGAAAGGGGAATGGAAGTGGGAGATGCATGTTTGGTTGGAAAATATAGAAAATGTGCAAATTGAATCAAACACATTCACACACACACACACCCGCTGTATAACTTTATATTTCATTACAGTGGTAATAGTAAGAATTGTGTATACATAAATGACACCAAAAGACACCCTGCTGTAAAAAGAAAAAAGAGAAAAAAGTCCAAATATTTTCATCTGTAGGATTCATTTTCAACACCTACTGAAAGGTTGTGAAAATTGACGAGCCATTTTCGCAGATCACAGATAATTAAGTTTGTAACTGGGTTTATTGACTGAAGTCAGAAAAAGTGCTGTAAGTTAAGAGTAACTGTGTCATTTTACTTGACAGGATTACAGACCTGAGTGGGATCCCACTTTGTTCAAGTCAGAAAAGAGCGGACGAGGCCCTTTACCCAAGGACGGTGCTGTTGAAGGGAGTCAAGGACTGTGGTCGGTTAGTAGCTAGCCCTTATAAGTTGTTTTTTGATTTTGATTTTAATTTAACCTAATAAATTAATTGCTTTAGCAGAATTGCTGAAAAGTTTGCTAGCAATGAGCACATGTATGCATATTTGTGCGTGTGTGTGTGTGTGTGTGTGCTTATGTGTGTTGGCATGTATTTTATGGTGTGTGTGTGTGTGAATGTGCACATGTGTATGGTGAGATATATTTTATACGAGGGTAGTGGAATATGCTTGAAATGTGTGTGATGAAACAGATTATTTATGAGGGTAGTAAAAGATTATTTATGAGGGTAGTAAAATATGCATGCAATGTGTGTGATGAGATGGGGGTATTTATGAGGTTGGTAGAATGATTATGAGGGTGGTAGAATATGTACACTGTCACTTTTTTTTTAGCTTTTCTTTTTTTACATCCAGCTGTTGCCTTAAAGTAAAAGTCCAAGGTTTTTAAGTGTGCAAAATGACCATTGAAATGATTGACAAATGAGTCACTAGTTTCAGATTTAATGAAATATTTTGTTTTTGTTTTTGTTTAATTGGGTTTTTAATCAATTTTATTTTCTGTAGACTTTCCCGGAAGTGACGTCAGTCTGGAGAGTCAGTGCGGTTGCCATCTTAGATTCTTCAGTAAACTGTGTATGCGTGTGGTCGACAAAAAAGTTAACTATGCCGGCCTACTGTGTTGCTGCGAACTGTAACAATTCGCAGATGACGCCAGGTATAACAATGCACGAGCTCCCATGCAATCACCCGCAGTGAGGTGAAAGTGGATTAAATTTATACAATTCAAACGAGCTGACTTTCTTGCTGCGCCGCAGCACGCCCATTTGTGTAGCGAGCACTTCAGTGAGTGAGATTTCGCAAACTCCATGGAATACCGCATGGGGTTTGCTGACACGATGTTCCGGTACTCTTTCAAAACCTGCCCGACAGGCTCAAACTAATACGGCTGTATCCTTGTGGGTCTCTCGGGCAAAGTATCAGTTTCGTCTTCAGAGCTTGAGTTGGCCATTTTGCAGCGACTCCCCAGAGTGACGTAGTAGGCATATGGTCACGTGATTTGGGCGTCATGGCGACGCTTTCTGTATGACAGAAAATACATTTTTTCGTGCATTTATAACCCTCAGATCACAGTTTCACCTACATCATTGTTCTCAGCGAGCTTTAACGGAAATCGTGTCAAAAATCACCCCTAACCTTGGACTTTAATGCTCTAGAACTGTCCCTGTGCACATATGGAAACTTTTATGTAGTCTATTTATGGGGAAAAGGAGACAGGAAATTGGAGCATGTACAAGATACAGACAATAACTGAAAGATAAAGCTGAGCTGACGTTTCGGAGGCACCTGCTGTGGGAAAGTCTGGAACATAATAGCTTTTGTTATGTTGTTGTGTTTTTTTTTTATGTTCCTCAGAATGACGGTAATGGTACACTCTTTTGAATTACGTGCACATTGTGACGTAATTTTTTGCATTGTTACAGAAAACTCACGAACCAGTGATGTGTTGCTACAAGTTAGTGCGTGTTCTCTTCAAATGGTGGGGACTTCAGAACAGAATAGAAAAATTCACAATGAAGGTAGGCTTTTGTGGGCTTTTTCTGTTGAAAAATTCACAATGAAGGTAGGCTTTTGTGGGCTTTTTCTGTTGAAAAATTCACAATGAAGGTAGGCTTTTGTGGGCTTTTTCTGTTGAGAGACTGCTGACCCCCCTTTCTGCCGCTTTGGACTACATCTCGTTTGTTTGGTAGACAAGGTTAATGTGTTTGGTAGACATGTTTAATGTGTTTGGTAGACATGTTTAACGCTGAATTGTATCTGGAGAGGCCCTGGTGGGGACTGAGATCCTAGAAGGTGTGTTGTTGGTGGGACTGGGGGGGGGGGGGGGGGGGGGGGGGGGGGGGGGGATACTGAAATGAGTCAGCACAGAAGGTTGACCCTGGAGAAGAAAATTCTCCTGCCGCTCCTGCAGGGACTTGAACCTGAGACCTGATCACGTGTCTGACGCTCTAACCACTGAGCTATCTGGCTCCCCAATGCAGCTAGGGGCAGTGCAACCAATATAATGCATGTTGGAGTTTTTCATTCATGCTACACTTCACCACCAGAATTATACCGCATCGAGATGGGCAGCAGTAAGAGCCTTTTTAGTGTTTCACTAATTGTGAGGGGCAAAGTCACAGGATGGCATCTGCAAACTACGACATTTGAAGAGACGGAAGAGCCAAAGCAAGGAATCAAACCGACACCATTCACTTACCAGCCTAGCACCGTACCACTAGGCCAAACTGGCTCGTGTATGAAAAATGTAACTGGATATCAGTTGCAAACACTTTGCTTTATGGTGCATTTTTTGGATTAGTGTGAAGAAAAAAAGACCGAGTTTTGTTGTGATGATAGCTAGTCCAGGCAGCCAGTCATCTCTGGCAAGCCTCTATTCTTAAAGTTAAAAAAAGAAAACAAATTATTAAGTTTTTTTGGTGTTTTTTAGAAGGAGCTTATTCATACCCATTTATGGTGACACTCAAAATGCTTCCTGAAGCTGTGTTACGAGCTTGACCTGTTTATAGCATTTCCTGTTTTGATGATCTTGGTGACAGAGATGTTGGCAAGAACAACAGAATTTAAAAAGAAAAGAAGAGGGTATCCTCCAGACAGTTTTGATCCTGTTGGCCTCAGTTTGATATGATTGATTTGACATTGACAGGATCATCCCCATAGTGCTTTAATATGTCACAACACTTCAAGGGAGATTATCAAATGATTTTTGGAACGTTTATAGTTTACACTGATGTTTTTCCTGACTGAGATCTTGCAAAGTTTAATTGACAGTAGCCTCTTTTGAGCCTTAGCCATTCATCTGTGAAAGCAGAACTTGATCCACATGATTCTTTTTATTACATTCTAAAGCTTATATTCGTAATCTAAAATTCAGATTAGTGCTTCCATCATCAGGATGTTTGTATGACTTTTTGTGTTTGTGGTGTTTGTGTCATATAATCATTGCTAGGGTGTCATCTGCCTCTGTGTTTGTATGACTTTTTGTGTTTGTGGTGTTTGTGTCATATAATCATTGCTAGGGTGTCATCTGCCTCTGTGTTTGTATGACTTTTTGTGTTTGTGGTGTTTGTGTCATATAATCATTGCTAGGGTGTCATCTGCCTCTGTGTTTGTATGACTTTTTGTGTTTGTGGTGTTTGTGTCATATAATCATTGCTAGGGTGTCATCTGCCTCTGTGTTTGTATGACTTTTTGTGTTTGTGTCATATAATCATTGCTAGGGTGTCATCTGCCTCTGTGTTTGTATGACTTTTTGTGTTTGTGGTGTTTGTGTCATATAATCATTGCTAGGGTGTCATCTGCCTCTGTGTTTGTATGACTTTTTGTGTTTGTGTCATATAATCATTGCTAGGGTGTCATCTGCCTCTGTGTTTGTATGACTTTTTGTGTTTGTGGTGTTTGTGTCATATAATCATTGCTAGGGTGTCATCTGCCTCTGTGTTTGTATGACTTTTTTGTGTTTGTGTCATATAATCATTGCTAGGGTGTCATCTGCCTCTGTGTTTGTATGACTTTTTGTGTTTGTGTGTTTGTGCATATATCATTGCTAGGGTGTCATCTGCCTCTGTGTTTGTATGACTTTTTGTGTTTGTGGTGTTTGTGTCATATAATCATTGCTAGGGTGTCATCTGCCTCTGTGTTTGCGCTGAAAATGTGCACATGTTCTTCATTGTCCAATTAAAACAGCATTTTTTTTTAACCTCTGGTGGGTTTTGATCTTGTGCAACAGTGATGGAACTTTTCGATGCTTGGTTTTCAGCAAGAAAAGCGACTGTTCACCAACTTCCATAGACAAGTGTTTTGCTGGATGGACAAGTGGTACGGCCTGACTATGGACGACATCCGCAGGATTGAGGAAGAGACTAAGCACGAGTTGGACCAGGTGATTTTGAGTTTTTTGTTGTCTTTTCTTTTGATAACACCTAGACTGTCCTGTATGAGCCAATTTGTGTCTTGTCTAACCAGGTATGTAGCATTAGCTGTTTGGAAAGAGGAAAGAGAAACAGCAGAGTGTGAAAATGTTTCTGAAGCTGCGGGCCATTGCTGCTTTTTTACTGCTCGAGTTTTGAGATTTTCTGGTTTTATTTCATTCACTAGCATGACAAATCATGCAAGTGGTGATCAGCGCTGGTCTGTCCAACCCTAGTTAAATCCAGACCTTGTACTTTTGACATCCACTGTCACAGTACTGCCTTTCAAACTTGCTTGACAAGAAGCTCCACTGAACTTACCCATTCATTCCAATTTTAGTGGCTGTGACTCTCCCCTCCACACACACACACTCACACACAGAGACACACACATTTTTATTGGACTACGTCAGTGGTACCTCAGTGGGCAGATCAGTTTTTTTCTAGGTGAAATGGTACTGCATGTCTGTTCATAGATTTGAGGGAGGTACATCACTGAGGTACATCTCCTGCTGATGTATTCATATTTTTCAGCTTTGAATGCAAAGTGACTGTTGCCCCTTCATATTATTTCCTATATTTTGAATGCTAAAAAGGAGATGAATCTTTTTCTCACTTCTGCTTTTGTCGCAATTGTTTCAGCAACGCAAGCAAGGCACTGTGCGGGGGACGAAAGCCAGCGAGGATTAACGTTGAGGGCATCACTATTTCATTGTTCTGCACACTGGTGTAAAGCAGAGGACCCGTTGAGCAGCAAACCTCCCTTTCAGTTTAGCAGTGTACTGGCAGTGGTGTGTCTTTGTAGATAGTCAGTGGCGCTTGAAGGTGGGTTGCTTTGTAGGCTGGGGATTGTGTGGGTAGAACTGATGCTGTGCCACCCTAAGCAGGAAATAGCATTAACTAGGACTCTCAAGTTCTCTTGACCTTGGTGGATTTCTGCTGATGTCTGTGCTCTCTCTATCTCTCTTTCATCCTCTCTCTCTCTCTGAAATCAAGGAAGAAATAGGGTCAAAATAGTCAAATAGATATTTTTATATTTCCATGTGTAGACTTCATTTCACTGGTTGCCACATCTACAATGTGCAATGTCCTGATTACGTCTTGTGAAATAGACTTCATTTCTGTATGATTTGTCTCGATGTGCATCTGTTTGTATATATGTCAGTTTTTTCTTGTTTTGTTTTTCTTCAACTGTCACAGGATTTTGCATGGTCCAGTGACATGAAATCCCCGTGTTTTCTTTTTCATGGTTTATGCAGCACATGCATACATGGTAGTTTTGTGTCTTCTCTGGAAAACACTTGGCATTTTGTTAGACAGCATGATTACTTTAGCAACATGGCCATAAACGTGATTGGGTCACTATGGCATTTTGTTAATCAATATGATTACTTTAGCAGCACAGTCATAAACATTTTTGGGTCGCAGTCACTGTGGCATTTTGTTAGTCAGTATGATTAGTAGCACAGCCATAAACATGTTTGGGTCACTGTGGCATTTTGTTAGTCAGTATGATTAGCAGCACAGCCATAAACATTTTTGGGTCACAGTCACTGTGGCATTTTGTTAGACAATATGATTACTTTCGCAGTACAGTCATAAACATTTTTGGGTCACAGTCACTGGCATTTTGTTAATCAATATGATTAGCAGCACAGCCATAAACATTTTTGGGTCACAGTCACTGTGGCATTTTGTTAGTCAGTATGATTACTTTAGCAGCACAGCCATAAACATTTTTGGGTACCTAGCACAGGGCAGTTGTTTGTGAAAATTTAAAAAAAATGTTTTAGATAAACAAATGATGCATAATTCATGTTTTTGATTTTGATTTTTTTGTTTTGATTTTTGTATTTGTAATTAATGCACAGTTTGCAATAAATGAGTAAACTTTCACAACAGACATGGCTGCTTTCATATACTTTTTACTTTTTAAATTGTACTTTCAACTGATAAATCAGAGTGGAAGCTGTTTTCAAGCTTGATCTGATTGTGCTTGCAACTATCATGAGTCAACTGGTGTGACGAAATGATAAACAGGCACGCCGTCTAGGAGCTTGTGTAGTCTTTTGCGACATTTGCAACTTTTTATCAAGTGAACAAATTGCAACACAATAATAATTTTTTAAAAACACCTGTAAAAACAACAACCAATAATATAATTCTTCTGGTAAATCCAATCCTTGTGGTAGAATACACTGTGCTTAGCTTTGATATTTGTGTACGTTTTCAGTGTAGGGAAATGCTTCAAAAATCTGTTTTTATTTTTTTATAATTTTTTTAAAATAGTTTTTGTGTGTGTCAATATCACAAGGTGTGTTGTGCTCTTTCAAACAAACAACAATTTGAACCGTCGTTCTCATTGATAGAAAAGTTAGTTGATGACCGCTTCATCTACTTTAGTTTTGTATCACTAACATTAGGGTAATGTGCAGCTTGACATTCATGCATGCTGTTTCCTAACTATGACTTGAGGTGACCTAACACACTATATTCATTCCATAGTGAACTGGTACCCATGTGGTTGGTGCCTGTTCTTTCTTTTTGTGTGTGGTTCTTTTAACCAGTGTACATGTGAACAAGTTGAACTGTTCGACAACTCAGATTCATGTCTGGACAAGTTAGACGAAAGAACACGTGTGAAAGTAATGACAAGGTTTTCAGTATGTTTTAACAAGTCACTGTGTCGAGACAAGTGTGCAAGCTGTTTGCAGTGTGAAATGCAAGTTTTGATTACTTTCCTGTGTAGTTTGTTGCTACTGTGCTTTTCACCACCACTGAGTTTTGATTTGGTTTGATTTTTCAAAGGCATGTGTGTTAGCATGGTATTGCTGCCAGTACCATTGATTGAAAACAAGCACTGTGCAACAAAGGAGGCAATGAAATGAGAACTTGGTCACTGAGGTGTTGGTAGAGAGTTTGGTGAAGCATACAGCTTTGCCAGCAAAAGACTTGGAATGCATTTGTCAGCGTGCAATTGCATACATATACTGGGTGACTGCTGTACTGAGTGTTCAGCTGGGCATTATGGCAACAGCAATACCCATGACTGTGGTGCTGTAATTGTGAAAGCGATCGTTTTTGCTTTGTGCACATTCCTTCATTAATTTATTGCTTACATCTAGCCAACATTAATGCCTTCGTCACAGCGCTGTTAAAATACTTTGTCAGTGTTAGTGGTCAGGTAGCCATGTCAACCAAATTGTGCTGTCCTGTTTTCAATCATGATTTAAAACGCAGGCCAACCATGCCCCTGTCTAAACGAGTTCATCTTGGTGGCACAACGCTTCACCAGTGACCACCACATCCCACGTTTCACCAGTGACCACCACATCCCACATTAAAGACTGCGGACAAACCATTGTAGACCCATCTATTCCCAACAGGAAGAAAGAGTTTAGAGTTTGTATTCCATCTCATTTCAGTCCAATTACATGGAGCATAAACCGCCAGCAACCACCTACCCCCACTCCCACCCCTCCCTTTTCTGTGTGCATTTTTTAGCCTTTTTGTATGTGCCCCTGCTCCCTTTTCTCTTGTGTTTGCGGTTTGACTGGTTTTCCTTTCTGTCTGGTGAAACATCTCTTGGAATTTGCCTCTCCTTCCTTCTTCCATATCTCTGCTACCCTGTGTGAAGACAAATTTGTCTTGTGACACAGTAACGTTTTCTGTACTGTCCTCTACTAACCCAAGAGATTAGTCTGGGTTTTCACCCAATAGATTGGTCTGGGTTTTCTGTTCGCCACCATTTTGTTTATCAATAGAGGGTACAACCTGAAATACCGCACTGTCCTTTTTTGTTGTATTTTTTCATGAACCCCCCCCTGCATATGAAGCAAGTTTTCCTGTTGTGTGGTGGGTTTAAGCTGTTCCACATTTGTGGCTCTGGCATTGTTCGGACTTCTTTAACTTGTGCAGTTCACGCCTGCATCCCGGTGCATTACTACTGATAGAGGTACATGGAAAGTGGGCATGAGAGGGCTTGGATTGTGAAGGATTGTGGGATGGTGGCATCAACGGCAGCAAACCAAGTTTTGCACCACACAGCTATGCAGGTGAAAGGGGAAACAGATACCTGATCCGAGTGTTGCTTTTGGGGGGGGGGGGGGGGGGTTGTTTGTTTGTTCATCTCGTGATAACAATTCCAGAGGGGATTATTAATGTAATAAAAATAATAGATCAGGTGCGGCACCCCATCTCGTAGCCCCCACCCGGGGTATTGACAAGGCCTACAGATGCATGCTACTAATCACATTCGCACACACAGAGAAATGTACATGTGCACTGCAAGCGTACCCAACCCCTACTCCAAGTGGGTAGTTGAAATACTGTCCCTGTTGCGGTTTGTTGTTGCTTTGTGCACAGGGAAGGATTAGCATGTCAGTTGAGGCTAGTGTTAAGAGGTTCACCTTCACATTCTCAGTTCATGACAATAGCTGTTGCACTCTGTGTGTATTATGTTTCACAAATTTACAAAAAAGTGAACTGTAATGAAACTGAAAATGGCATGTATTAACTATTAAGTAGTCACAACAGGTGCACAATTTCTGTTTGATACTCAGATTTAAAAAAAAGTTGACCAGCGCATTTCTGCTTTCTTAGCGTCTGTTGTAGTTACTGAAGCAGTTATTCAACCTACTATCTTTGATTTTGCCGTGTTAATTTTATGTAATCATTCACTCGTTTGATTTTCTTCAACTGCTTTTGCTATGCATCTATACTCACTCACCTGTTAGTGGTTAGTTGTTGTTCCCATAGACTGGTAATTTCCGTTTATGACACAGGTCAGTTATGAGTTAACCATAGGAATGTAGTGTTGCTGTATGATTATACGTCTTTCCACATCTCTGACCTTTCAGTATCAGCAGAAGGTGAAGCTTTTGACAAAATGAAGAGTGCAAATTTCTGGTCCTTTTATGCTATATATTTATTGTCATTATGAAAAGAAAGTGATTGAAAGAAGTTGGTTATGATTATGAACCAGAAGGTATGATTCAACAACTAACTACAACTCATTTTTGAGTCATGATAGACTTCAGCATTCTGTGAAGACTAAAGTCCAGTGTTGCTCACTTTCATGCGCAACTATCCGATGTCTGTTTTATTTTATTTTTTAATTGATCATATTTATGTGGTGACATTTTCACGTGATGTGCCAGAATTGTTCAGCCACCATCTTGGTTCTGAGAGTGATGATGCAATTGTTTTTTTGTTTTTTTTGGAGTCTGTTGCTAGGATACTGTCAGTAATAAACACTGGCCCGTCCATCTCATGGGCCCTGTAAAAGGGTGGAGCTTGCCTCTCTCCCTCTCTGTCTCTTTCTCGCTACAAGTGTGTGTGTGTGTGTGTGTGTGTGGGTATGTGTGAAGTGTGCAAAAATCATGTACAGAATGTAATGTTTCAGTAGGAAGGAATAAAACAAGTATACATGTACACACATGTGTACCGTTTCAATCTTGTTTCAGTTACCTTCAGCATGAATATCATCCCTCACCCACACACACACTCAAGAAGAGTAATTGTGCATGGTTAGTTATTTGATTTTAATGCCTCACTGACCACATAGGGTCACCTCAGAATGACACACAAAATTATGTGCAGATGACAATCATTCACGTGCAACAACTGGACAAATTTGTGTTTAATATCTCCCTTAAATACATGCCAGTCACAAAAAGGACTTCACTCATGATCCTTTTTGGAATGTTTGTAACAGCCATACAACATTTAAACTACATCAGACAACTGTGTTGTTTGTTTAATTGCACATTAAGTTTCTGACATGACTGAACTTGAAACAAGGTGAAAGTCATCACAGACAGTATTAAGCACCAATCAAGGTCATGCAAAGTTTGGTAGACCTTGGCTAAATAGTGTGGAACAAAAACCCACCATAATTATTGTTTTTGTGAAACTAGGAAACGTAAATTTCAAAAAGATTTTTTTTTTTAAAACCATCAAAAGAATTTTTTTTGTGGTATGTATGTTCATGACCTAGTCCACATAATAATCATATACAGTCTTACCTTGAACAGAAAAAACAACATAAAATGTTTTTGTCAAAACTGTTTATCACTACTGTGACCTTGGTCAAGATCACTGAAAGTGATATTAACAGTGTAGGCTTGATGAGCTGTACCATCGTGTGAAGTTTGACATAATTATCACATACTATGGTGTCTGAGAAAATTGCAACGTTAAACGTTTTTGACGCTCCAGATGCTAGCCTGGCTGAATGCCGATCACAACCTATAAGTCGAAATTTCACAGGAGTCCAAATTAATTCCAACAGTTTTCATAACTTTTTCACGTGTGAGCTGTCGGTGCACAGGAGTGCTACGGTGTGTCCGCCACACCTCTTTTCAGGAGGGCGGAAATGACGGCCACCATCTCTGCTCCGCACTCGCTCTCCGCCAGGGTGATGACACTATTGGCTATTTCAGCGACAGACCAGGAGGACCACAGCAGCATTTTCATGCAATCCTCTGCCAAGTCCGACAGACCGTGAAAACAGGCAAAACGTAACACTTCCTCCACGCGTGTCTGGTCCAGCAGAGAGGTGCTCACTGCAGCGCAGAGACAGCCCACCAGGTCCGGAAGGAGGTACCGGTCAGCGAGCGCAATAACGTCCAGCACACGCTTCAGCCTCAGCTCTCTGCTGGAGACCTGTCCAGACTGTGGATGAGGAAGCGTACAGTGTGGTGGTGAGCTTGCTTGCTTGCTCTTGATGGTGCTCGGGTGATCACCTGCTGAATCACCCTCATCGCTGCCGCTCAACAAAGACTTCAGTGCTGGACACTGCTCATCGCACCCATGCAGGAAGTGAAGGACCGGTGTCAGAACCTCTTGAGGCGCGGCGCTGATGGACACTTCCGACTGGCTGGATTCCCTGTACCTCCCTTGCAGCATGGCTGCAAACACTTGGGAATTTCTTGACAGCGTTTCCCGGCTGGCCTGGATGGACCTGCCTTCCTCGACCACAATCTGCAGGTCTTTCTCAGCCATGGCATACCGGCAAACATTTCTGCCCCTGTCAAGTTCTCTCTGCAACTCCCTGGCCTCCGAACTTGGATCCAACTCTTCAGATGGAGCTTGTCCCTGCTTGAGCTTTTCCACAGCTTTGTCCAAGAGATGCAGGGTGTCTGAGGGTTGAAATCTGGGGCGGATCACCAACCTGCGTGCCAGGAAGACCAGTCCCAGAACCATGACATCTTTGATGACAGGGCTGCCAGCGCTGGGGGTGCGAAGGGCCGACAACACTCGATCCAGCCCTCCCTTGTGGAACAGGAACTTTTGGCGTCTTTCACGTGGCCTGCAGAAAATCACATTTTGGGTTTCAAAATTAACACATGTACCACAGTACTGTGAAACTGATTAAGTACTACCAACAAAGAAGACCCCTCTTTACAGAACAACATATTACAATTGTTATTTGAACAAGTGGATATATATTATATATAATTGGATTTGTCTTTTTGTTTTGTTTTATCTATGCATATAATTATATGTATAATTGTGAACAGATTGATTTGATCTGATTGCTTTCTTTATGTTTCTCTTAAGTTTATTGCTTACTTTGTTTTGGGAACTAACTGATACAGAAGGATACAGTCCCCACCCCTAAAAGTGGGGGTGGGACCCACACATTCAGATAAGTATTATACCAAATTATGGAATCATATATCATCAGATCAAACTACTTCCACCTGCACAAACATATATCATCAGATATATATGAGACCGCTTCCATCTACATGTTGTAACATATTAAATATATCTGAAACTGCTTCCATCTAAATGTCCTAACACACATTAGATATATCTGAAACGGCTTCCATCTAAATGTCCTAACACACATTAGATATATCTGAAACTGCTTCCATCTAAATGTCCTAACACACATTAGATATATCTGAAACTGCTTCCATCTAAATGTCCCAACATACATTATTAAATATATATGAAACCGCTTCCGTCTAAATGTCCTTAATATATATATATAATAGATGTATATAGGAAACTGTTCCATCTAAATGTTCTATCATATATTATCAGATATCTAACTGCTTCCGCCTAAAGTTGTCACAAATAAAAATTGGTTCCTTCACATATTAGTTATTTTCCTTCAGCTGTCTACCAGCAGCCATACCAGTGTGTTTGTAGAAAGAGAAGGCTGGCGGCAAAAGCCAGTTGACGTGAAGCGGGCAGGCGGTAAAACGTGTGCATGATGACGCCCTCCCCATACGGAGACATTGCCTGATTACTCAAATCTTCAAGCAGCTGGGCTCCCACTCTGGCCAGGTTCTGTCTTAATTTCTTTGGATTGGAGTCTGCTTCACTGTCACGTGAATCTGGTTTGTCTACATTTGGACCTGGTTCTCCTTTGCAATGCTTCTTTCCCAGTTCCGGAGAAGGCTGGCCATCTTTAGGCACGGAGCAGGGTTTTGCCGGGTTGGACACAAGCAGTCCTGCTTCAGTTGAGAAGCTTCGCGCGACGCCTGCGCTCATCATCATCAGCGATCTCATGTCATGTTCTTCGACTGACAAGTGGCGACAGACTGGAGAACCAGAGGCTCCAGCATTGAGAACAGCATCATGCCAGGCCATTACAGAGCCTGAATCCAGCATGAGTGTTTTGACCAGAGTTGCAGGGGCACACATCGTCAGCAGAGGGGTCAGGCAGTGAGGACTGGACATGATGCGGGACAGAACCCGCACACAACGATCATGAGGCTCACTGGCAAGGGCCAGATGATCCGTCAGGCAGCATATGACCTTGGATGTCGCAAGATGTTTGCTGAGCTCGTCGTGCACGGAGAGTCTGGACAGGAGGATGAGGATGTTTTTTTGTGTCACGGACGCATGTTTTCCTGGTCTGCGCTGTAATTTCCTTCGCTTTGCAGCTGATTCGCCTTCACTGCCATCGCCCTTTGGACGTTCATGCACCTTGAAAAATCTTTTTTCACACTGATACGTCTGTGTTGAGAACTGCTGACTTCCGACATTCCACTGTTTCCATTTTGCAGCATCTGATTCTGGAGACATGCCTTTTATTGCAGACTCAGAAACTAATGGTTGATCCAACGGCTGAATGTGAACTGTTCCCTTTTCATCAGCACAACCAGATTCCATGAATGAAGTCTTCACTAAAGAATCTTCAGGGTTGTTTTGTGTAGAGTCTCTGCCTAAATCATGCACTGCTCGCTCGGGAGGAACAGGTGTGGTGCTTTCAAGTTGATGAGAAGCTTGTGAGAAAGTATGGTTTTCAGATTCAGGTGGAATGTTTGTAAACTGGTTTGCAGTTGCATCTGCAGTGGGCCTCTGGGTCCGATAGGCATCATCTGTCTGTTCCCGTGCTGTGAGATTTTCTTCCGTCAGTAATTTTAAACGTTTGCTTAAATCAGAGGGCATTCCCCCATCTGCACCGTCACCCCCACCCGTGTCAATGTCCTCATCCTCTGTACAATCATCTTCTGATGATGAAAACACCAGAGCTTGGTCATGGAACTTCCCGAAGGAAGAGTGACAGGGCGAGCTACTCTGGTCCCAATATGGTGAGGAGGCCCCTGCTGGGGTCCTCAATGGCGACAAGCACTCCAACTTCTCTCCATTGGGTGAGCATGGACTGCTGCAATGTGAAGAATCCGCCTCCGACTCGCAACGCGAATGAGCAGGGGACAGTGTAGCTGAGGAATAAGCAGGAGAGGAGGCAGGGGAGGAATGTGAAGGAGACACCTGGATACTCCGTGAAGGAGAGAAGTAACTCAGTGTGCTCAAAGGGCTGTACGGAGAACGAACAGAAGGCCCGCTACTGTCATCAGAGTACGTTGTCGCCGAGCCTGGTGAGACGCTGGAGTTGTATGGCAGGCAGGTCACCCCTGGGTGGTAGTCCTCCATGCGCCATGTTGTTTCTGCTTGGTACGTGGGACTGTTCATGCTGTACAACCGACGACCGGCAGCATCCGGAGGACCAGGTTCTGGATCACCTCCACTTTCTGTTTCTTCTCTGAAGTCTTCTTCAATGGCTCCTGCCATGCTGACTCTTTCTTCTGCAACATTTACTTGTGCTGTCGACACCTGTCCTTCTGTGAGTTCTTCCTCTCCATCACCAGAAGCATCCTGGTCCTCTTCTGAAGTGTGGGAGTTGCCGGAGACCGTTGCCGTGTTTGAGCTGTGTGAGCCATCAATGGGGAGTCTTGCAGCATTGTCTTTCACAGAGTTGCCTGATTTTGATTCCGGCATAGTTTCTGAAGTTTTAGGTCTTTCTAGCTGTGAGGTTTCTAGACATGCTTTTAATTCATCTGGTTGCAATTTCTCTTCGGAACCAAAATCACAAGCGAGACTGCCCTCTGTTGACTTGCTCTCGGGAAAAGACAGATCGTTCGCATCAGATACATCTGCAATGGCACGCTTAGTATTTGATGCTGAACAATCTGGTGAATTTTCAACAGGTTTCAGCAAGTCCACACTGCTTTCATAGAGACACAACGACAGGTCTGAAGTGTAATCCCCACATCGCTGCAGATGAGCCAGGAGAACATCCACAAGCCCATCCTCCAACATAACATTCAGACTAGTATCATCATAGAGAAAATTGACGAGGCAGCTGATGACGCGATCCTGGACCTCAACCAAGCCATCGTCTTGAAGACTGTCCAAGAACACCTTCAATCCGCCGAGGAGACGCATCTTTGCACGGTTGACTGCCTCTCGGGCAAGCTGACATAGCCCGCTGATTACGTCTCTGTTGATAATGTGTCTCCGGGCCGAGTCGAGGTGAGAGAAGAAGAAATCGACGCCATCAGAGGCACCAATCAGTGCAGCGGATCGAGGGTGGTCTGCCAGCGGTAGGAAGACTGTGAAGGCCTGATGTGACAGTTTGTCATCCTCAGAGTCGATGAGATCCATGAGGTTCTTCATAATGCCAGCCTGGGCTACTTCAGATGCCATCTTCTCTGTTATCCTGCACAAATAAAACGGAAAATAAATCAGAAAAATATGGCTTGTGATAGTTCTTTGCTTGGTGTCCCCTCAGCTACGCTGGTACATGCTAAGGGGTAACGTTTCTCACTTAATGTTGAAAATGTCGGAGAAGGTTGTAGACCAGTGAATAGCACTATACAAAAGTTATCTATTACTACTGAGGCCATGAATGCAAATTTGCCCATCTTGTTTCTGTATGCAACAACCATGTAAAATTTAATCTTGACAAGATAATATGTTAGAGCATACAGCTTGGAGTTTTACTGTTTGGATATTCTCATGACCTTGAAATATGGTCAAGGTGACCAGGTTTATTGGAACGGGAAAGATCATTAGCAGTTAAAATCAAGCAAAGATTAAAAGACCCGGTTTAATATTTGGGGAAGAAAAAACATGTTATGTCAGGAAATGTATCAGTGGCCTCCCTTGAATAGAAGCAAAATTAAAAGAAATTAAAAATCTGAAACAAAGTTGACTGCCAGTGTTATGAAACAAGATCAAAACACACAACAGGATGAAAAGAACACTTATTTGAATTAGATAATACAAAACATGACCATCTTTTCCATGAAAGCACCTTTTTCAAGCAAGAGAGATAATACAATAACAATGATAGGAATGAAATTTGATCTACTTAGCTTTCTGTTGGTGGAGAGGTTATTTAAAGTGTTCAATACAAAAAAGAAAAGAAAAAGGGGGGATCAAGTCCCTGTACCTCGCTTGCATATAAATGCTGAACTTGACTGGTAAAGAATTCACCATGAAGTACACTTTCAGTTTCAACTGTTTGGTGCCAAAAAGACCTTGAAGGAAGGTCAAGGTTACTAAAACGGGTAAAGTTCAAAAGGTTACGATCTTGTGAAGTTCATAAGTATTTTTTACAGAGTCCAAGAAAATCACACCTTTATGTTAAATGGCCAAACACTGATGGCCAAAACAGTCATAGTTTCATATCTTTTCGTGCAAGTAACCCCTACTCACCAAGGATACAGCAGAATCATACGAACAGTTATTTATAAACAGAGAATACACAGAAAATCTACACCAAAGGAAATCTGTAACAAACCTTTTGTTCATTTTTGTCCACAATTCCGACAGCGTTCTGATGACATAGCCAACAAGTTCCAACTCCTCAGACTTGACAAGCCTGGCAAGTGCGGCCACCATTCCTGCTTCAACAAGCTGCTGTCGCACCTTGCTGTCCTCACTGATATATCTGCACAATATGCAATGGCTACACAAGTTCATTCCTACTGTAACAGTAAATTTGGCACAGAGTTTTAAATATAAACTGCCAAAACTGCTTGAAAGATGACCCATTTTCTATTATATGGTACATATAATACATTCTAAACCGGAAACAGTTTAAAACTCGACCTCTGAAGTCATTCCTACTGTAACAGTAAATTTGGCATGGAGTTTTAAATATAACTTGTTTTAGATGCACCCAGTGAAAGTCCTGAGCTTGAAAGATGACCCATTTTCTACCTGATCATATAGTACATTCTAAACCACAGTTTTAGAACTCAACCTTTGCCCTCTATCAGTGAAGTCACCCACAATAGGTGGTGGCTGCTAGTTGATGTGGTACATTCAGTCTCTTGACATTTTTGCACCAGAATTCCACATGGCTGTATTTTGCTGTTGTTTTTACGCTGACCCATGTAATGTGTAGTGCTCAGCAAAGTAATCTAAACGATGATTGTGGCTACTGTATAATTTATGTGGATGGAGAAGATTCAACAAAAACTTGCCTCAGAATCCTGCAGGCCGCCTTCACCATGGGTACTGATGGGAAGTTGGCTTCTACGTGTATCTCATTCTCATCGCTGTCATCAACAGTCTTCCTTCCCGATTCCGTCGTGGAGGCTTCCAAGCTGTTTCGTTTCTCAGCTTCCACATACTGTATCTCGAGAACCTTCACTAGTGCTGGGAGAGCCTGGGCTTGAGCAATGGCCAGGTGAGAGGATGACTCCATGGCAAGGTTGCCCAGTGATCGACAGCAGCGGAGCTGAACCTCTTTGTCATTGCAGTTTGTTAACAAGGTCACTGAAATTAGTGAAAAGAGACGGTGATAAACTGGGTAGTGAAGCAACATGACTGAGGAAAACAGGTGATGTGACGATCATGACTGAGGAAAGCAGATGAAGTAACATGACTGAGGAAAACAGGTGAAGTTGTCATGACTGAAGGAGGCAGGTGACGTGACAATCACGACTGAGGAAAACAGGCGATGTGACAATCATGACTGAGGAAAGCAGATGAAGTAACATGACTGAAGAAAACAGGTGAAGTTGACATGACTGAGGTGACGTGACAATCATGACTGAAAGAGTGAAGAAAGCAGGTGGAGTGACATGACTGAAGAAAGCGGGTGAAGTGACATGACTGAGGAAAGCAGGTGAAATGACATGAGTGAGGAAAGCTGGTGACATGACATGACTCAGGAAAGCAGGTGCAATGTCATGACCAAGGACATTCAGACAAAAAGCCTCTTTGGGGAAACCAGCAGGGAGTAGTCTCCTCTTGAGGATGACAACATGCTGTTCACCAAGCAAACTGACAGTTACATATCACAAGTTCATTCATTATCTAAACTAAATACATCAATGTGTCCAATTTCTTGCATCGGCACATGACATCCTACTATTAGAAGCACTTTGCTGTCTGGGGGAAAAACAGTGAAACCCAAGATGCTTTACCATCTGGTACAAACTTGGCCTTCCATTGTACTAGGCCACAGTCACACACACACACACACACACACGCACACACACACACACACACATGATCACACACACATGATCACACACACACACACACACACACACACACACACATGCTCACACACACAGACATGCTCACACGTACACACACACACCCTACATTTACAGCAGCCAACACACATTCAAGCTTAAAGCACTATTTGTTTCTAATAGTATACATAGATCTACACAAAAAGTAACACTGGGCTACATGTAATACTTTGAAGATCTGCAACATTAATTAATTTAGTAGGCTGCTTATCACTTTAAACTTGGTAGAATAGATCTCGGGAAATGTACTCGCCTATATGATGAAACACAAGGAACAATTAAACACAAGAGCTTTTGAGAGAAAGTCTGTCATGTGTAAGAAGACTTTAAACCTGAACTTACCCAGAGTCTCAATACCATCTCTCTTCACCTGCAAGAAAAGCAAACAGATTCAAAGAAATAATTAAAATGGTGAAGGGTGGTGGTGGTGACTGCCCTTATTCCCCCCTCCCCCCCAACCCCCCCCCCCGCCAAAACTAATATAAAAGTATGCCTGATCTAGTCCATGTATTTAACCATTGCATATAGTTTGAACATGATCAGATACAAACTTAACAGGAAAAACATAAACTTCTAATCAGAACTTTTCAACACCTCTTTGACCTGAAAATAAAGCTGAGGTCAACGAAAGTGGTACGGATGGGTACAACCCAACAAGCGTTAGATACCATTATGCAGTGATGACTTTCACATTGTCCTAGAACAAGAAACTGCAATGATATTGGTACGGTTTTGTGACAGCTGATCATTACAAAGATGCACTCTGCAACTAGTGCAAGTGAATGTCTAACTAAACCAGAGAGAGACAGAGACAGTGGGGGAAAAAAGAGAAAAAGCTGAGAGAAAGAATGAAAGAAAGAGAGAGTGAGGAAAAACAGAACCAGACACCGAGACAGACAGTAAAAAGAGAGTCATTACAGAGACTGCCCGTGTGTGTGTGTGATTGTGTGTTTGTGTGTATATGTTTGTGAATGTGATGAGTACATGCATCCAGCTGTAAGCTTTTGCAAGCACCCCAGGTTCCTACAAGGTAGCCTATACCATAAGTAATCTGTTATCATTATTATAGATCTCTCTGTATGTCTGCAGTACAGTACCTGCTGTCGGGCTCTTTTCTCCATCAACATATTAGCCACAATGCTAAGAGCAATGCTGACTTTACTCTCACTTGCTGCCTTCTCCTTTGTTGTCTCTGTCTTGTCCATTGAAATATATCGGTAAAGTAGCTTCAGTATACAGGGGACACATGCCAGATTGACCAATCGTTGCACTCCTCCTTTGGTTGCCATGGCATCATTGCGGATTTTTTGTAGGATGGTGATAACATGGTGGTCAGTAATGTTTATCTCTTTCAGAGATGTAAGTGTTTGTTGAATTTCTATTGACTTCATATTCATTCACACTCATTAATGTCATTTACATCATTATCAATCCAATGCCTCCATCAGCACTGTGACTGCAAGAAGAAAAAGAAAAAAATCTGTTTAAAAATGTATACAGCCTCATTGAAATTTGCATTTGTTACTAAACTGAAACAATTCACACATGTGACATGATAAAAAAATAATAAAAAATTGAGGAAAAAAAAAATCACCTTATCAAAACATGTTTTGTCTAACTGATAGACTGACTGACAAATAATTAATTTTTAATGCCCAGTCAACCATGACAGTTATATATCAGGGTTATAAACAACAGGTAGCAGAGAGAGTCATAGTTCAGGAGCTGTGTGAGAATCGAGGTGGCCGTCCTGGGCTGTCCGTCCTAACGAGCCTTCTGGTTTCCGTGGACGTAAAGAATTATTGAACCATGCTTCGGCAATGGTCACAACTTGTCCCTAATATGTCAACTGACATCTGAGGACATTAAGCATCACTTCATCATCATCAGGTCGCAGATAAATATATAACTAAAATGCTGAAAATTAAAAAGTCTCTTTTTAACTTTTAAAATGCCCTGCTGGCTTCAACATAAATTTTTAACTTAGTAATTTGTGGCACTGCCTGTGCGTAATGCTTTTTACTGTTTTAACTTACTAAGTGTTGCAGCTCATCTGTCATAAGCCAAACGATGTCACCACCAAGATAAGATCGAACCAAAGTTTTGTGTAGAGGCGGTTTAACTTCTCCTCAGCCTTTCAGTCTTGGACAAGCTAGGACAACTATCAGATACAAACTACAAATTACCATACGTGTGAAATAGCTGATCTACTTTCGCTTTCGGCTACTTCTGCAGAACTCAGTGAGTAGTTTTCATCGGTTTCCTTCTCATTATTCAGTCGGACTGCTTAGTTATTTACTTTGTGGTTCAAAATATTGGCAACAAAAACAGTTTAAAAACGAAGTTCAGTACTTTACCGTCAGTCAAACATAATGAAACTGCACCGTTTTCTGATGACGTTTTGTGATTATTCCCCTTGATAGAAAATGTAGGAAGTTTTCCATGTGAGAATAAGGAGATAAACACAAAATCTATAGGAAGTTTCCCACAGCCCTAATACCACAGAAATAAAGTCACCAACATAGATTATATGGACAACAGAACAGTGATACCAAGGAACATAAAATGAAATTATTGAAATAAAGATCGATGATATTGGGCCAATATCATAGTTTTAATGCGTCAGTTCCTGCATGCGTCCGTCCGCTACAGTGTGAGAATAACTGTGTGGGGCAGTCGATAAATTGCAGCGTTGTCAGGTCATAGCCAGGAGTGTCTTTTTCCCCATCTCCCTCTTCTCTTTCTTCTACATGGTTTGTTAACTGTTTAATTAGACTCAGTTGTTTGGGCGTAAAACACCAATTAACTTCTACTTACTTACTCAGTTGTTCTGGCTTACCTGGACCCAGTATAATTATAAGCCTGCCTCTGCGGTCCTCCTTCAGTCAAAACTCTTCTTTAAAACAAAAAACAAATCAGTGACAAAACTTGAATTTAAGTTTGAAAATCAATAAGCTGTTTTATCATAGAACACACACACACACACACACACACACACACACACACACACACACACACACCACACACACACACACACACACACACACACACACACACCACGCACACACGCACGCACGCACGCACACACACACCACACACACACACACACACACACACACACACACACACACTACACACACACACGTCAATGATAATACATGAAAGGGCATACACGTATGTCAATGCTTGCTCCCTATATATGCTAATGCAAAAGCTAAAACTGACAAAACAAAAAAGCGCAGTTAAATTATAACTGGTATACACATCACTGCATCCACGATCGTGTTTGTATAGCTTGGTAGTTTATCAAAAACGGAATTTAGTTGTACCTATCCACATCATGTCTTACTCATCTTTTTTTCTGGCAGCTAAGAAGTAAGATACTATTTATAAACCAAAGCGACATAATTGTGCCCCCCTCGTGAGACATTAGCATGTCGAACGGTGCCACCCTTAAAGAGGCCAGTTCGACGGGCTGCAGACTTACAGACTGTCGAAAAGGATTTCTCCCCGAACTTGTGAGCTTTGAAACGACTTATTTGATTGGCCCAGTCAGTAAAACAACCAAGTCGCTTAGCTCGTTGAAGGTTATGAAGCGATTTGGACCACCACAGGAAGAAACAGAAAACCTTGATGAGGCTAAAAATTTGTGAGAACTCGGTGATTCTTGCCAACAAATGACGCATTAGGCATGGCAGTGTCTGCCTCAGATACATCTCAGTGGCTTTCTATCACAGAAGAAACATTATTTTTGCACGACGGACTACTGAGAGTGACGGATTTGGTGGAACTGCCTCAAGACATTGAAAACGTTGGAGGGAGTGAGAATGAAGTGGTGTCATTTGATTCCAAACATCCCGAAGAACTGAGTGCCAAATTGCTTGCAGTATGTGGCACACAGAACAACGCTTTCAACAAACTGCTCGAATACCGTCTGAATGCACTGAAAGGTCTGTGGAAAACACAGAGACACATAGCGAAAGAAGAGCAAATAGAGAAAGATTCTCCAGTTTCACAAGAAGAAACAATCCATTTATTGAAAAAACAAGGCTTGCTTAAAGACCCAGAACAGGCATCATTTTCAACGCGTATCAGTCTCCTTTTGATTCTTCCTCTTCTGCAGTCACAGAGCAAATCAGATCCCGAGTTATGTGGAGTTACAGCTGGTGTGTTGTTGAACTGCTTGAAGGACTGCCCACCCCTCAGTCTCACCAAGGAGCCGAGCGACTGTTTGAAGGGACTAGAATCTCTGCTGTGTAGCTGGCTGGGAGAACAGTCTTCAGACAAAAAAGGGGCCACAAACAAAGTACAGGATAAGATACAAAGGGAAAATGCTGCGTCAGCACTGGTTGCGCTGGCATGTGCAAGGTAAGTGTAGGTTTCCATTCAAAATATTTAAGGTTTAAAGTTTAGTGTTTGGGTTTTTGGGGAGTTAACATGCATATGTATTTGTTGCATGGAACTGGAAGTAACTCAAAACTAATGCTAATAATAGCAGATAATCTCTGAAAGTAAAGTTTGTGTGTTTGCACTTGTTATAAGCTGTTTTTTAAATTTGTAACCGCTTTAATTGTTTACCTGTTGTTTAAGTGTTGTTTTGTTGCTTGACGAAGGGGATTACCCAGAAAATTTGCAGACTGCATGACTATGTCATAATAAATAAGCATTGTTTTGAACCTTTTATGCGTTTAGATCTTGTTTTAGAATGCCAGCAGTAGCAGTCGTACATGTTTCTGATCTTTATTTGTAAACTAAATAGCTTAGTTACACTTTTGTACAAAGAAGTTGGTCACCTACAGAGAAGAAGAAGAAGAAGGCATAAAAAAACAGGCAAACTAGTTCAGTGCACAGGTCATGCTCCATTATAAGTATATTTTAGCACAAGTGCTGGCATGAGTACCATTATCTGTCATTAGCGACTAGTGTCACTGTCAGTGTCACTCGACTTACTGTCACTGGTGCTGTTGGTCAAAATTTGTGGTGGCTGGCATAACCAGTATAACAAACTGTTCCTTTTCACTGATTTCAGCTAGACCCAACAAGGGCATTTTGGGCCTTTACAAAAAATACAAAAAACAACAACAACCAAACCCCACAGCCTTATAGTTATAATTATACTTAAATAACAGTTGTACTTGTGATCCACTTTGGTTGATTTTCACTGAGCTAGTTATTGGCACTAACATCTGCATGCATTTCCAGACTCATTTGCTACTGTTTAGTGTTAAGAGAAGAAAGTCATGGCAGCCACCCAGATTGTGATTGCAGAAAAGACAGTGACTGACAGTGACACTGATCAGAAGTACAGTAAAGAAAAGGTATAAGTTTTTTATTATATATTCGGAAGCACCAGGCTGGATCCAGAGTGAAGGGGATGCCTGATTAGTGATATTAGAATAAGTGCATCTAAACATATTATGGCAAACAATGAAGTGCATGATTTTACTTTTTAGTGATATGGCAAACAGTGAAGTGCATGATTTCAGTTTTAGTGATAGTGATACTCTGTTGTCATATGATTTGTGGCAATGTGCAACCCATAATAATATAAGCTTTACTTTATCCAATTCCATTGGTTTTCCAATACTGGTGCTTGATGGTGCCAGTTCCAATATTGGTGCTGGTCCCAGATGTTTACTGGCTAATGGAGTAATGGCTATCATACCGATGCTTGTGCAAATCTCATAATGATGTATAACACAACATTGTGAATTGCTTCAAGTTAAATTACAAACAATTATGACTACACTAAGAATAGAACCAGCTGTGAAGTGGTATAGTATACTAATTACTATTATGGTTTATACTGTATAGTAAGTATACTGTTGAAAAGCAGGTCCACCAGATCTTTAACTTCTATAATTTCCGAAGGAAAAGTCCTTACTCAAGTTTGTGTGCAAACGAAGCAAGATGATTAGATGGGCATTGACTGGTTGAGGAGCTGTGCAACTTTACAAGAGCAGACTGAGAAGAACTAAAAGTAAAAGTTTAAAAATAAAACCTTCACTTTCTCACTGGAGACTTTAGTCGAACACTTGCCAACTGCATTCACTTGTTACCACTGCCACTACCACTGTACCAGTACCAGCACAGCACATCTTTGTCTCAGATGTTGAGTTGTTCCATGTTGCACAGAAGCCAGTAGATCCAGTTTTTACAGCAGTAGCCATAGTGGTGTACTGATCCTCATTGAGCTGATGTGAGTGAAGGACAACAGGTTTTGCCCTGATATAACTGCACTGGTTGACTGGGCATAAAAACACCAATTTACTTACTTACAAAACCAGGTTCTGATGGTGAATTGTAATCCTTGTCACTTGTCAGTCAATGAGTCATAACTGATATAGTGATATAGTGAAGAATGTTATATATACTGATATGGTGATAATACTGATATAGTGGATATATATATAGTGAAGGATGAAAGTAAATGTTCTGGTGGAACTTCTGAGCTTGTAGACATGGTGTTGCTTATTCAGGCAAATTGCAAAACTATTTTCTGTACTTGTAACATGATGTATGTGTTGCTAGGCTACATTCACAGTTATGTATTCAGCATTTGTTGGAGTGGCTTCATTGTTTTAATTCTGTTCAGTAAAGTTCTTTTTAAATTTGATAACACTTTATTCATCCCAGAATGGAATCCATCAGATGGGCTCATAAAAACAAAACATTAAACCAGTGAAAATAAGAACAGATGAAATGTTAAACACACAGGTAAACAGGCACTACTCGCACCATAAAATACATAGTAAATAGCAGCAACAAACTACTACATTTAAATGCCAAGAGGAGCTGCTATCCCAATGCAAACAGTGGTACAATTTGATCAGAGCAAATCCTTTTACATCACTAAGTATTTAATTAAACAACTACAGTGATCACTAGACATTTTTCAAACCAGCATGACAAGCTCTATAAGATGGCAAAAGTGGTTCACAGAAACTGGCCAGATAATCATTGTAACTGGTCAGACACACAGCCGTCTATACTAACACTATACATGTAGTACAGTGCTAGAGCTGTACTACTGCTAGCAAACACCCTGGTTCCTTTTCAATCTAGAACACATACACACACACACATGTGCAGACACACACACACACACACACACACACACACACGCACACACACACACGCAGACACACACACACACACTCAGTCACACACTTTTTTCTCTCTTTTTTTGGTGAGAATTGGTCAAACAAAACAGCCAGTCAGTAACTTTGAATAACACTTTAACAGCCTTTCACTGTGTTTCAGTGCCTTTGAAATGTTTTTGTTTCGTTCTCTCCAGAGGCCACCTGCAAACTTTCATTCACACAGTGCACCTCCTACAAGGCCTGTCCTCCGACCTGGAGTCCCTGCCTGTGGCCGACATCTTGACCCGTCTCCTGGAGACAGAAGGAGGGCCAGGCCAGCCATCAGCCGTGCTAGGCAGCAAGCACCTCATCAGCTGGGGCTTTGAAGACCAGCTCTCTCTCTCTGCCTCCAACACTGAACACACTGTCAAAGAGGCAAAAGAAGCTGCTGAAAAAGACAAAGATAAAGGTGTGTGTGTGTTTGTGTGTGTGTGTGTGTGTGGTGTGTGTGTGTTTGTGTGGTATGTGTGTGTGTGTTGTGTGTGTGTGTGTTTGTGGTGTGTGTGTGTGTGTGTTTGTAGTGGTGTGTGTGTGTGTGTGTGTGTGTGTGGTGTGTGTGGTGTGTGTGTGTGTGTGTGTGTGTGTGTGTGTGTGTGTGTGTGTGTGTGTGTGTGTGGTGTGTGTGTGTGTGGCAGGTCAGTCAGAGCTGTGAGTGTATGTGTGTGTGTGTGCAGGTCAGTCAGAGCTGTTTGTGTGTGTGTGTGTGTGTGTGTGTGTGTGTGTGTGTGTGTGTGTGTGTGTGTGTGTGTGTGTGGTGTGTGTGTGTGCAGATGTCGAGTGTGTGTGTGGTGTGTGTGTGTGTGTTGTGTGTGTGTGTGTGTGTGTGTGCAGGTCAGTCAGAGCTGTGTGTGTGTGTATGTGAGCCTGAGAGTGAGAGAGTGTGTGTGTGTGCATGCGTGTGTGTGTGTGTGTGTGTGTGTGTGGTGTGTAATGTTTAATGTGTAGCTCTTTGAACTTCACACATGTATCAGAGGGGTTGGTGCATTCAAATGTATTATTACTTTTACTAAATAAGTAAATTAGAATACAGGGTGACTTGAGTTTCACAATCAGATCCACTTGAGCTTTTTGAAATGTCAAATGTTTCACATGAAAAAGCAACAATCAAAGTAAAGAGCATGATATTCACTTACAATATAGCTCAGAACAATTCCTAATAACGTAAAGCAAAAGGCAAGAAACAGATCAATAAATGTAAAGCACAGATTTCAAAAGGGTTGTGTTTTCAGTAAGTGAATAACTTTGTTTTTTGCATTATGTACAATGTGAATAATGTGATGTTCTGATTTTAGAGTAGATTTATCACAGATATATATATATATATATATATGCTTTTGTTGTTGTGTGTTCGTAAGAAGAAAAACCCAGCAACAACATGTTGGTACTTTCTGTTTGTGTCAGATGGGGATGCTGGTCGCAGTGTTGCAACTGATGGATCTTTCCTCTACATCAGTGGAGGAGGAGGGCCTGGCATTGCGAAGATTGGTACAGGTCTCCATGGCACTCTCAGGTGAGCTCAGTGAGAGTGAGAGCTCAATGAATGTACCTGCATAATATGTGTGTGTGTGTGTGTGTGTGTGCGTACGTGCGTGTGTGCATATATTATAGATTATATGTGTGTATGTTCTGCTGCTGCTCTGAGTGTGTGTGTGTGAACAACCTTTGTCAGGTCATTGATGCAAACACACATTAGGTGTGTGTGTGCGTGTGTGTGTACGCGCATGTATCATTGTATGTATGTGTGTGTATTATTGTATGCTTGTGCATGTGTTTGTGTGTATATGTGTGTGTGGGTGTGCACATGTGTGTGAGGGTGGGTGTGTTGTGGTCATGTTTTCTGTTGTTGTTATTTTTGTAGTCCCAGTGTTGTGTTACTGTTGGTCTTGCCATGTTGGCATGTGTAATGTGTACCATTAGCATTTTCCGACTCCAGTTCATTGAAGTAAGAGTATCCTTGAAATTGTGTATTCAGCTTTCTTGACTTGTATGTAAATGTCTGCAAGTCCAGTGTTGCCTGCCACTGTGGCAGCCATGCACCAACTCTGGGGATATAACTTTAGGTAAAAATCAGTGGCAGTAATTGACGCATGTTTTTCTTGGACAAAGATCTGAATGTCAGCAGCTGTTTATTTTACGTGAGGTCTTTGAAATTGTGGCTGGTGATGAGACTTTTTTTGCAGTTTGCATTTACTGATACTCGGTTCGGTGGGTGAGTAACCCTGATCCATCTTCAAGGCTTGGGGAGAGTTTGAATCCTGTGGGCTGAATCGTTTCATTGTATGCAACTTGACTGCGCATGTTCTCTTCATCTATAAAGGGGACTGTCTTGAATAAATATAATTATGTTCATAGTTTGCAGATTTGAAATGCGTTCATGATATGCTCAACCTGCAAAATGTAATGTATGTATTTCAGGGGCTTTGTGTACAACAAGAACCTAGAAGTCAGTGCTGGTCGGATTGCTTATGGTAACAACCTTCTGCTCTTGCGCCCAATGACCTACGACCAGGAGTCCGATGTCAGCAACCTTTGTCAAGTCATTGATGCAAACACACTTCAGGTTGGTCACTCTCTCAGTCTGTCTGTCTGTCTCTCTCTTGCACGCACACACAGACTTTTGAATTTACCAAGGTCTGTAAAGACTGGATTGATTGCTAAATTATCTCCTCTTTTAAGAACTGAATATTTTGTTGACTTTCAGTTTTAGGATGCAGATGTTCAGGGATGTCTGTGTTGGGTGGTTAAAAAAAAACACAAGCCAGTTTCTTGAATTATGTAGAAGTAAACAGACTGCAAATGTCTTGGCAAGGCACCACGAGACATTTGTATTTTGGCACATTACAGCATTTAGCACCATGAATATTGTGGCAGTGTTTTGAGAGATGACGGTTAATAAGTTGTCCAAAACAGGTAAATAATATAAGCAACCTTGTGACTTGACTGAACATTTACTCTATATTATGTTGTAACTCAACAGCTCCTCTGAAAATTGTCAGGTGAATTTGCAAAGTCAGTAGCCAGTAGAACTTCCTGAATCATTTTGTTGGCTCTTGTGTTTGTTTGTTTGTCTCTTGTGTTTATTTGTCTCTTTCATAGGTTAAATTTTCACTGATACATTACCAGCATTGTTTTGATTTTTGTGTCTTCCTTCAGCTGGTTTTGGTCTTCAGACGTGTTCACATCTGTGTCTTATTGTTTTTATTTTTATTTTGTCTAGCCCATGAAGACCATTCCCAAGCCACAGTGGATGTTGGAGGGTGGTCCCTGCACAACGCTGGGCTTCTGCAGCGATGGGTCCTACTTCTACTGGGTGTGGTGCCCCGCCAACGTCACTGACAAGTCTGCCAAAGGCATCCACATCTTTGTCACCTCTTTCAAGCTGGAGGTGAGCATGGCAACAACAGTAAACTGGTCTTTGCAAAATTCCATTTAGAGAGTGGATGTACCAGCAAAATTCCACCCAGAGAGTATGGATGTCCCAGCAAAATTCCATTTAGAGAGTGTCCTGACAGCTGGATGAGGTATTTTATATATATATATATATATATGTATGACATGCTAGTTTCTGGAATCCAGCTGTATTGTGTTAGTGGATGAAACTGGCAAAATTCCATTTAGAGATCATGGATGTACTGGCAAATTTCCATTTAGAGAGCCTGGGTGTACCGGCAAAATTCCATTTAGAGAGTGTCCTGTCAGCTGGATGAGGTATTTTATATATATATGTATGACATGCTAGTTTCTGGAATCCAGCTGTACTGTGTTCTGACAAAATGTGTTTTGCCCAAAAGTAATGGTTGTGGTTGACTGGGCGTTAAAAACCACTTATCTGACTGGAATCTGGTAGAAATATGTCAAGAAAAAAGCTGTACAGTACATTGAACAGTTAACCCTTTTGCTATGAAGCAGTTGGTACTCTGGGATGTACTTCATCCAAAGACTGGTTTAGAATCTGTTTAGCTAATATGTACATTACAGAACTTCACTTCCTGTGGGAATGTACAGAAAGGCTGGTGGAAATGAGGCAGGTGATCACACAACATCCGCCAGGCAAACTGGAAGTGCTTTGCTGTTAACCCTTTCACTCCCAGCACTTTTCACTATTTTCACAAATTTTGGGGTCACACAGCTCTTAACTTGAAACAGCATCACGCAGAAGCATCAGAGAGATAAAAGGATTATTGTCACATACCTGTTCTTCATCAGCACCTTGTGCTTGTCTTCGCCCCTTATCATGACCACAACCACCACCGCATTGCATTTTTCTTTGAAGACCACACCCCCAACTGCTCAGTGTACTGGGTTCGTTCATCTCCTCAACTCCTTATTCTGGATAGTCATTGTCACTGCCATTATTATTGTCTGGGTTGACCTTTGCGTCCCCCTCGTCTCCAAGCCTGTTTTCTTCGTCGCTTTCATCATCGCCCAGAATATGCATCATAAAATGAATCACTTTATCTGTAGTGAAGAGCCAGCCTGCAGTCTTGGCCCGGAGATCAACACACTTTGAAAGCTAGCCGGTTTTTGACTTGATTAACTCTTAGAACTCCAAAACAATGAAAATGGTGCCATTTGCGGGCAGGGTTATGCGTCACCAACTGCGTCACTGATCACATGCTTGGGATTCCCTGCATTTCCCAGAATGCTGCTCTAAACTGGGTTGTCGTGAATCTGCACCAGAATGCGTGGTCAGGAGTGAAAGGCTTAAGGAGGTTCTCTGACATCCCTCATGGCAGGGAAGGGGGGTTGAGGGGGTTGTAGCCAGGCTCATGCACAACTTGTCATCTGTCCCAGGAGTCCACGCTGGAGGTGCATGCCCATCTGGAGCGACTCACCCTGACTCGCAAAGAGGAGTCGGCAAACCAGCGAGGCAGCGAGACCTTGATGAACCGACTCCGCCCGCTGAGGGGGTCCAGCAGTGCCGCCACGCTGGCCGCTCTGATTGGTGGAGAAACCCCAGCCAAGAAGGAGGACAGTAAGTGGACAGTTAAAGGGTGGTGGTGGAGGAGGGGGTTGGGGGGGGGGGGGGAGTGTTGTTGATGATGATCGTATTTAAGGACACCAGGGTGGGTGACTGACAGTTTTGATCAAGTTTAGGATCATCAACCAGAGAGGACAGGTCGACAGGAGGGGAGGGAATTAACAAAAATGAAAGAGCTTGTTCATCAGTGGACTGGTCAGAGAGGATGGGTTGGAGGGTGGCACTGGAGGGGGGGGGGGGGGGGGGGCAGGCAGGGGGTGAAGGCTGGGGTGGTGGGAGGAGGGACAGGAGTGGTGTGGGTGGGGGTGATGGAGGAGGGCAGACGGGTGGAATGGGGGGGGGGGGGGGTGCTTACTAAAACAAAAGCAAGTGGACAGAGAGAGACTGGTGTGGACCAAGCTTAAGGTCATCAGACAGAGATGATGGTCAAACAGTTGGATGGAACTTACTAAAAACAATAGGACAGCCAATGGAAAGTTGGAGGAAGAGACTGGGGAGTGCTTGACAGTCATCAAGTTTGACATTTAGGGTCATCCGACAGAGAGGGCCATTGGACAGAGGGAGGGGGCTTACTGAAACAAAATGACAGAAACTGGACAGTTAAGGGGGGGGGGGGGGGTTGATGAACCTGTTTGATTATCAGGTTGCTGTGGAAGAATGTCACTGCTGACACACACAGTGTGGTGAAAAAGCTAATAATTAAAGTATATGTAAAGCGCAAAATCTTGTCCATAGAGACTATTCTGAGTGCATACACACACAGGGGCACCCGCGCACATGAACATTCTTACTTTACAAAACTAAATTTACACAGCTTAAAAACGGGCAGCAAATGGAGACTTGGGATAGACGAAGACAGCAGCGCGAAACAAAAAACATGGCGGGTGTACAGTTTTGGGTAATGAACGTTTTTAGCTTGCATTAGTGCTTTATACCAAATAAGTCTTTAGAAATAAATTTCATGACAAAATGTGTGTGCTGTATTTCTCTTCTCTTTTTTTTTCTTCTCTTTTTTATCTCTCGATTTGAAGTTGTGATCCCCGGTAATGTAGATGTGGCAGCAGGCAGCACCTCCTGCGGTGTTGTGCTGAAGACATTGGTGAAGGCTCCCATCTACTGTGACGGCAGCAGCGTGGTGGTGCTGGTCCCCCTCCCTGGTGGTGGCGCCGGGGCCTCCACACGCTCGCTCTTTGGCAGCGGCGGCAGCATTTCCAGCCTCAGATGTGAGTGTGAATTAAGGCTGCGCTTTTGGTAGGGAATTTTAATGTAGAGTGGATTTTGATTTGCGTGAAAAATCCTGCAAGTCTCTGGAACGATGAGTTTGTGAGCCTTCCCTGCTGTTTGTGGCAAAGACCTTGATGTTGGTTTTTTTCTTAGAATACTTTGATTTTAACATTCTGACAGGATCATCACAGGATTTTCCTCAGAGGTGATATTAACAAACAAAAAAATCAAAGTTTTGTTAATAATCTGTGTTGAGCTGTTCATTATTAGGTGTTGGTACGGTAAAACTGGATGTACATTTTACATCAAATCAAGTTCAAACTTTAAATGGATCAGATTGTGCACAAATTGCTTTGTATGTTCATGTTGGTGTTTCTTAGATGCTGTTTTAGTGCGATCTTTGCAATTGTAATGGTAACTTCTGTTGTTCTGTTTATGTGTTCACAGCGGTTTCGTTGATCGTGACTAATTTTCAAGGTTGGAAGATGTCTTTTTTCAGTATTGAATATTTTGAATTATTTTCAGATTTTTTACAACATAAACAAACTGAATACTTCCTCTTCTTGTGTGTTGTGGTGGTAATGAGAACATTTACGAAACATCTGTTTTGTTGCTCTCTCTCTCGTTCTTTCTTTCTTGGTCTCCCTGTCTCCTATTTTGTTATGCTGATTTCAAACTGATGCTTGACCCACTTCTGTCAATGTTTGCTGTCATTAGCCTTGGCCAGTAACCTGAGTTTCAACCTGAGTGACGGAGTGTTCAACACTCGCACAGACCTGATTGATGCGCCATCCTGCTCCCTTGCCAGGGGATCCTCCGTCAATGGCTTGGGTGAGTTCCTGACCCACTGGAAGACCTAACCAACGAGACATGGCCAACAGGAAGACATAACCAACAAGACATTGTCAACAAGAAGACGTAACCAAGACATGGCCAACAGGAAGGCATAACCAACAAGACATAGCCAACAGGAAGACATAACCAACAAGACAGCCAGCAAGAAGACAACCAACAGGAAGACCTAATTTGTCTTTTCAAACTGTCCCTACCAAAATGCTTCTCCCTCCCCCCCCCCCCCCCCCCCCAAACACACACACACACATAAGACATAGCCAACAGGAAGACATAACCAACAAGAAGACATAGCCAACAGGAAGATATAGCCAACTGGAAGATGTAATTTGTCTTTTCAAACTGTCCCTTCCAAAATGCTATGTTTTGCCCCTTTCCCTTCTGGTTACTTAGTTTGTGGTACAGTGTCCATAGCATTGGTTATGTTAACTCGCTGAATAGTGATAGTGATACTGCCTGTTTTCTCCCCTCAGTAACCTGGTTACCTTCTTTTTATATAGGCTATAATCCACCCTTGATCACAATGATGTGACTACATGGCATACAGTTGGCATATAGTCACAGTGATGTGACTGCATGGCATACATTTGGCATATAGTCACAATGGTGTGACTACATGGCATATGTTTGGCATATAGTCACAATGATGTGACTACATGGCATACATTTGGCATATAGTCACAATGATGGGACTACATGGCATACATTTGGCATATAGTCACAATGATGGGACTACATGGCATACGTTTGGCATATAGTCACAGTGATGTAACTACATGGCATACAGTTGGCATATAGTCGCAATGATGGGACTATGCGGCATACAGTTATATGATTTCGTGAGCAGATTTTGGTTTTCTGTTGATATTTGCAACCACCTTCCATGGTCACCTGAACAGTGAATGTGTTTGACCATGACATGTTTGTTGTTTCTGGTATTGTAGGTGCCTGTTTGATGTGCGGAACAGCTTGGTACTATGAGATTGTGTGTGTGTGGATGCAGGGGGGGGGGGGGGGAATGTGTGTGTGTGTGGATTCAGGGGGGGGGGGGGGAATGTGTGTGTGTGGATGCATGGGGTGGGGGGGGGGGGGGGGGGGGGGGGGGTATGTAAGGCATTAAATTAGGATGTGTATTGTAACGTTTCATGTATAGTGCTTTGAGCCTCACATGCGTACAGTCACAGATGGATTTGGCGCATTAGAAATGCATTTATCATGATGTTATTTGTTGTTTCTGGTGTTGCAGGTGCCTGTTTTGACGTGCAGAACAACTTGATATGGCTGTGCAGCAGTGATTACGTGGACCAGTTTTACAACCCCGGTCACCAAGCCCCTCACCACATTCACCACCAGCTGGGCATTCACCGACCCAGTCTGCCCTCGGTGAAGTCTGGTGAGTGCTCAGCATGCGCTGATACGCTTCAGCCGTGTGGACTTGTTGCCTGGCGGCATTTTGACTTTGTTGTTGCCTGGTCATGGATCAGTGACGTCAGGCAACAAGGAAAGTTAACCTAGCTGTAGTCTGCCTGCTACTGCTTTTTCTTTTCTTTGGTTTGTTTGTTTGTTATAAAGCTTCATTAACTCCTTGCGGACAATTTGGGCCACCTTACCTGGGTACGGCTGCAGCAGCCGCAAGTGCTGCGCTACCCATTCCTACCGCTGTGTGCAGTATTTGTGTGTGTCCGAACAGTGGTATGGCTGCCATCGTTGAAGAGTTTTCGTGTGCGCACAGACATTGATACATGCAGGTGCACACAGTGGCTGCACAAGAACCGTAACGTAACAGAGTCTGCAATGGGAGCTGACTCTGGGAGAAAAGTCCCTTGCCACACCAGGGAATCAAACTTGTGTCCCTCAGTATTGCGCCTGGATTTTCGGCCTAAAGCCCGTTCTTAATTTGGCGAATGTTTGTACGCGAACCTAGTTGGACGTATTCGGTGAACCTAGTTGGTTCTTAATTGGGCAAACTTTTCTTCGCGAACCTAGTTGGGAGTATTCGTCGAACTGTGACGGAGCTATATTCAGGGTCCAAAAAGCTTCGCTCAACATGTTCTGGGAACATTTGCCCTATTCGATGAACATTGCCTCTGATTGGCTGAGAGCAGAGCTCTCCTGTGGATGAAGAAGAAATAAAAATAAAAATGGATGATGGTGTCGCTAGGTTCTTCACTCGCTTCGGAGGGAATTTGTTTATTTGTTGACTTGGCATATGACTCGGGGACCCAGAATGAGATAGTAGTTAGTTGAATTACCCAGTGAGGGATGATTAAAGTATATTGACTTGACTTGACTTGACTTTAGTCTACATTTTTGATCATGCTGTCTGCTGTGTGTCTGCTGCAAGTTCGGGCCGAAGCTTGCATCTCATTACAAGCCAGTTGAGAACGAAGTAAAGTTCGTTGAACTGTCTGAACCATGTTCGGCGAACTAAAAGTTCAATTAAGAAACGAATCATAGCTCGTTGAACTGTCCAAAATATGTTCGGCGAACAAACATTCTCCCAGTTAAGAACGGGCTTAACACTCTCCCACCTGAGCTATCCTGCACCTAGTGATTGCTGTGTCATGTTGTATGCACACCATGCATCACCTGTCATATGTACTGTCATCACATCACACCTATTACACGTCATTGTCATGCCAACAATCTTCCAAGCACCAAACAAGCTGCAAAAACTCAACCCAAACAAGATAAGTCTTTTGCTTTCATTTTTCATCATTTTTAACTGTTTATTTGTTGTTTAAGTGTCGTTCTGTGGCTTGATAAAGGGGATTTCCCCGAAAATGTGCATACTGTGTGTCAGTGTTGAAAGAAATAAGCATTCGTTTGAACCTTTTTGTGTTTGGATCTTGTTTTAGAACGCTAGCAGTCACTCTGATTCAGACTTTTTATATGTACTATCAGTTGACGCCACCTCTGGTAGTCCTGCTGCATCAGCAATCTGAACAGGCAATTTTCAAGCCTTGGTGAAGTAAGCAAAGAAAAGTGCGTCTTTCGCAGGTGAGCGGGTGAGCATCCAGGAGGTTGTGGGAGCCTTGCTGCAGCACATCGGCAGCATGTGCCTGCATCAGCTGCACAGCGACGTGCTGCAGTGGCCCATGGGCAGCTACGTGCTGCAGCAGCAGCCCTGCGACCTGATGCATCTGATGCGCATCACCACCATCCTGCGCCGCGCCATGGACGCGCGAGACACGCAGTCTGCTGTCTGCTGCCTGGTGGTGCTGCAGGTGGGGCGTCTGCTGTGGGGCTTGGAAGACTCTGCTCCTCTCTCCTCTTCCTTCAGACTCTGCTCCTCTCTCCTCTTCCTTCAGACTCTGCTCCTCTCTCCTCTTCCTTCAGAAAGAAACTCAGACTCTGCTCCTCTCTCCTCTTCCTTCAGAAAGAAACTCAGACTCTGCTCCTCTCTCCTCTTCCTTCAGAAAGAAACTCAGACTCTGCTCCTCTCTCCTCTTCCTTCAGAAAGAAACTCAGACTCTGCTCCTCTCTCCTCTTCCTTCAGAAAGAAACTCAGACTCTGCTCCTCTCTCCTCTTCCTTCAGAAAGAAACTCACACTCTGCTCCTCTCTCCTCTTCCTTCAGAAAGAAACTCATCCTTTTCTGCTCCTTTTCTCCACCCTTCCTTCAGAAAGAACTCAGTATCTGCTCTGTGCTGTGCTTTCCTCGGCTGGTTTGTGTGTGTGTCAGAATACTTTGTCATCACTACACTGTCTGCATGTGTGTGTGTGTGGTGTGTGGTCAGTGATCTTTAATTATGTGTGTGGGTGTGTGTGTGTGTGTGTGTGTGGTCAAGTCAGAATACTTTAATCATCACTTACACTGTCATGGGCATGTGTGTGTGTGTGGTGTGGTGTGTGGTCAAGTCAGAATACTTTAATCATCACTTACACTGTCATGGGGCATGTGTGTGTGTGTGTGTGTGTGGTGGTCAAGTCAGAATACTTTAATCATCACTTACACTGTCATGGGGCATGTGTGTGTGTGTGTGTGTGTGTGGTCAAGTCAGAATACTGTTAATCATGCATTGTGTGTGTGGTCGTGCAATTCCTGCATGGTGTGTGTGTGTGTGGTGTGTGGTCAAGTCAGAATACTTTAATCATCACTTACACTGTCATGGGGCATGTGTGTGTGTGTGTGTGTGTGTGGTCAAGTCAGAATACTTTAATCATCACTTACACTGTCATGGGGCATGTGTGTGTGTGTGTGTGTGTGTGTGGTCAAGTCAGAATACTTTAATCATCACTTACACTGTCATGGGGCATGTGTGTGTGTGTGTGTGTGTGTGGTCAGTGAATACTTTAATCATCACTTACATGATCAGGGCATGTGTGTGTGTGTGTGTGTGTCAAGTCAAATACTTAACACATACACTGTCATGGGGCATGTGTGTGTGTGTGTGTGTGTGTGGTCAAGTCAGAATACTTTAATCATCACTTACACTGTCATGGGGCAATTCAGCTAACTACTAAAGGCTCGTTAATGAAAAAAATGTGTGTGTGTGTGCGTGTGCCTGTGTTGCATATAGTCAGTTAATGTTTGAACCCATGTTGATGTGTGAATTATTTGTTCGTTGTATATTAAATTGATAACAGTCTTTATCGCAGTGTTCATACGTGTTCTGTCATGTTTGTACTGTTCAGTGCTTTGAACCGCAGGGGACGTGCTTTAAAAATTCCCATTATTTTAATTATTTGACAACAGAGAGATGGCTCGGCTTTGTTCACTGGGTAACTGTATAAATAGACATGACAGTCTCACTTTGGCAGAGCTCAGGAGCTGTGTAAAAGTGGAGGCGGACATCCTGGGTTCCTGTCCCTAATAAACCTACGGTTTCTGTGGATGTAAAGCAACACTTCAACAACAACTCACTTTGGTGCTTTGCCACTGTGCAATAGGAATCCCACACAGCAGTCTGATTTAACTGTCAATCATCCAGTCCACAAGGCAGCTGTTGGTAGCGATTTCCAGGCATCGTCACAACTGCACACACCATTGAAAGCCTAGTAGTACTCTTCTTTGTAGATGGACACAGTTTGTGGAACAGACAATACTTTGCAAACGATTTCAACTGTTTGTTTTTTTTCAAGAGAAAGGAAATTACTTTTCAAGTTTTGCAGGTGGTCTGAAACAAAACTTTCAGAAAGTCGGACTGATTGAACTTGACAAGCTGGTGCAGAATGGGAAGTGTTACTGTTAGCTTTTGCTTGTTTTGAACTTGACAAGCTGGTGCAGAATGGGAAGTGTTACTGTTAGCTTTTGCTTGTTTTGAACTTGACAAGCTGGTGCAGAATGGGAAGTGTTACTGTTAGCTTTTGCTTGTTTGTTTGAACTTGACAAGCTGGTGCAGAATGGGAAGTGTTACTGTTAGCTTTTGCTTGTTTTGAACTTGACAAGCTGGTGCAGAATGGGAAGTGTTACTGTTAGCTTTTGCTTGTTTTGAACTTGACAAGCTGGTGCAGAATGGGAAGTGTTACTGTTAGCTTTTGCTTGCTTTGAACTTGACAAGCTGGTGCAGAATGGGAAGTGTTACTGTTAGCTTTTGCTTGCTTTGAACTTGACAAGCTGGTGCAGAATGGGAAGTGTTACTGTTAGCTTTTGCTTGCTTTGAACTTGACAAGCTGGTGCAGAATGGGAAGTGTTACTGTTAGCTTTTGCTTGTTTTGAACTTGACAAGCTGGTGCAGAATGGGAAGTGTTACTGTTAGCTTTGCTTGTTTTGAACTTGACAAGCTGGTGCAGATGGAATGTTACTGTTAGCTTGCTGCTTTGAACTGAAAGCTGGTGCAGAGAATGGAGAAGTGTTATGTTAGCTTTTGCATGTTGAACTTGACAAGTGTGCAGAGGGGAGGACACTTAGCTTTGCTTGCTTGAACTTGACATACTGTGCAGAATGGGAACATACATGGTTAGCTTCATGCTTTGAACTTGACAAGCTGGTGCAGAATGGGAAGCGTTACTGTTAGCTTTTGCTTGCTTTGAACTTGACAAGCTGGTGCAGAATGGGAAGCGTTACTGTTAGCTTTTGCTTGCTTTGAACTTGACAAGCTGGTGCAGAATGGGAAGCGTTACTGTTAGCTTTTGCTTGTTTTGAACTTGACAAGCTGGTGCAGAATGGGAAGTGTTACTGTTAGCTTTTGTTTGTTTTGAATTTGACAAGCTGGTGCAGAATGGGAAGTGTTACTGTTAGCTTTTGCTTGTTTGTTTTGAACTTGACAAGCTGGTGCAGAATGGGAAGTGTTACTGTTAGCTTTTGCTTGTTTGTTTTGAACTTGACAAGCTTTTGCAGAATGGGAAGTGTTACTGTTAGCTTTTGCTTGTTTGTTTTGAACTTGACAAGCTGGTGCAGAATGGGAAGTGTTACTGTTAGCCTTTGCTTGTTTTGAACTTGACAAGCTGGTGCAGAATGGGAAGTGTTACTGTTAGCTTTTGCTTGTTTGTTTTGAACTTGACAAGCTGGTGCAGAATGGGAAGTATTACTGTTAGCTTTTACTTGTTTTGAACTTGACAAGCTGGTGCAGAATGGGGAGCGTTACTGATAGCTTCTGCTTGTTTTGCAGCTCATCTTCAAAGTCAGCGTCTTCAAGTGGGACAGAGAAGGAGAAGAGGAGCAAATCAAAGAAACAAGGTGAGAGCTGAGGACACACTGCTGCTGCCAGAATCTGTGCAGTGAGAACAATACATGGATGATAGCTTCATGATGTAGCTTTATTCCAGGATCCTATTGCATCCCAATGTTACCATGCAGGTAAAAGATCTCGGTCATTCTGCCGAAAGTGCGGGTGGCAGGTTACAGCTAAACACACATGCACCCTACGTATGTGGCTTGGTTGTATGGTGTACGCAGAATGTGCCCCAAGATAGCAGCAGTTTCACGTGGCACAAGCCATGGAGCAACCAAACAGCACTGTTCATACACCACTTTGGTGCAAATGGCTGTGAAAGGATACCCTCACTCATTCAGAATCGCATGCAAAAACAGTGCAGTGAGTCTGCTCGAGAGTGGAGAATAGCACTATATAAAGTGGTCAATACCATCTTGTCCATCACTTCCTACTGAAACATTAAAATAGCTCTCATCGCTGCCCATCTTAATGCAGGAATCATTCTGGTGGTGACAGTGTAGCAATAGGTATATAATCTCCCTCTCCTCCCACCTCCATACCCCCTTCCCCTCCTTCTCCCCGTCCCTAATAAGCTGTACGGTTTCTGTGGACGTTAAGCACCATGTTTACTTACTTACTATATACCATCATAAATGGATGCTTACATTCATGTACATACAGCACTTCCGCATCCATACACACGCATGCACGCATAGCCATATCTGTTCCCTGACCTCATATCTGCATACATGAAGTATTGTCAGGTATAATGTTTTCGCATGGACGTTTACCGAATAGAATTCACTGATTAAGACTGTTTTGAAAGTGTACTCTGTAGTCTTAAAACTTTGCAGAGATATTTCAATCCACCTCACATGAAGTTCATGCTTATCTACCGAGCCAGGGTTGTTCACCTTAATGCTTGACCTTTTTCAGGGCCCTCATTTGGAAGTTGCTCACCAACAAAGAATTCTTTGCTCCTGCCAGCGAGAGCCGGAGTGGAGAGTTGCCTCCCCTTCAGCGTGAGGCATGCCGCGTGGTGACAGTGGGCATCAAGTCTCTCTACCACACGGCGCAGGACAAGCACGCCCTCCTCTCTCACCTGCTGACTGCCGGTAGGCTGTCAGGCTTTTTTTGGGTCTTGGTCTGCACTGTGCTGAGGCCTCTCAGGGTCTGCACTGTGCTGAAGCCTCTCAGGGTCTGCAGTGTGCTGAGGCCTCAGGGTCTGCAGTGTGCTGAGGCCTCTCAGGGTCTGCACTGTGCTGAGCCTCTCAGGGTCTGCAGTGTGCTGAGGCCTCAGGGTCTGCAGTGTGCTGAGGCCTCTCAGGGTCTGCATGTGCTGAGGCCTCTCAGGGTCTGCAGTGTGCTGAGGCCTCTCAGGGTCTGCAGTGTGCTGAGGCCTCTCAGGGTCTGCAGTGTGCTGAGGCCTCTCAGGGTCTGCATGCTGAGGCCTCTCAGGGTCTGCAGTGTGCTGAGGCCTCTCAGGGTCTGCAGTGTGCTGAGGCCTCTCAGGGTCTGCACCGTGCTGAGGCCTCTCAGGGTCTGCACTGTGCTGAGGCCTCTCAGGGTCTGCAGTGTGCTGAGGCCTCTCAGGGTCTGCAGTGTGCTGAGGCCTCTCAGGGTCTGCAGTGTGCTGAGGCCTCTCAGGGTCTGCAGTGTGCTGAGGCCTCTCAGGGTCTGCAGTGTGCTGAGGCCTCTCAGGGTCTGCACCATGCTGAGGCCTCTCAGGGTCTGCACTGTGCTGAGGCCTCTCAGGGTCTGCAGTGTGCTGAGGCCTCTCAGGGTCTGCAGTGTGCTGAGGCCTCTCAGGGTCTGCACCAGGGCTGAGGCCTCTCAGGGTCTGCACTGTCTGAGGCCTCTCAGGGTCTGCACCGTGCTGAGGCCTCTCAGGGTCTGCACCGTGCTGAGGCCTCTCAGGGTCTGCAGTGTGCTGAGGCCTCTCAGGGTCTGCAGTGCTGAGGCCTCTTAGGGTCTGCAGTGTGCTGAGGCCTCTCAGGGTCTGCACCGTGCTGAGGCCTCTCAGGGTCTGCACCGTGCTGAGGCCTCTCAGGGTCTGCACCGTGCTGAGGCCTCTCAGCGTCTGCACTGTGCTGAGGCCTCCAGGCCTCTTGACACATAAAAAAAGAGCACTGACCTCTCACCTCCCTCTGTCTGACTGATGTGAGCCAGTCTGGCCTAGTGGTAAGGCATTAGGCGGGTAAGCAGGACCTCGGTTTGACTCTGCTTCGGCTCTCTTTTCTCTTCAGAAACTGCTAGCAGACATTGTCTTCCAACTTTGCCCCTCACGGTTAATGAAACTTTAAAACGGCTCTCATCACTGCCAGTCCTGATGCAGAAGTCATTCTGGTGGTGACGGTGTAGCGTTAGGTATAGTCTCCTTCTTTACCCATCTCTTGGGAGCTTGGTCCCCATGAGCACCTCTTCAGAGACGGCTTGGCATTAAACAAGTTTAAATAATCTCTGACTGACAGGTGATGTTCAGCCAGTCAGCGCCTGCGTTCAGACACGCCTCATTAGACAAGCCTAGTGTCAGCAAAGCGCGTTGGCCATGCTTTTTTTCCTCCAAACAAATGGTCCGGCAGTTTGCGCAGCTCACAGTGTGCATTCAAGCGCACAGTATGTTTTGGGAAACGAGGTACATAAACTCCACCAGAGGATGAGTCTGAGGGTGTACTTCTGGTGGAGTTTATGTACCTTGTACCTAGTATTTACTCGCATGCCAGGTGAGAGTTCCCGTAGGTGACTCGGTCGGGTCTTTGTTGCTGTGTTTGTGTGACATCTTTTGAATGCTAATTAACTACCTCGTGTGTTGACTTTTAGCCATGTAAAAAAATATTTTTCTCTTATTTAGTTATTACCATACATAGTCCATCCTGGGGTGACCCAGTGTGGTTGACAGGACATCAGAATCCAAGAACTAATAACCATGGACAGTGTCTGAAAACAGTATTGTTTTGCAATCTTGTGCATTTTTACTTAGTATGGTCAGTTCTTCATGGTTTTTGTCCTCTGTTTCTGCTTACCATTGATTGGTAGGTGACTTTACCATCACTGAATCTGACTGATTTTGTCATGACAGCCAACGAGAACAAAGCCCTGCTGGAGCTTCGCAACATGATCCTGACCAGTTTCGCAGAGCAGCTCAAGACGCAGTGTATAAGCACCCCAGACACTGCCCACCTTAGGTAAGTACACCGTGGTTTCTGGCAAAGCTGTTCAAACCTGCATGTTGCACATTAGTCTTTACTCACTTTTTTTCTTTTTTTAAAAATTCAACCCTTGTGGTTGGGGTTAGGTTTCCTTGGTATTATACTTACCTACTGCACTGGGATTGTTCACCATAACCCTTGACCTTTTTCTGGTCTCAAATCTGAAAGTTGCTGCCAAACAAGAGTTCTTTGTTCCTGCCAGTGCCAGTACTGTCAGGGATTTAATACTGATCATACTAATGGTGATTACTATGGCATGTCAATGACAGTGATCAAACGGTCTTCACAGTAGCTATGTACTGGAGCAAAAAAACAACAACAAAAGTTCATAATTAGAAAATTGACAGAGGAGGAGGGTAGGAACTGGGACGACATAAACACAAAAAGGGGAGGGGGAGTATAACAGTAATTACAGTCAGTCCACATAACATGTCTTTGGACAGAATGCAATGTTAAACAGTTCATGTTTCATTGGGGCTGTCTTCCTTTTCATCATTTGGAATTAGTGATGTGCTTGGCTCTAAGACCTAGCTTGAAGATCTAGCTTGAAGACCTAGCTTGAAGATCTAGCTTGGGTCTGTTCAGCTGGTTCATCTGCTGTAGCTGGTAAGAGGAAAGAGCATGAACAAGGTGGTAGCAAGGGGAGGAAACTGTTGGCAAGGGGAGGGAAGTGCAGTTGTCTTCATGAGGAAGATTGCGGATGATCGTGTCTTTTCTTTTCCGCCATGCTGCTTTCTGTCTGCAGGCTGGCGGATGATTTGGTGAACTACATCTTGAAGCTGGCTGTGAAAGATTCCTGCATGCTTCTCAGCAACGCACAGAACTGTTGCTCTGACCAGGCTGCCTTCGATGCTCTCATCTGCAACGTACCGGTCAGCACCCTTTCATTCCCATTGTTTCCATGGGGGTTGTGCCCCATTTTAATTGCTACAGATGAGATGAGCGGAGAACCTAGGCGCAAAGAATGACTCGCTCCCATACTCTCTGCTCTGCTTGCTGATACTCTCAGCCTCCAGTTTTCTTGCACCAGACTTTCCGCTGTTGGTTCCCCACGCCTTTTTCTGTCTTCAGCCCCTCTACGTGGAATGACCTTCCCCTTGCTCTCTGACAGAAACCCACAGATCTAACCGCAAGATGGGTTTTTTTTCAAAACAATAGACCCGCCATACTTTCTGCTCTGCGTTGCCATCTTCCTCTGCCTGAAGTCCCTGTTATCTGTTTAAGTTGTCTGTAAATTTAATTTTGTATAGTCAGTCTGCTCATTTGTGCAGGTGCCTGTGTGTTTGTGAGGTGCCTGTGTGCATGTGTGTGTGTGTGGGGCTGTTCTAAAATAGTCTCTCTGGACAAGAGTTTGTGCAGTATAAAGACTGCTATTGTTATACGTGAAAACATCCGCAAAAAGTGTCTTATTATTTAGGATCAGTTGTACAAGTTTTTCTTAATTTTTTTTACATTTTTTATCAGACACTTTACTCCTTGGACAGTGGGATTTTAAAGGATTCTAGCCCCAGTTTCTGTGGGATTTCAAAGGATTCCGACCCTGTTTCTGCAGGTTTGGAAATGATTCTAGCACCTGTTCCTTTGGGATTTCAAAGGATTCCAGACCCTGTTTCTGTGGGTTTGGAAATGATTCCAAACCTTGTTCTGATTCCAAACCCTGTTTCTAGGGGTTATCAAAAGATTCCAGACCCTGTTCAGAATCAGATATATTGTTCCAGTATTGGTTTACAAGGAAATTTGCTGTTTGGTGCGCAGTAAACAGAATAAACAATAGACTAATACTTTAACATGGTACCAAAGCCTAAAAGCACATCAAAAGCACCACACAACATACGAATATCAAACTCATTTGTGTTGCATTGAGAAAAAGCAGTGACAAGTGTGACTGCTTTCAAACCAGGGGCAGGTACAGGTGTGTTGACAAATGGCGTGGTTATTTTCAAGCCAGGGGCAGGTACAGGTGTGTTGACAAATGGCATGGTTGTTTTCAAGCCAGGGGCAGGTAGCTTGTTTTCAAGCCAGGGGCAGATACAGGTGTGTTGACAAATGGCATGGTTGTTTTCAAGCCAGGGGCAGGTACAGGTGTGTTGACAAATGGCATGGTTGTTTTCAAGCCAGGGGCAGGTACAGGTGTGTTGACAAATGGCATGGTTGTTTTCAAGCCAGGGGCAGGTACAGGTGTGTTGACAAATGGCATGGTTGTTTTCAAGCCAGGGGCAGGTACAGGTGTGTTGACAAATGGCATGGTTGTTTTCAAGCCAGGCAGGTAGCTTCAAGCAGGGGCAGTACAGGTGTGTTGACAAATGGCATGGTTGTTTTCAAGCCAGGGGCAGGTAGCAGGGTGTGTGTTGACAAATGGCATGGTTGTTTTCAAGCCAGGGGCAGGTGTTTTCAGCCAGGGGTAGATACAGGTGGTTACAAACAGGGGAGTGGTTGTTTTCAAGCCAGGGGCAGGTGCTTGACAAACGCATGGTTGTTTTCAAGCCAGGGGCAGGTAGCTTGTTTTCAAGCCAGGGGCAGGTACAGGTGTGTTGACAAACAACATGTTGTTTCAAAGCCAGGAGGTGTGTGTTGCAGCGAGCCAGCCCCTGTGTGCAGTACCTGATGGCCCTGCGTTCCCACCTGCTGCAGTCCGCCATACTGTACGAGCTGCCCTCCGCTGACGGCGGCGTCACAGCGCAAGTCTCCCCCGCCATATACCACGACTCTCTGGAGGTTAGTTTGAATAAATGAATGAAAGTTTGTGTATGGTGCATGAAAACTTCCGCATAAAACCGTGCGTGTTCGCAGCACCAGTTTGACGGTTGCTTGTGTGGTTGCATTTGATGCTCTCGTGCACGTGTCTGGAGCGATGTGATGAAGTGAGTGTTGCACATAGCTGAGGTGCTGCTGTGTTTAGTTCATTCTGGCTCTGCTGATGGCAGCGTCACAGCCCAAGTTTCCCCAGCCATGCACCGCGACTCTAGAGGTCAGCTTGTGAGGTCACACATAGTTGAGGTGCTGTTTTTGATTCGGTTGATTCTGATTCATTTAACCCTCAACTGCTGCACTTTTTACACCTGGCTTTGACATTTTGCTCCAATGGTTAACTCAGCGCTTCATCATGTGCATGCGTGCCGTCTGTGAGTTCATCACTCTTCTGAACAAGGAAGTGGTATGTTTGATGGTTGTGTATTGCTGTAACCATGCTCTTCAGATCATAAGGTGAGATGTTTTCCTGAAATTGAGTCTGAAAAGTGATGAAGCCTAAAAGAAACACATGTCAGATTATGCCAGATTTGGACAAGTTTCAAAGATCTTCCTGACCCGCGCTTCTCCTCGTGAGGTTACGACGAGGTTAGTTAGCGACTGGTCACCTCAGGACAAACAGAGAGTGTCATAAGTGACTACATGTTTTAAAACTCTACTCACATGTGAAAACACAGTTGGTCTGTGGATGTTAGTTTAGCACAAATGTGCTAAGAACAGGCTCAGAGTGGTAAAAAGAAAAGAAAAAAAAGAAAAAATACAAACCTTAAGAAAACAAACCAACAACAAAATGGTGAAAGAACATGGAGTAATGGCAGCTATCTACAACAGTACTTCAGCACAGACTCCTAACTTTTTTCGTCTCATTTGATATGTGAATTAAGATCATCTGCGTCCTTTTTCAGGACTTGCAGTCTGCCGTTCTCAAGCTGTCATCCAAGATTATTTCTGGAGCATCAGAGGTGGGTGTGATGTGTTGATCGTACTTTGTTTTTGTTGGGGATCATTTTTAGCCTCACTGTAATTGTGAAACAGAGGCTGTGAAATCAGTCAGAATTGTTTGCTTTGGGTTTCAGTGAGAGTTTGTTTTGAACTGACTGTTACCGCAGTTTTGTTGTGTAACAAAGTTAAGCCTTCACCATGCCAAATTACATCATTGAAAATATTTTTTAATCTGTTCAAGAGGGTTACAAGCTAAGTGGATGTTAGATAGTCTTGTCTCACAGTCTCAGATGCTCAAATTCAAAGCAGATTGCAGTCCTATCAGTGCAGTAGAGTTTATCATGCACAAAAGAAATTGTATAAATGAAAGAAAGAAAAAAGAAGAAAAAAGTGAGTGTGGATAGCGCAGTGGTTACAGCATCGGACTCATGGTCAAAAGGTCGTGGGTTGAATCCCTGCAGGGGCGGTGGGAGAATTTTCTTCTCCAGGGTCAACTTTCTGTGCTGACTCTTATTTCGGTATCCATTCCACCCCCGTGTTACCCGCAGTAGCATGTAAAAGAACAGGTGGCAGGTTACAGCTAAACACCCATGCACCTTACGTATGTGGCTTTGCATGAAGTGACTTGGTGTACGGTTTTATGGTGTACACAGAATGCGCCAAGACGGCAGCAGTTTCATGTGGCACCGCTCATGCCAGTGCTGTAAGTACACGACTTCGGTGGATATTCAAAAATGCGCCATAAAAAAGCTATTCACTCATGTAGAATCACATGCGAGCACAGCGAGTCTGCTTGAGAGTGGAGAATAGCGCTATATAAAAGTGATCAGCAACAAGTCACGTGCCTAGGGTGCACGGTTCAGCTATAACCTACCATTTGCACTTTTGGTAGAATGAGGGGGATTTTTTTACATGCTACTGTGATAACATTCAGGGGTGTAGGAGGGGGGGGGAGTGGATACTGAAATAAAAGCGGATACTGAAATAAGAGTCGGCACACAAACTTGACCCTGGCAAAGAAAGAAAAAAACACCTGCTGGGGACTCGAACCCGTGACCTGATCACAAGCCCAGGTGGTGAGTGACCTCCTTGGTGCTGTTTGCTTGCCGCCAGGTGCTGGAGAGCTTCCTGGAGACGTGCGTGGCGACGGTGTCTGCAGGGCGCGACGACGCGGGCCTGGAGCGCCTGGCCAAGGCCACGGTGCTGGGCTGGCTGCTGCCAGCGCTGCTGACCTCGCTGACCCACCCCCAGCTGTACAGCCTCAACCTGGCCGACGCCCTCATGCCCGCCCTTGTGCGCCTCATCCTCCTCTCCAGTCAGGTCAGCTGCCAGCCGCTGGTGTCGGGGGACATTTTTTAATGGGGGGGATTTGTTGCTTTTCAGATGAAGTGGTTTGGGTGTTCTTGGGGGGATTTGTTTGCAGATGAAAAATTTGGGGGGGGGGGGGTGGTTCGGAGGTGTGCGGATTTTTGCTTTTAGATGAAGTGGGTTGGGTCGATTGGAATGAATGGGTCTGGTCTTGGGGGGGGGGGGGGGTGGTGGTGGTGTTTGGGGGAGGGGGGTATGGGGATTGGGGTTGGGTTTTCAGATGAAGTGGGTGTTGTTGTTGGATGTTGGGGTTTGGGGGGGGGTGAGAGTGGAGTTGAAATGGTAGCAGATAAGGGGAATTTGTTGTTTTAGAGGTGGGTTGGGTGGTGTTCTTGTTGTTTCTGGGGATATTTGTTGCTTTTTAGATGAGCTGGGTTGGGGTTGTTGTTGGGATTTTTGTGGGGGGGGAGCGAAGGCTAGTGGAGTTGAGATGGTAGCAGATTTGGGGAAATTGTTGCTTTTTAGGTGAGGGGTTGTGGGGTAGGTTTTTTTGTTTTTGATGGGGGGTTAATTAGCGCTCAAAATTTGCAAGGGAGTTAATTAGCGCTCAAAATAAGGAACACAAGTACGACAATAAAGACCTGAGTGAGGATGTACCTCTGGTGGAGTTTATGTACCTTGTATTTACATGCATGCCAGGTGAGAGTTACTGTAGGCACTCAGGTCTTTGGTGTGGTCACAGATTAGGGGAATTTGCTTTTCAGGCTGGACGGGTTTGGTGTTGTTGTTAGGTTGTTGTTTCTTTTGAGGAGGAGGGGTAGCAGGGGGAGACAGAGGGGAGTTGAGATGGTCATAGACTAGGTAGGGGCTTTGTGGCTTTTTAGGTGAGGTTGGTTGGGTGTTTTTTTGATGTGCAGAGATTGCATTAGGTTGAACTTGACTTGTGTGCCCACAGGCGGCGTTGCTGTTGAAGCGGCAGCAGAACTCTGTCACCGAGGACGAGCTGGACCTGGGTGGAGACAACAGCATGGCCGACCTCATCGGCGACGCCCTCAACCTGGAAAAGTCAGTGCATGCACTCAGCATCGCTTGCATGAACGGTCTCATCGGTGATGCTTTCAGCTTTGAAAATTAGCACATGAACTCAGCGTTGGCCTAGTGCAAACAACCTCATTGATGATGTTGTCAACTCTGAAGGTTTTGCTTTAGTGTGGCCTGTCAGTTCTCTTTGTTTGTTGCATAGGGATGGACCATGGTGCAGAGTTGCTGTGGGTATGGGGTGGGGGGGTAAGGGGAGGTGTAACACATGAATTTAGAATGAAAACCCTGTTTCATATTGTACTCTGCTACCATCACTGCAACATGGTCACGTGTGTTAGAGGCTGTGTGAATTTCCTGTTGTCTGTCGGTAGTGCTGTAACTGTGCAGCTGCACATCTTTGTGTAAGAGGGTTTGTGTGGGAGTGGTGATGGTTTGTGTAAGTGTGGTGGTGGTTTGTGTGGGAGTGGTGATGGTTTGTGTATGCATGGTGGTGGTTTGTGTAAACATAGTGGTGCTTTGTGTATAGTGGTGATGGTTTGTGTAAACATGGTGATGGTTTATGTAAGCATGGTGGTGGTTTGTGTGAGTGTGGTGATGGTTTGTGTGCGTGTGGTGATGGTTTGTGTAAGCGTGGTGATGGTTTGTGTAAGTGTGGTGATGGTTTGTGTAAGCATAGTGGTGGTCTGTGTAAGAGCAGTGATGGTTTGTGTAAGCATGGTGATTGGCTGTTTTGTAAGTCTGGTGGTGGTTTGTGTAAAAGTGGTGGTGGTTTGTGTAAAAGTGGTGGTGGTGGTTGTGCAAGAGTGGTGGTAGTGTGTTTGTGTAAGCATGATGATGGTTTGTGTGAGAGTGGTGATAGTTTGTGCCAGAGTGGTGATGCTTTGTGCAAGAATGATAGTGGGTAGTGCGTGAGTGGTGATGGTTTGTGTGAGATTGGTGGTAGTTTGTGCAAGTATGGTGATGGTTTGTGTGAGAGTGGTGGTACTTTGTGCAAGCGTGATGGCACTTTGTGTAAGCGTGGCGATATTTGTGCAAGCATGGTGGTGCTTTCAGGGTGGAGATCCGGGAAGACGAGGAAGAGGGCTTCCTGACGGGCCTGAAGATTCCGGCACCCTGGGCCTCGGGCAAGTCGGTGGAGACCATCCACCCCGTGCGAGACAACTACAAGTTCAAGGAGGTGGTCCACATACCGGGCGCCCGCTGTCTCTACCTGCGCTTTGACCCTCGCTGCTCCTCACAGTATGACTACGACAAGGTTAGTGGGTGAACGCCACGCAGGGTCACCTCAGGGCGGTCAGAGAGTGTCAGTAAGTGACTACACATTTCAGCACTCTTCTTCAATGTAAAACCACACCAGAGTCAGGTCGACAAAATCATTCCAAATCCAAATCCAAAATCCGAAAAAATAATAATCAAATTTTGAAAGATAGGATGGAGAATATGCTCAAGAGGTTGCTATGCCAATTGGATCGGTGTTTCGGGTTTTGGTGCGTCACAATCAGTGTTTCCTTTACTAGTGCATCACACTCTACCCCCCCCCCCCCCCCCCACTGCCCCTCCCCAAAAGAGGTTTACAGGAAAATGATGTGAATGCAGAATGTGTCATGTTACAAGTATGTGTGTGGTGCTGACTGTGCAAAAACTGTTTGAAACAGACATGTGAATGTTGATCCTAGTCATTTCATTTTCCTTGTCCAGTAGCCTGATAAGCGGCCTTTGATCCACTTTTGTTCAGCGTCGTTCCACCAGATTTTGTTTGAAAGGCTGCTTAAGTATTTCACGGAATGCTTGCTCGTTTCAGCTGATTATCTACGCAGGCCCCAACACCAACGCCAAGAAGGTGGCAGAGTACGGTGGCAACACCTACGGCTTCGGCAGCCGCAGCGTCCTCGGCTCTGGGTGGCCGAAAGATCTCGTCAAGGTGTGTGTTAGTGCGACGCCTGTAAAGACACCCTCTCCTTCCTTCCCTCCTTTCTCCTTCCAGCTGTTGTTGCAGATTTCACCAGCTCAGAGTCCTGCCTGCCTGCCTGAAGTAATCAGAGTCAGTGTATGGGATGGGTGGGTGGAGCTTTGTGTACATACAGTGTATGGGATGTGTGGGTGGAGCTTTGTGTATATACAGTGTATGGGATGGGTGGGTGGAGCTTTGTGTTTGTGGGCACTTTCAGTGTAGGGGTGGGTGGAGCTTTGTGTACATACAGTGTATGGGATGTGTGGGTGGAGCTTTGTGTTTGTGGGCACTTTTAGTGCATGTGTGGGTGGAGCTTTGTGTTTGTGGGCGCTTTCAGTGTAGGGGTGGGTGGAGCTTTGTGTACATACAGTGTATGGGATGGGTGGGTGGAGCTTTGTGTTTGTGGGCGCTTTCAGTGTAGGGGTGGGTGGAGCTTTGTGTACATACAGTGCATGGGTGGGTGGAGCTTTGTGTTTGTGGGCACTTTCAGTGTAGGGGTGGGTGGAGCTTTGTGTACATACAGTGCATGGGTGGGTGGAGCTTTGTGTTTGTGGGCCTTTAGTGTATGGGTGGGTGGAGCTTTGTGTACATACAGTGCATGGGTGGGTGGAGCTTTGTGTTTGTGGGCACTTTTAGTGTATGGGTGGGTGGAGCTTTGTGTACATACAGCGCATGGGTGGGTGGAGCTTTGTGTTTGTGGGCACTTGTAGTGCGTGGGTGGGTGAAGCTTTGTGTTTGTGGGCACTTATAGTGCGTGGGTGGGTGGAGCTTTGTGTTTGTGGGCACTTGTAGTGTGTGGGTGGGTGAAGCTTTGTGTTTGTGGGCACTTATAGTGCGTGGGTGGGTGGAGCTTTGTGTTTGTGGGCACTTGTAGTGCGTGGGTGGGTGGAGCTTTGTGTTTGTGGACACTTAACAGGTCTTTTCATTGCTGTGTGTGCGTGTGCATGCATGTGGGTATGGGTGTGCGTGCATGCATGTGGGTATGGGTGTGCGTGCATGCATGTGGGTATGGGTGTGCATGCATGCGTGTGGGTATGGGTGTGCATGTGCCTATGCATTTGACTCTTTAGCGTCTAAGTACATACATGTAGGTGTAAAAGAAGTAGTAAGTGCTTAGGACCATTACGAGTTTTGCGCACCAAGTGTCCATTGTTAATATTATTACTGAGTGAAGGCCAGATGGAAGACTGCAGAGTTTTCTGGCTGTGTGGGTTGTTTACCACAAGAGCAGCAAAGAAAGGGGAGAACTGGCAGAGTTTTTTTTAGTTGCAGCATTACTTCGGATGAAAATTCATCTGTTTGTTTTTAGCGTGCTTTGTGTGTCTGAAAATGGAGTCGGACAAAATACGTTTGCCTTTGTTGCCTGTGGTTCTGGCGCAGGTGGAAGGGGACACGGTGACCTTCTCCTTCGAGATGCGCAGCGGGCGTGAGCACAACACCCCGGACAAGGCCATGTGGGGCTTCCTCTGCACCGTCAGGGCACAGGTCAGCACCCCGCGGTCCCTGCATACAGTCAGACACAGGACTGCAACCCTGTATCAGCAGCCCTCAGCCCCACGTGGTCTTGAAGTGCGTTCGAAATTGAGTGCCAAGGGGGCCTAATACCTACTAAGTGGTTTGCTTGGTGTGGCAGAAGCGTGCGGGAGAAGTGTCTAAGGGCTTGCCTGTTTGATGACTGGCTGGGTGTGAGAGGAGTGTGCAGAGGAGTGATGGTTTGTTTGGTGTGAGAGGAGTGTGCAGAGGAGTGATGGTTTGCTGGGTGTGAGAGGAGTGTGCAGAGGAGTGATGGTTTGTTTGGTGTGAGAGGAGTGTGCAGAGGAGTGATGGTTTGCTGGGTGTGAGAGGAGTGTGCAGAGGAGTGATGGTTTGTTTGGTGTGAGAGGAGTGTGCAGAGGAGTGATGGTTTGCTGGGTGTGAGAGGAGTGTGCAGAGGAGTGATGGTTTGCTGGGTGTGAGAGGTGTGTGCAGAGGAGTGATGGTTTGCTGGGTGTGAGAGGAGTGTGCAGAGGAGAGATGGTTTGCTGGGTGTGAGAGGAGTAATGGTTTGCTGGGTGTGAGAGGAGTGTGCAGAGGAGTAATAGTTTTCTGGGTGTGAGAGGATTGTGCAGAGGAGTGATGGTTTGCTGGGTGTGAGAGGAGTGATGGTTTGCTTGGTGTGAGAGGAGTGTGCAGAGTAATGGATGGTTTGGTGTGAGAGGAGTGTGCAGAGTAATGGATGGTTTGTTTGGTGTGAGAGGAGTGTACAGAGTAATGGATGGTTTGTTTGGTGTGAGAGGAGTGTACAGAGTAATGGATGGTTTGGTGTGAGAGGAGTGTGCAGAGTAATGGATGGTTTGTTTGGTGTGAGAGGAGTGTCCAAAAGACTCTTAATGCTTTACTGGGTGTGAGAAGAGTGTGCAGAAGAGTAACGGTTTGCTGGGTGTGACAGGAGTGTGCAGAGGAAGTGTCCGGGGGCTTGCCGTTCCTGTCTGACCTGGCGCTCAGCCTGTCAGTGTTGGCATGCACCATGCTGGCCTTGCTGTACGACGGCCCTGAAACGTCCGAGGAAGAGCTCACCTGCCAGCATCTGCTGCGATCCAAGCTGTTGCAGAGGTCAGTTGCCTCATGTTGAATCAAGGAGGGCAGAATGCTTCATGCTATCCATGTGGGGTGGGTGGTGGGGGTAAGGATTCCAAATTCTGCGGTACTGACTGCCTTTTAGAACTTGCCAGTGATCATGTCCAATTTTTGTGAGAGAGTGTGTGTGTGTGTTTGCATTTGCATGAGCATTGTGAATTTTGCAGAAGCTTTGGATCTTGTTAGTTCACCCTATTCCCCCCCCCCCCATAACAACCAACAACCACACACACTCACACATACATGGGGGGGGGGGGGAGAGGATAACTCAAACTCAAACTTGAAAACTTTATTTTCCAAGGGTGGTAGTTTAGGTTCATTTAGTGTCGTCTAACAACTAGTTCTTGCTAAACGACTGTCTAAGCAAAAAATTCAGAAAAACATTTTTTTAACAAATTTGATTAATATTTAAACCAGATAAACAATATACAAACAAGTGAAATATGATGCTACCGCTGTTCATAATAAAAAGACAAGAGCAGCAAACTCAGTGGAATGGAAATACTTTGAAAATGATGAAGCATAATTAAGATGCATACATAGCACAGAGAGAGAGAGTGAGAGAGCAAACAGGTCCCTGTGTGTGTCGAGCATTGGAGCTGTTTTCTCTGTGTGAGACTCCGCTCCAACATGGCTCAGTAGCAAGTCAGTAGCAAGTCAGTAGCACATCAGTAGCAGATCAGTAGCAAGTCAGTAGCAAGTCAGTAGCACGTCAGTAGCAAGTCAGTAGCAAGTCAGTAGCACGTCAGTAGCAAGTCAGTAGCACTTCAGTAGCAAGTCAGCCAATTGCACCATTGTCCAACAGGTGCGTGTGGCAGTCAGAGCGGGGAGTGACCTTGCCCCCGCCCCCAATGGAAGAGGCCACGCCCACCAAGGAGGAGGCAGACACAGACAGCACCATCCCCCCGGGCAGCCCCGTCCTGCCCCGCATCAAGCTGCCCGCCGAGATCATGACCCACTTACGCAAGCTGGCCAAGAGGCAGACGCTGCGGCTGCGACCTAGCATCAAGTGAGACTTGCGAGAGGCTCGATGATCATGATGATGATGATGATGATGGGTTTTGTATAGTGGTCTTTTGTTTTCTGGGTCATTTAAATAAGAGCTTGCCTTATTTATTCAGTTGTTTAGAGCGAAGCGTTTGCTTATTTATTCATTCATGTTTAATGTGTCTGTTTTTTTGGTGGTGTTTTTGTGTGTTTTTTACATCCAGTCCTTCAAAATATAAACTGACTTTGACGTGGCATGTACTTATCTTCTGGAGAGGGGTGTGGGGTGTGTGTGTGGGTGTGGGGGGGGGGTGAAATGGTAAGGTTACATTTTTAAAGTACCAGGTTGTCTCTGTTTATCCATCCATCTGTCTCTCGGCCACTCTTTCTTACTCTGCCACTCTTGCAGAGACTCACACCCACACACACCCACCCACACACACACACACACACCACTACACGCATACTTACACACAGGTAGACAGATGGGCAAACAGATGCAAACACATGACATTCGCAAGCACATGCACACGCCGACAGTACATCTTGGTATGTGTGACTGTGAAACACCTGTCATGGCTGTTTTGTGTGTGGGACATGCTGAGTCTTTACTCTGGGCTGCGTACGGCAGAAACGTGCTGCAGCCTGACATTTTGGTGAAACACCTGTCATGACTGTTTTGTGTGTGTTGCACGTGCTGTGTCTTTACTCTGTGCTGTGTATGGCAGAAACATGCTGAGTCTTTACTCAGTGCTGTGTATGGCAGAAACATGCCAAATCTTTACTCTGTGCTGTGTATGGCAAAAACATGCTGAATCTTTACTCTGCGCTGTGTGTGGCAGAAACATGCTGAGTCTTTATTCTGCGCTGTGTGTGGCAGAAACATGCTGACTCTTTACTCTGTGCTGTGTATGGCAGAAACATGCCGAATCTTTACTCTGTACTGCGTATGGCAGAAACATGCCGAATCTTTACTCTGTACTGCGTATGGCAGAAACATGCTGAATCTTTACTCTGTGCTGTGTATGGCAGAAACATACGGAGTCTTTTTTCTGTGCTGTGTATGGCAGAAACATACGGAGTCTTTATTTTGTGCCACAGAAACGTGCTGCAGCCTGACATGCTGGAGGAGCACGTGATGTCCGTGGTGATGAAGCACCTGTCGCTGATGGACACCGTGCGACATCTCAGCTCTGTTGCCCAGCAACAGAACGAGGACTACATCCTCCTCTCTTCCGTTGTGGATGAGGTGTACAGGCGCTTCGACGTCCTGCTGCGACAGCTGCAGGTAAGTCACTTGCCGAAGAGAAGAAAGTTGTGAATACTGAGAAGGGAAAAGAATTAAATCTATAATTTAGATTGAGCTAAGAGACCTGTTTTGATTTAACTAAGACACCTGCTGTGATTAAACTAATGGACATGTTGTGATTAAACTAAGAGACCTGTTGTGACTAACAGACCTGTTGTGATTAAACCAAGAGACCTGTTGCATTCCTCAGTGTTTTAGGATTCCTTTGGCTGCTTTGGGAATCGATGGAAAAGGGTGGGGAGGGGAATCAGTCGGATACTGTAATAATAATAATAATAACTCTTATATAGTGCTATACCCCATAAAAATGTACAAGCTCGTGGCGCTGTACATTTTCAACATCAAAATCCGCTTGACAATCAAAAAAGCACAAGTACTATAAATGCACAGATCAATATCAAAACAAAAAAGCCAGGATGACTTCCCCCCCCGCCCCCCCCCCCCCCCCCCCCCCCCCCCCCCCCCCCCTCCCCCCTCCCACAAAAAGGGAAGAAGAGGCACAGGTACTGTAAACTCGTACATCGATATTAAAGCATTTCACACACACTCAAATAATTGATATTAAAGCATTTCACACACACTCAAATAATCACAAGTACTATCAGATATTGTTCTCTGTGCTGACATTGCTTTGTGTACATGCAGGCAGTACTTGGAAAGAAAAGGTAAGCAGCGACAGTGGAATACTGACCGCAGTCACGTTTCTGTTTTGTGCAGACGTTGGCCGACCTGGAGCAGCGATGGAGGAACGAGGTGGAGGAGCACAGCCAGCAGAACGTGTCTTCGTCAGCCCCCTTCTTCCACGACTACCACCTGCAGGATGTAGGTTCTTTACTGTCTCTTCCACGACTACCACCTGCAGGATGTAGGTTCTTTACTGTCTCTTCCACGACTACCACCTGCAGGATGTAGGTTCTTTACTGTCTCTTCCACGACTACCACCTGCAGGATGTATGACTACCACCTGCAGGATGTAGGTTCTTTACTGTCTCTTCCACGACTACCACCTGCAGGATGTATGACTACCACCTGCAGGATGTAGGTTCTTTACTGTCTCTTCCACGACTACCACCTGCAGGATGTAGGTTCTTTACTGTCTCTTCCACGACTACCACCTGCAGGATGTAGGTTCTTTACTGTCTCTTCCACGACTACCACCTGCAGGATGTAGGTTCTTTACTGTCTCTTCCACGACTACCACCTGCAGGATGTAGGTTCTTTACTGTCTCTTCCACGACTACCACCTGCAGGATGTAGGTTCTTTACTGTCTCTTCCACGACTACCACCTGCAGGATGTAGGTTCTTTACTGTCTCTTCCACGACTACCACCTGCAGGATGTAGGTTCTTTACTGTCTCTTCCACGACTACCACCTGCAGGATGTATGACTACCACCTGCAGGATGTAGGTTCTTTACTGTCTCTTCCACGACTACCACCTGCAGGATGTAGGTTCTTTACTGTCTCTTCCACGACTACCACCTGCAGGATGTAGGTTCTTTACTGTCTCTTCCACGACTACCACCTGCAGGATGTAGGTTCTTTACTGTCTCTTCCACGACTACCACCTGCAGGATGTAGGTTCTTTACTGTCTCTTCCACGACTACCACCTGCAGGATGTAGGTTCTTTACTGTCTCTTCCACGACTACCACCTGCAGGATGTAGGTTCTTTACTGTCTCTTCCACGACTACCACCTGCAGGATGTAGGTTCTTTACTGTCTCTTCCACGACTACCACCTGCAGGATGTAGGTTCTTTACTGTCTCTTCCACGACTACCACCTGCAGGATGTAGGTTCTTTACTGTCTGATGCTGCAGCACAGACACAGAGACTTGTTTTGGTCTTCCCCTGCCCCCTTCTTCCACAACTGTCACATGCAGGATGTAGGTTCCTGACTGTCTGATACTGTAACACAGCCCATGTCTTCATCGGCCCCCTTCTTCCATGACCACCACACGCAGGATGTAGGTTCTTTACTGCCAGACGCCGTAGAGTGCAGACAGCAGGAAATGTCTCCAGCACCCTAAAACCCCCCCCCCCCACCCCCCCCCACATGCAGGATGTAGGTTCTTTACTGCCAGACGCTGTAGAGTCCAGACAGCAGAAAATGTCTCCTTCAGCACCCTAACCCCCCCCCCCCCCCCCCCCCACCACATGCCAACCCCCCTTCCCTCTGTGAGTACCACACACAGCATGTAGGTTCTGTATTGTCTGACACTGCGGCACAGCCAGCTGAACAGGTCTCTCTCAGACTCTCTCAGAAGTATTTTCAGCCAGACTAGAAGTGACTGGTGGGTAGAAGGGCAGGAGTCTGTTTTGTATGTCACTGAGAAGTGGTCCGGAGCAAGCCTCACTCTGTGACTTGTTTCCAGTGACTGCTTTGAAGATTTCACGTAATATGAGACGGAAGAGAGAGAGAAAAAGCAGCCACTGTTTGTTGGTCAATGTGACGTGGTCAGTGTACGTATAACTTGTTCAGGTTTGGTCAGTGTACGTATAACTTGTTCAGGTTTGGTCAGTGTATGTATAACTTGTTCAGGTTTGGTCACTGTACTTGTAACTCGTTCACGTTTGGTCAGCGTACTTGTAACTTGTTCACGTTTCACATTTGGCCAGTGTACTTGTAACTTGTTCAGGTTTGACTAGTGTAAAATGTTCAGGTTTGGTCAGTGTACTTGTAAGAGAGTGTTGGTGATGTTGCATTTGACGGGCCTGGTTTTAAGTTTATGCGGGATGCTTTGTCCAGCTGCGGCACAAGGAGCTGGCCATGCTGTGCTTCCTGAAGGACGTCAGCCTGGACAGAAGCAGCCTGGAGGTCACCGTCAAAACACTCATGTGAGTCACCCCTTCTTTCCCCTCACAGTCTTGCAAGACAGTGGCAAGCAACAGGTAGAAAGTTAGGATGGCTAGGACTTGGCAGTCCCCTTTTGAGGCTGGCGTGAGATTTGTTTGTTAGTACGCAGCATAGCTGTGACTCAGACAGTCAGTGAAAGAAACGGATGATCCCCCCCCCCCCCCAAAAAAAAAACCCACACCCAAAAACAACAACACACAACAACAACCCCAAAACAAGCAACAGCAGCAACAACAAAAACCAACAAACCCAGAACAGAAATAGGCTGCTAACAATTCTCTAAGTATTTAGTCTCCTGTACGGTGGAACTCCTTCTATGACAAGGTGTCTGGAACTGTCATAATTGCTTCTTGAGGGAAGTTTGTTTTCAGAGAATTATTCAGTTCTTCAAGTCCGTTTGCTTGAAAGGGTCCTGTTTTCGTTCTGCTTTTCAGGGAGGTGTTTGAGTCGGACAAGCAGGCGTGGAAGGAGAAGGCTGAGGAGGAGATGAAGAAGACGAAGCAGGTGGTGCGCGGCATCTTGTCCCGCCTCTCGCTGCTGCTGCATGTCAACATCACGCCGGCCCCGACGCAGCTGCCCCTGACTCGCACCGTGTCTCACATGCAAGGCTTCCCTCAGGGTGAGGGGTCTTGTGTGGCCTGTGACACATACACACTCATGTGACCGTGTGCATGCAGGCACATGAAACATACACACACATGCACACGTGCGTGCGCGTGTGCATGCACACAAACATGCCCAGACATGCTACACATCAAACACGCATGCATGCACATGCACGCACGCATGCGCACGCGCGCACACACACACATGGCTGTGATGTTAAAGTTGATTCTGACTCTGATTCATCAGATACATGTGCATCTTATCAACTATACACACGCACACATGCCACACACAGAAACACACACACACATATTTAGAGACACAATACACATAAACATGCCCCCCTCCCCCTCCCTCCCACACACATACACATGAACACCCACCCACACTCACACATTCATACACACGGCTCACATATAGAGAAACAAGTAGACACTCACAAACTCAGATTTTGTTTTTTGCTGATCTTCAAAAGAAAGGAATGAAAAAAAGCATCCTTGTCCAGTGATAAAAACACTGCTGCTGCATTCAGCAATCAATAAAAATGCGAGTGCTGACATTGCAGAGGACCTGATGGTGCGATCAGACACAGATGTGCTGCGAGTGACGCCGGGAATGAATCGCAGCCTGTCGGCTCCCTCTGGTGTGGACGATGACTCCCTGGCGGAGGTGGTGAGGCTGCAGAGGTAATGTCCAGTAGAGCTTACAGCCATGCAGTCTGAAAGGGGCGCTTCCTGATCTCCTCACTCCCTCCCAGCGATGCAGTCTGAAACTGGCCCTGCGTGATCCCCTCACTTCCCTCTTAGCTGTGCAGTCTGGAAGTGGCCCTTCACATTTAGCTTGCGCACTGCATTGCTTCTGGACTTGCATGCAGAGCTCTGGGTGGAGAGTAGAGTGTGCACAACTGTTCTACTTTTTTTCCAACTGTCAGCACTGGGTTTTTTTTCTCCTTTTTCTCAACTCCACTTCCAGCCTCCCCAGCACCCTCTCACCATTCCTCTCCCTGCTCCTTTGAAATGTCTGTTGTATTTATAAGTTTCAACTCAAACCTGAACTTGAAAGCTTTCACAATAATAATGTACTCTTTTACATGCTGTTGCTCCAAATTGGAGCACTTAGCCCATTACAAAGCAAAGAAAACAGTCAAAACAAACTTGCATGAGTGCACACATGCATGCACACGCGCGCGCACACACACACACACACACACACACACACACAGTATGTCAGTTATACCATTTTTTCTGGGTCTTTGCTGAGTTTGCAGACAGATGTGTTTCAAGTGCAGCATAGTTGTTCTTTTGGGGGGTTCAGAGTTGCCAAGTTCATGTCAACAGGACTGTGGTGTGCTTGCTTGGTAGCCATTCTCTCCTCCTGCTGCAGGTACCGCCTCACCGAGAAGAGGAAAACAATGTCCATCTTGCAGGACCTGATTGAAGACGATGGCGATGACAAGCCACCCTACATCACTCTTATCGACCAGCTCTTTGCTTTCATCGGCAGCGACCCAGAAAAGGCTGTGAGTGTGTGTTATCGTTGTTAAGTCACTTCCCTTCAGCTTCGTTGCAAAGATTTACAGTAATGACGGGCTTGTCCTGATTTGCACACCGCCCCTTTGACAACACTCTCCTCCCTTACCCTTTGGCTTGGCCAGTCCCCAAGTGAGAAGCTTTTGAAAATCCCTAAACATAATTTGAAATCTTTGGTGACCGCTCTTGCAGTTTTATTGCTCCATCTGTCTGGAATTCGCAGTCTGCCAGTCTGCGAAATCTCCCCACTCCGTCAGAATTTAAAAACGAGCTGCAGACTTTCCTGTTTAGATAGGCCTTTCCACAAACCTAGGTAGACCATTTCTGCAAGTGTAGATTGTGTGTGTGTTTATGTGTCTGAATGGTACGTTCTAGTGCATTGATTTTTTTAATAGTTTTGCAGAAAGATTTGTGCTATACAAGAGCCATCAGTAATCATGTGTTTTATTTTTTCTGCAAGCATAGATCGTGTGTGTATTTGAATGGTATGTCTCTAGTGCATTGAGTTTTTGTTCTGCAGAAAGATTTGTGCTATACAAGAGCCTTCAGTAATCATCATGTGTTTTATTTTTTCTGCAAGCGTAGATTGTGTGTGTATTTATGCATATGAATGATATGTCTCTAGTGCATTAAGTTTTTATGCTGCAGAAAGATTTGTGCTACATAAGAGCTATCCATAGTCATCAAGTGTTTTATTCTTTGGGAACAGCGTTTTTCTTTTGGATGCTGAGTTCATGCCTGAAGTGCTACATGGGACTGGGACTGTGAAGGGGCTGTCAGGTGAAATTGTTGACCTCGTGTCTGTCTTCAGGTGTCGTGCAGCAGTTTTCTGGTGGCCGCCCAGGTGCGACAGAAGCGCGGCATGATCCGGAAGAAAGCGCTGCTCCACATGAAAGACCTGCTGGCTGCGGCCTCCAGGGTAGGGGGAGCCACCCATCTCGTGGCCGCTGTAGCCTCCGTTCTCAGGCACGGACCCAAGTAAGTGTGCAGCAATGGAAGCACTGATGTGAACGGCATTTTCAGTGAGAACAGGAAACTGTTGCGGATGTGTCTGTTTCCAAAGGCAGCCTTTGGGTGCGCTTTGTGGTCTAGCGTCTGGCACTTGTGGTGTCTGCGAGCGTGTCTCCATCCTGTGTTGCGTCTCAGCGTGCTTTGTGACAGGTTCAGCCCACCGGTGGCTGTGCCTGGGGAACACTCTTGCCACATGCATACATTGTTGCCTGGTCTGTGTGTTTATGGGGCTCTGGGAGTGGTGTGTGCAGGTGTGGTGTGTGGGGGTCCAGTCAACGGCCATCACCTTACTTTTAATTTCATTTTATCTGCAACTGACTATGTTGTGTTGACATGATGTAGCAGCTGACTGTGTTGTGTTGACTGGGTGTTGACATGATGTTGCAGCTGACTGTTGCGTTGACTGTGTGTTGACATGATGTCGCAGCTGACTGTGTTGTGTTGACTGTGTGTTGACATGACGGAGCAACTGACTGTTGTGTTGACTGCGTGTTGACAGGGCCCAGGAGTTGGCGTGTGGAGGGGTGGTGGTGCAGGTCCAGGAGGCCTTCGCTGAAGTCATGACCTCCGTCGTTCAGCTGGCGGCTCGCTACCCCATCGCCAGTTGCAGCAGTATAGGTCTGCTGTGTACTCTGCCCTACACCAGGTAATGATACGGATCTCTGTGTACTTTGTACCGTTGCTTTCGCTTGCCGCTCTATCTTGTCACCAGCCGCAGCAGTATAACTGCTCTGTGCTGCTCATGATGGCTTGCGTTCAATGGTTACTTGTGCATTATTTTGGTAAAAAAATAGATTGTTAAAAATCATTTTGCTTTGGATAAAAGAATTGTTCAGATTGAAATCATTTGCCGGCACGTTTATTTGTGCAAGGTTTTATCAGTTGCAAGTGTATTTTGCACAGGGTATAAAACTGAAAATTGTCAGTAACGTAAATGCAAACTGCCGAGCCTTTAACGCAGTACAGCCTGCACAACTTGGCACCACACACTGCCGATGTACGAAGCAGAGACAAGATGAGAAGAAGTTTGAACTTGAATGCTGTTTTGACACTGATATGTTTTCCTATTTCCATCTGGTGTGCCCAGTAGAGAAGAGCATTGTCTAGTTTGATCAGGATTGTTTTGCATACCCCCCACCCCCCTTCCCCATCCCCCTGATATAACTGGAGTGGTTGACTGGGCATAAAACACCAAGTTACTTACCCCCCCTTGTGTTCCAGGGCAGAGGAGCGTTGCCTGGTGAGGTCAGGACTGGTCCACTTACTGGACAAGCTGTGCAGCCTGGCGGGCCATCCGTCCGACGGTCTGGGGGTCGAGTCCCAGACCACGCGACAGAAAGTGTCGGCTCTGGCGTGGGCTGGTTTCCAGGTGCTGGCCAACCGCTGTGTGAAGTGGGAGGTTGAAGATGGTGAGTGCTTGTTTAAAGGCGTTGCCCCTCCTGGTTCACCTCCCTATGGTTACCCCCCCACCCCCCCCATACATTTTCCTTAAGCCTGTTCTTAATTGGGCAAATGTTTGTTTGCAAACGTAGTTGGAAGTATTCAGCGAACTTAGTTGGTTCTTAATTGGGCGAACTTTTCTTTGCAAAACTAGTTAGGAGTATTCGTTGAACTGTGACGAAGCTATATTCGGGATCCAAAAAGCTTCGCTCCACAGTTCTGGGAACATTTGCCCTATTCGATGAACATTGCCTCTGATTGGCTGAGAGCAGAGTTCTCCTGTGGATGAGGAAGAAATAAAAATAAAAATGGATGACGGTGTTGCTAGGTTCTTCACTCGCTTCGGAGGGAATTTGTTGAGTTGTGGGAGGCACAGCCTTGTCTCGGGGACCCAGAATGAGATAGTAGTTCGTAGAATTACCCTCTGAGGGATGATTCAAGTATATTGACTTGATTTTAGCCTACATTTTCGATCATGCTGTCTGCTGCACGTCTGCCGCAAGTTCAGCTGAACTTGCATCTCATTACAAGCCAGTTGAGCACGAAGTAAAGTTTGTCGAACTGTCTGAACCATGTTCGGCAAACTAAAAGTTCAATTAAGAAACGAATCATAGTTCGTCAAACTGTCCGAAGTATGTTCGGCGAACAAGCATTCGCCCAGTTAAGAACGGGCTTTACAGATGCAGCTAGGTGTTTGGACTAAGGGAAATAACTCCTTGTAGTTGCGGTAATGTATTTGAAGAAATATGTATTCCATTACAGAAGTCTATAGGACTGTGTAAATGCACCTTATTGAAATATTGATTTAATTGCAATACCTCTTGTTGATTAATCTGCTAATAAGCTTGCAAAAAAGAAGTGAATAAAGCAAAAGATTGGTGAAATTATAGGGCTCCTTTTTCTGTGGTGAGGTTACAGGGCTCTCTTTTGTTCCTGGTGTTTCCCAGGGCTACTTGTTCCTGGTGAAATTACAGGGCTTCTTTGTGCCTGCCGAAATCATAGGGCTTCTTTGTTCCTGGTGAAATTACAGGGCTCGCTTTTGTGCTGGGTGAAATTACAGGGCTCCTTTGTTCCTGTCCAGGCAAAGTATTTATATGGTCATATCTTTTGCAGAGTTTGCATCAAGCAAGTGGGATAATAAATAGGTAGTATAAACAGTTGTCTAGGTAAATGTGGTTTCCATTCTTTGACCGAAAACCTGTCTTTTGGACCCGGCAGTATGTGCTGCACCTCAACAACACCCCTTGATTCGCTGATTGTCAGAGTGAGAACACTCAGTTCCTCAGCCTGCGCCTGCACCACCGATTCATTCATTCGCTGATTGTCAGAGTGAGAACACTCAGTTCCTCAGCCTGCGCCTGCACCACCGATTCATTCATTCGCTGATTGTCAGAGTGAGAGCAGTCCGTTCCTCATCCTGCACCTTCATCATCGATTCATTCATTCGCTGATTGTCAGAGTGAGAACACTCAGTTCCTCAGCCTGCACCTGCATCACCGATTCATTCATTCGCTGATTGTCAGAGTGAGAACACTCAGTTCCTCAGCCTGCGCCTGCATCACCGATTCATTCATTCGCTGATTGTCAGAGTGAGAACACTCAGTTCCTCAGCCTGCACCTGCATCACCGATTCATTCATTCGCTGATTGTCAGAGTGAGAACACTCAGTTCCTCAGCCTGCACCTGCATCACCGATTCATTCATTCGCTGATTGTCAGAGTGAGAACACTCAGTTCCTCAGCCTGCGCCTGCATCACCGATTCATTCATTCGCTGATTGTCAGAGTGAGAACACTCAGTTCCTCAGCCTGCGCCTGCATCACCGATTCATTCATTCGCTGATTGTCAGAGTGAGACACCGTTCCTCACCTGCACCTCATCACGATTCATTCATTCGCTGATTGTCAGAGTGAGAACACTCAGTTCCTCAGCCTGCGCCTGCATCACCGATTCATTCATTCGCTGATTGTCAGAGTGAGAGCAGTCCGTTCCTCATCCTGCACCTTCATCATCGATTCATTCATTCGCTGATTGTCAGAGTGAGAACATCCGTTCCTCACCTGCCCTGCACACCGTTCATTCATTCGCTGATTGTCAGAGTGAGAGCAGTCCGTTCCTCATCCTGCACCTTCATCATCGATTCATTCATTCGCTGATTGTCAGAGTGAAAGCAGTCCGTTCCTCACCCTGCCCCTGCATCACCGATTCATTCATTCGCTGATTGTCAGTGAGAGCAGTCTGTTCCTCACCCTGCGCCTTCATCACTGATTCATTCATTCAGTGATTGCTGTAGTGAGAGCAGTCAGTTCACTTCAATTCAAAAAACTTTAATTATCCCACAAGGGGCAATTTTACTGTGGTCATGGCGGGCTCATAAAATAATGAATACATAAAGTACAACAACAAACACAACACCACCAACAAAAGGGTCTGACCTTAACCATAGATATAAATGTAGAACAAACTGTGACGTAGTCATAAAGTCGTAATGAACTTACGATCACATGCTTGTTTTTGTTTATGACAAGGTAATATAATTAAAATAATTAAAGTTCCTCACCTTGTCAGTTCTGGGCGTCCAGGACGACAAGCGAGCATCCTGTTCACCTGTGGGTTTGACACCTGTTGCAGCCTCCCAGGTGGAGGAGCTGGAGCACTCGGGGCTGGCCCGCCAGGTGTCCACGCTGCTGACCCACCACCTGGCCCGCGCCACCAACGCCATCGGCAACGCAGCCGGCGGCACAGAGGCCCTGCAGGAGGTGCTGGGTCTGCTCAACAACCTCTCCAGGTCTGTGGGGGGGGGGGGGGGGGGGGGGGGGGGGGGGGGGGGGGGGGGGGGGGGGGGGCTAGTGCACCAAACAGTGTCCTTGTGGAGGCCCTGCGGGAGGTGCTGGGGGTTCTGCTCAACAACTTGTTGTTGATCGCTTTTTATATAGTGCTATTATCCGCTCACGAGCAAACATAGTCTTCCTTGAAATTTTGATTTACTCATTGCTTCCAGGTATTTTTCTTGGGGGTGTGTAAGGGGACTGGGTGCAGGGGGAGTGGAGGCATTATTGATCGGGTATGAAACTGCTCATTCTCAAGGTGCCATTTGCAGCAGCCCAGCTGGTAAGGGTGGGGATCCTAGGTTTCCATGGCAATTGCAAAGTTATTACACCCCAGTAATGAGGGGGGGTTGTTGACTGGGCATAAAACACCAAGTTACTACTGTCAGTTCTGACTGCACCTTTAATAATAATAATAATAAAGAGGATTTCTAGAGCACCCATGTACCACACAAGGTGGGAGTACAGGGCGCTTTACAATAACACTAATCAGACACACACACACACACACACACACACACACACACACACACACACACACTCACACACACACTCAGCGTCGGACGAGGGGATAGGCAGGGCTGTAAAAAACAGTTTAGGAATAATTATTAAACAGGTGCATCTTGAGGACAGCTTGAAAAGAGGGGGGGGGGGTACATATTTAGAAGAGAAAACCTAGAAACAATGTTGCTTGTTCAAACAATGGTCTGTGCTTTTTGCGGTTGACAGGAGCAAGATGGGCAAGGCCATCCTCAGCCAGCCGGCCTGCGTGTCCAAGCTGCTGTCCCTCCTGCTGGACCAGAGGTCAGTGTCTTGTGGCTGCTGTACACAGCACTTTCTCTCTCTTCCTTCTTTGAGCCTACTCCCCCTCCCCTCTCTTCCCCCCTCCCACCCACGCACACACACCACACATACAGTGTGATTCCATGAGGTGTTTCATAAAATATGGGAATGAGAGAAACGCTAATGTAATACAGTAATAATATTTGAAGTGTTATCCACACAGACGTATACATATGCACAGATACATATGCACAAACACACACACACACACACACACATGGACACACACACACACATACTCACACTCTCACACACACACGCCCACACATATTGCATGCAGACTTTCTCTGGCTTCTCTGTTTCTGTTGTGAAAGGTGCACTGGCCTGGACGTAGTTGTAGGAATCATTGTGGTGGTGACAGTGTAGCGTTAGGCATAGTCTCCCTCTTACCCCACCACCTGGGATCTCAGTCCCCGCCAGTACCTCTTCAGAGACAACTCAGCCGTAAACAAGTTTAACCAACAACCAACCAACCAACCAACCAACGGTGTTGCTGACAGGACTGTGTGAAGAGTAGGCCACTAACGGTACCATTGTGTTCCAGACCTTCACCCAAACTGGTTCTCATCATCCTGCAACTGTGCCGCGTGGCCCTGCCCCTCATGAGCACCGCCGACTGCGCCCAGGTGGTGCTGCCTGCGTGGGGGCAGCACCTGTACGCCGCCCACTGGAGCTCCGCCCAGCCCGTGTCAGACCCCCCTGCTCGCATCATCTCCCTCCTGTTGGCCAAGCTGGGAGATCTGCTGGTGCCAGGTTTGTTGCTGTCTGTGTCTGTGTCTACATCTACTTGTGTAGCCACTGTCTTGGGTTTGTCTTTTTTGTTGTTGTTGTTGATATCCTTTTGACACCAGGTGGTGCCTGGTTACGAGGTTACAAGAGGTGTCTTGCAACGGAAGTTTTTGCTTGGCCTCTTATGGTTCCAGATTTGGCTGGGATTGTTTTCATTTTTTCATTTCTGTAATCATGCTAAAGAGTTGGCCGCAATGGCTGTAACAGCTTTTGTGGAAAATATATGTGGAAAAGAGAGAGACAAAATCAGCTGGAGTTCTGATACAGACAGTAGGTATTTTCTCACCATTAAAAGACAGTGGCCAGACCATTCCCTTAAAGTCGCGTTTTTTCATTTCCAGTTTTCACCTATTTGTTTGGTCATGGTTGCATGGCATAAATTATGATAGTCAAAATACAGGACATTTTCTAAAGCAGCTACCCTGCTGCTCAAAGCGCTGAACAAAACATAATAGAAAACACATGACATGTACATCAAGGTAAAGACTGCTGTCAGTTCATACAACTAACAAATAATGTGCATGTCAACATAGCTAAAGTTGTATAGGCATGAATGACATGAATGACTATATGCAACATGCATGCGCACATGCATGCACACTTGCACGCACACATGCATCACACACACACACACACACACACACACACACACACACACACACACACACACACACGTTACACACACACAACACACACACACACACACACACAACACACACACACACACACACACACACACAACACACACACACACACACACACACACACACACACACACACAACACACACACACACACAAAACAGTTTACACACACACACACACCACACACACACACACACACACACACAACACACACTCACACATACACACACACATATGGTACAGACCAAAACGGGTGAAAGACAGTGCTGGTAGCTAGAGTACTTGGGAGGAAAAAACGCCTGGAGATTGGTGTTGAGGGAAGAGAGAGTGGCGGAGTTCAGCGGCAGTGTGGGTGGCGTGTTGTGCAGGGGACCAGGTGATGCTGTCCAGCCGCACCCCGTCCCAGGAGACCTCCTCCCCCAGCCCCACCACCAGCTCCGGCGCCAAGGAGAGGGAGGAGAACACCGACGTGCAGGGCGGCCGCATCTCCATCTTCCTGCACAAGCGGGAAGACCAGATGTCCCACGACGTCATTCAGCCGCTGCTCAGGTCGGTGGTTTGACGGGTTATCACATAGTTCAAGGTCTGATTTTGTGGGTTATCTCAGAGTTGAGATTCTGATTATACAGATTACTCCAAAGTTCAGATTCTGATTTCACAGGTTATCACAGAGTTGAGATTCTGATTATGTGGGTTATCAGATTATGTGGGTTGACACAGAGTTCAGAGTTTTGATTTAAGGTTATCACAGAGTTGAGATTCTGATTATATGGTTTATCACACAGTTCGGAGTCTGATATTTTGGGTTATCACAGAGTTGAGATTCTGATTATGCAGATCATTACAAAGTGCAGATTCTGATTTCATATGTTATGGACTTTAGATTCTGATTTGGTGACTTATCACAGACTTCTGATTCTAATTTCAGTAATGAATTTTCTGACTTCACTGAAACGCAGATTTTGTGAAGAAGAAAAAAATTGTCAGATAAAAGAAAGGAGAAAAAAAGAACAGCTGTTTGGAAAAAACTGTTGATGAATTCTGCAAAGCAGACAATCTAAACAGAGCATAGCACCTGTGTGTGTTAAGTATTTCTGGTGGTTTGGCAGCAACATGTCTCGCAGAGCTGTTGTGATGAAAGGCTCTTTTAAGCTGTTTTTAACCTTTAGGGATGCTTCTTACAACAATATCACAATAGATGCAGATTTTAAAAAGCAAAACAGAATAAGAGGAGAAGTCCAGCAGTCTAGCGTATTTATTCTAAACAGATGGACACGGAATAATATGACTCAACACACAAGGGAGTTAATTAGCGCTTGAAAAATACCTAACACAGGTACACCAACAAAGACCTGAGTCGCCTACGGTAACTCTCACCTGGCATGTGAGTAAATACAAAGTACAGAAAGTGAGAAACTCCACCTTTTAAGGAATAGTGTGAATGTTTTTGTTATACTGTCAAAATGATAGAGAAAAGAACTCCCAGTACATGTCTTGTGTCATAATAATCCATGGTGAGGTTGGATGAACATTTCGTTCAAAAACTCACAGTACATGTCGTGTGTAATAATAATAATAATAATAATTTGTACTGCGGTGAGGTTGGGTGAACATTTCAGTGTGTTGACCTTACAGCTCAGACAACCGTCCATTCCGACTGGCTGGCGGCGCCAACATGGAGAAAGTGGTGCGCATGGACCGGGAGCTGTCCAAGCACGGGCGGTGCGAGGTGACGACGGAGGAAGCGATGGTGGCCCTCAAGAAGGCCTACAAGTGGGCGCAGATGGGGATGGTGGTGTCCACAGCGCCCCCTGTCGAGACCACCTCCTCCGACAGCACCTCCGCGCCCGACAAGAAAAAGACTGCAGCCGAGGTCACGTGCAAGGAGAAAAATGCTGAGCTGGCCAGGTGGGTTTGTGGAAGTGATGTGGAACTGAAGATGAGGGGAGAAAAATGGGATCATGATCATTGTCAATTTATATAATAACAAGTTTACTAGCACAAGAAATTCATATTTTTATTTGTCTGTGCATTTATTACTCATGCTCATTTTAAAAATATATTTATTTATTGACCACCATATACCAAAGCATTCTTCTACAGAACGGACCCGGTGCGGGCTTTCATCAGCGGCCACGTAGCCAACACGATGGCAGCGGAGGTCATCGCTCTCCTCCACAACCTCCTGACGGCGCCGGTCACCAGCACGGCTCAGACGTGGGCCGAGGCAGTGCAGCGTGTTCTGTGCAACGCGCTGTCCGGCCTCCCGGTGCTGCTGGCCTCCACAGAGGCCCTGGCCTCCCCTCGCACCCACGCCCTGCAGCTTATGTCCACCGCCAAGCTGGCCAATGCCGCCCTGGCCGCGCTGGGGGCCTTCCACGAAACTGTCAAACCTGGCTGTGCCGTCAAGGTGAGCCTGCCCTCTGCCTGACCAAGCTGGATCCCATGATGATGGAACTCTCTTTCTTTGTCTGCGCTGACACCGTCTTTGTTTTGTTTTTGTGCAAGTTCTTTCTTTTTAATGGGTGTACAGTATTGTATGTTACAGTGGATTACAGATGTATGCTTTGATAGTGTTCGTACTGGTCTGTTTGAATTTGGGTGGGGGGGGAGGTGTTCACCAGACTCAAGGTACTTCACAAAGTGTCAGAACATGGTGGCTGATGATTGTGTGGTGTCCCATGTTCAGGTGGTGGATGTACACAGTGTGTCTGAATAAACTGACTAGTGATTTCGTGAGTTTGTGGTCAGGTAGGAGGTGAGGGTGTTCACCAGATTCTGGTGGACGTACAGAGTGTGTCGGAATAAACTAATGATTTCTTGCGTTCGTGGTCAGGTAGGAGATGAGGGTGTTCACCAGATTCTGGGGACAGTGCAGAATGTGTTGGATCAAGCTGACTGATGATTGTGTGGTGTCCATGTTCAGGTGATGGGTGAGGGGGTTCACCAGATCAACAGGACAGGACTGTGCAGAGCATATTTGAACTAGCTGACCGATGATTGTGTGGTGTCCATGTTCAGGTGATGGGCGAGGGGGTTCACCAGACCGACCGGACAGGACTGGGCAGAGCGTATTTGAACTAGCTGACCGATGATTGTGTGGTGTCCATGTTCAGGTGATGGGCGAGGGGGTTCACCAGACCCAGGGAACCGTGCAGAGCGTGTCTGAACAAACTGACCAGGTGACTGTTGAGCTGGACAGGGACGTGGAGGAGCCACGGGCGCGCTACGCCTCCACAGTCAGGGTGCCCCTCACTCGGGTACAGCCGCTTCGCAATGAGGTGAGGCAGGACACGTTTTGTAGAATGGTGCAGGTTGGTTTGGGGCTGCAGCACTGTCTTCATCTTTTCATAGGCATCATTCACCGTGAACTCAGTCCTGATCTGACCAGCTGACCTGACTGTAAACTGAGTCCTGATCTGACCAGCTGACCTGACTGTAAACTGAGTCCTGATCTGACCAGCTGACCTGGTTGTAAACTGAGTCCTGATCTGACCAGCTGACCTGGTTGTAAACTGAGTCCTGATCTGACCAGCTGACCTGGTTGTAACTGAGTCCTGATCTGACCAGCTGACCTGGTTGTAAACTGAGTCCTGATCTGACCAGCTGACCTGGTTGTAAACTGAGTCCTGATCTGACCAGCTGACCTGGTTGTAAACTGAGTCCTGATCTGACCAGCTGACCTGGTTGTAAACTGAGTCCTGATCTGACCAGCTGACCTGGTTGTAAACTGAGTCCTGATCTGACCAGCTGACCTGGTTGTAAACTGAGTCCTGATCTGACCAGCTGACCTGGTTGTAAACTGAGTCTTGTCTGACCAGCTGACCTGGTTGTAAACTGAGCCTGATCTGACCAGCTGACCTGACTGTAACTAGTCCTGATTGACCAGCTGACCTGACTGTAACTAGTCCTGATCTGACCAGCTGACCTGACTGTAAACTCAGTCCTGATCTGACCAGCTGACCTGACTGTTAACTGAGTCCTGATCTGACCAGCTGACCTGACTGTAAACTCAGTCCTGAGCTGACCTGACTGTAACCTCATTTTGGATCTGACCAGCTGACCTGACTGTAAACTCAGTCCCAGTAATCTAACTAGCTTGTTTGTTGACCACAAATATTTTGATAGGTTACAATAGCAGACTTCTATTGCTCTGCCTTTGTTAATGAAAGTGAACAAAGAGCTCCAGTGTTTTTCTGCTAGATCAAAATCTCTGGTGGGTTGTGCGGCTGGTTTGCAGTTGTGACGCTGGTGTGTTTGTTGCCCACAGATCTTCCAGCAGTGCCATAACCAGATGAGCGAGTCCGTCATCACAGCTGTACAGGCGGCCATTGTGCCTGGAGATGAAACGGCACCGTCACCGCTGCAGCAGTCATTGGGGGCTGTCACCGGCAGCGACGGAAACTCCCTGTCTCACCAGGTCAGTGACCCCTTCCTGGACCCTTTGCTTTTTCGTTCCTGATGAGATAGCTCTTGAAATTGTCACCTTTTCGCTCCTGGTGTTGTAGTCTAATTGAGGTTGTTGAGATAGCTCTTAAAACTCACCTTTTTAGACTTCTCTAGTTGCGATGCCCTTTTAACTGCCACCTTTTCAGACTTGTCTTGTTGAGTTACTCTTTAAAACTGTCATTTTAGACATTCCAGTTTAGTCTACCCTTAAAACTTTTATCTTTTCAAACAGTCTAGTCAAAATGGCCTTTGAAACGGTCATTCTAGACTTCCCAATTCAGTCTAGATGAGATTACCCTTGAAACTGTCAGCTTTCCAAACTTGCCATCCAGTGACAGTGACTTTTTCATTTTAGTTCAAAACCTGTTGTGTTTTGTGACATTTTTGCTGAGCTGGAGGCTCAGATGCATCAGAATGTTTGTTGAACTTAAAGAGTTTACCATGAAGTGTTGCTCTACCTGTGTACAAGTGTCATGGGCTGAGCTGGAGGCTCAGATGCATCAGAATGTTTGTTGAACTTAAAGAGTTTACCATGAAGTGTTGCTCTACCTGTGTACAAGTGTCATGGGCTGAGCTGGAGGCTCAGATGCATCAGAATGTTTGCTGAAATTAAAGAGTTTGTTTCTCTACCTGTGTACAAGTGACATTTTTGCTGAGCTGGAGGCTCAGATGCATCAGAATGTTTGTTGAACTTAAAGAGTTTACCATGAAGTGTTGCTCTACCTGTGTACAAGTGTCATGGGCTGAGCTGGAGGCTTAGATGCATCAGAATGTTTGTTGAACTTAAAGAGTTTACCATGAAGTGTTGCTCTGCCTGTGTACAAGTGACATTTTTGCTGAGCTGGAGGCTCAGATGCATCAGAATGTTTGCTGAACTTAAAGAGTTTGCCATGAAGTGTTGCTCTACCTGTGTACAAGTGTCAAGTAACTTGGGCTGAGTTGGAAGCACAGATGTTTGTTGAACTGTTTAAGATTTTACCGTGAGGTTTTGCTCTACATGTTTACAAGTGCCATGGGCTGAGTTGGAGGCTCGGATGTGTCAAAATGTTTGTTGAACTTGAAGATTTTACCATGAGATTTTGCTGAACCTGTGTACAAGGGTCTGGCTTGTGGCGGTCAATCTTGTGGTCGTTTGAGTGACAGGTGTGCCGAGTGGAGGCAGAAATCCAGACCCATTTGCTGAACTTAAAGATTTTACCACGTGGTTTTACTCTGCCTGTATACAAGTGTCAGGCTTGTGGTGGTCGATCTTGTGGTTGTTTGCATGACAGGTGTGATTTTTTACCGTGAGGTTTTACTCTACCTGTGTACAAGTGTCAGGCTTGTGGTGGTCAGTCTTGCGGTCATTTGCTCGACAGGTGTGCCGAGTGGTGGCGGAAATCCAGACCCGCGCGGCCATGCTGCTGGCTCTGTACATGAACAACGTGGACTTTGCCAAGCTCTACATCTCTCAGTGTGGCTCCTCGCTCGACATGCTCAAAGTGCTGGCCAAAGACTGCAGCACTGGTAACTCTCCCTCGTGTATTACAACCACAGTTTAGCACTGACTGTCACTGGGTGATTGTAGTGAGGCATTTTACAATGACTGTTTAGCTAACTGTCACTGGCTAACTGTAGTAAGGTGTATTACGACTAGTAACTGTCGCTGGGTGATTGTAGTAAGGCGTATTACAACTGGTAACTGTTGTTGGGTGATTGTAGTAAGGTGTATTACAACTGGTAACTGTCGCTGGGTGATTGTAGTAAGGTGTGTTACAACAGGTAACTGTCCCTGGGTGATCGTAGTAAGTTGTGTTACAACAGGTAACTGTCCCTGGGTGATTGTAGTAAGGTGTGTTACAACAGGTAACTGTCACTGGGTGATTGTAGTAAGGTGTATTACACTGACTTTTTAGCACTGGTAACTGTTACTGGGCGATTGTAGTGAGGTGTGTTATTGCAGTAAAGTGTATTATGCTGTTTGGGGATTGGCTGGTGATGGCCAGTGGCTCAGTTGGTCAAAGCTGGCACATTCTGATTCAAGAAGCTTAATCTTTTAATCTTTTTTTTTTTAAATGGCTCTGACTTCATTTTATTGCTTGCCAAATTCTGTGTGTACATAAGTGCAGAATTTGTGTTGTTGTGTCTTGTTTTATGCCAGCGCCACATGTCTCCTGTGGTGTGTTTCCAGGGAGTCGCCCGCCTGTGGTGGAGTCCCACTGCCAGCGACTGCGCATGTTGTACAGGGACTGTGCCAAGCCCCCCCCTCCCCCCAGCAAGGCAGACACCAGGCCTGTGAGTATTGCTGCCAGCAGTGGACAGTGCTGTGGGTACTGGGGTGCAGTGGGTACTGGGGTGTGGTGCTGTGGGTACTGGGGTGTGGTGCTGTGGGTACTGGGGTACAGTGCTGTGGGTACTGGGGTACAGTGCTGTAGGTACTGGGGTACAGTGCTGTGGGTACTGGGGTACAGTGCTGTGGGTACTGGGGTACAGTGCTGTGGGTACTGGGGTACAGTGCTGTGGGTACTGGGGTACAGTGCTGTGGGTACTGGGGTGGTGCTGTAGGTACTGGGTACAGTGCTGTGGGTACTGGGGTACAGTGCTGTGGGTACTGGGGTACAGTGCTGTGGGTACTGGGTACAGTGCTGTAGGGGACTGGGGTACAGTGCTGTGGGTACTGGGGTGTGGAGCTGTAGGTACTTGGGTACACCGTACAGTGCTGTGGGTACTGGGGTACAGTGCTGTGGGTGCTGGGGTACAGTGCCTTGGGTACTGAGGTACAGTGATGTGGGTATTGGGGTAGTGCCTTGGGTACTGGGGTACGGTGCTGCAGGTACTGGGGTACAGTGCTGTGGGTACTGGGGTACAGTGCCTTGGGTATTGAGGTACAGTGCTGTGGGTACTGAGGTACAGTGCCTTGGTATTGAGGTACAGTGCTGTGGGTACTGAGGTACAGTGCTGGGGGTACTGAGGTACAGTGCTGGGGGTACTGAGGTACAGTGTTGTGTGCTGTGGGTACTGAGGTACAGTGCTGGGGGTACTGAGGTACAGTGCTGGGGGTACTGAGGTACAGTGTTGTGGGTACTGAGGTACAGTGCTGTGGGTACTGAGGTACAGTGCTGTGGGTACTGAGGTACAGTGCTGGGGGTACTGAGGTACAGTGCTGGGGGTACTGAGGTAGAATGGCCCCCTCCCCCCAGCAAGGCTGACACCAGGCCTGTGAGTATTGCTGCCAGCAGTGGACAGTGTCATAGGTACTGCAGTACAGTGGTGTGGGTACTGGGGTACAGTGGTGTGGGTCCTGGGGTATAATGTTGTGGGTACTGGGGCACAGTACTGTGGGCACAGTGAGGTATAGTGCTGTGGGTACTTGGTACAGTGCTGTAGGTACTGGTGTACAGTGATGTAGGTACTGGGGTATAGTGATGTGGGTACTGGTGTACAGTGCTGTAGGTACTGGGGTACAGTGATGTAGGTACTGGGGTATAGTGATGTAGGTACTGGTGTACAGTGATGTAGGTACTGGGGTACACACGTGTGTGCATGCACGCACACACACATACACACACACACACACACACACACACACACACACACACACCTCACTCAACCTATACATGCTCCCACAACTGCTATCTAAAGATCAGCCAGACACACTTGCCCACAGCTGGACTAATACACACCACTAAGACCTAATCAGACAGTACCCCCCCCCCCCCTCCCCTCCAACTGAAACCATACTGAAAAATGGTTACAACATATCCACTGGTGTGGTAGAGTACCACTATAGCTGGAGTACAGTACTATAGGCAGTAGGATGGCACTGTAGACGGCAGGCAGGGTACAGCGACGTAGACACAGGTAGCAAGAGGCTGTGCAGACTGCTGCATTAGGGCCTGGAGCTGACCGCCCCATGTGTCAGTGTTGCCCGTTTCAGTCCAAGGAGATGGTGTGGGAGGTGACGCGCTCCTTCCCTCCCGTGCGTGCCTGCCTCTTCTCCCAGAGTCTGACGGTCATCACCTTCCTCGGCGACCCCAGCGCTGGCAGCGGCCTTCCCCGCGGCACCATGGTCTTTGCCAACCAGCCCATCCCCAAAGAGGTGGGTGAAAGAAACCATGAAAATCTTGCCTGTGTGTGAACAGATGTGTATGGTCCAAACACATGAAAGGTTAAAAAGGACGCCATTTATTAGGACAAAATGCAGCATGCAACTTTTCTGGTTAACCCCTTTAACAAGATACAAAATGACACTAAAACAGCAGTTAAATGGCGAAAAATGACGTGTAGAACTAGGATACTTACCTGCTTTTGGTTGAGCTATGCTGTTTCATGTCCAGTGCTTGGAAGATGTGTTTGAACTGAAACATGGAATAGCGACGTGAAAGGAGTCATGAGAAATATTAAGCTAATATGAAGTGATTTTTTTCCCCCCCTTCTAATATGAAATAGAGCTTTTTTGCCAATACTGCAAATGTGAAAGTTACAGTGGAGGCTTTCACGGAAATGGATGCTGTGTTTGAACCATCAGTGGCCGACTACGGTGAGGGATCGAATCTTGTGGGCCCTCGATTTGTTGGAATAAAATACTTGTGCCAAGAGCAGCTGTTGAGGGAGAACATTTGTGTTGATATTGACGCTGTTTTTGTCTTCCTTTATTGCTAGGCACCCACGTTTTACTGGGAGCTGGAGATCTGCTCTTTTGGGGAGTCCCACGAAGACAGTTCTGCTGTTGTGTCGTTCGGCTTTGCCCCTCAAGCAGAAAAGAAGGACGGAGCATGGACCAACCCTGTGGGAACCTGCCTCTTTCTCAAGTCAGTGGTGTATTTTAGCCTTCAGTTACATGCAAAAACTTTGTGGATTGTTTGTGGTGGGGGTGGATTGGGGATTTTGGTGTGTGTTTGTCCGTTGGGGGGATTATGGGGGGGGGAGGGGGGGTAGGGGGCTTGTGAAGCCAGCAGCTTCAGCAACATGTACAGATTTGGAAGTACTGTAAGGAGGATGTTCATGAAACTTGCATCGTTGTGAGATCAACAACTCCAGCAGAATTGTATGTGAATTTGTAAGCACTGTATAAACAAAAAAAACAATGACACAGGTATGGCGTGTAACCTGTTTTGTATCACACATGGTTGCTGGTGATCAACTGGGGTTCAACATTAATGTCCACTTCATCCTCTCTAACCCCTGCTTGCTGTGTTGACAGCAACAGCAAAGCATCCTCTCTAACCCCTGCTTGCTGTGTTGACAGCAACATCAAAGCGTCCTCTATAACCCCTGCTTGCTGTGTTGACAGCAACGGCAAAGCGTCCTCCCTTACCCCTGCTTGCTGTGTTGACAGCAACGGCAAAGCGTCCTCCCTTACCCCTGCTTGCTGTGTTGACAGCAACGGCAAAGCGTCCTCCGTAACCCCTGCTCCAACACAGCAAAGCATCCTCTCTAACCCCTGCTTGCTGTGTTGACAGCAACAGCAAAGCATCCTCCCTTACCCTGCTTGCTGTGTTGACAGCAACGGCAAAGCGGTCCACTACAACGGCACCAGCCTGCTGCAGTGGCGCAGTGTCCGCCTGGACGTGACTCTGGGCGTGGGGGACGTGGCCGGCATCGGCTGGGAGCGCTCCACAGAACAGACGCCTGGCGGAGGCTCCATCCCCAAGGGCACGGTCTTCTTCACCTTCCGTGGTCAGCGCCTGACGGCCACGCTGGACAACGTGGCTGGGGCCATGTACCCTGTGGTGCAGATTCAGAAAAAGGTGAGCTGTGCTGGGTTATCCGGAGGTAGGTGAATTGTACTTGGTCAGACAAAAACAAAAAGTGGGTTGGGCCGGGTCATTCATTCAGAGAACTGTGGGTTCTGGGTGATCCAGAAAAAATGGTTGGGTTCTGGGTCACACACACACAAAATGGGTTTTGTCGTGTAAAAAAAAGGTGGGTTTGGGGTCATACAGAAAAATGTTGGTTGTTCTGGGTCATACCCCAAGTTGTTGTTTTTTAAAGTTTTTTTTTAATTTTTTTAAGCTCATACAGAAGAAAGGTGGGTTGTGCTGGGTCTCACAGAACAAGACTGTACTAGTCATACATGAAAAAGATGTGCTTTGTTATACCTATAAAAAAAAAGAAGGGCGGATTGTTCTGGGTAATACAGAAAAAGGTGAGAGTTGCACTGGGTCATACAGAAAAGGGTGGGTTTGCACTAGGTCATACATGAAAAAAGTTATCTGTTATCAGTAGCAGTCATTAAAGGAAAGGTGTGTCTGTGTGTGTGTAGATGGTGTGTACACTGTGCACCTGTAACTGCTAAAACGTTCTGGCCTCTTCAAACAGAACTGTCGGGTGAAGGCCAACTTTGGAACTCGCCCCTTCGCTTACGCCGAAGGCCAGCAGCATCGGGACGCGGCTGAAGCAGCTAACGATGTGATGCGAGACATCCGGGAGTCCTTCGGACACCTGCCTTTCCACTGCATCTCCGACAGCGACAGCGATGGCAATGAGACGGGGGCTGGTGGGTCCGTGCTGGACTCCAGGGACAGCTGCACCCCTCCCCGCGCCCCCTGCAAGAGGGCCGTCGCCCCATCCGCTTTGAAAGGTCTGGCTGCTTTGTTGTGTGCCCCAGCCCAGTGTCATTTATAACTTTGGGCAAGGTCTGATTGTGTTCTGTGCCCCAGCCCAGCATGTGTAGCTTTTCAGACTGAAGACTGTCGTTTCAGACTGAAGACTGTCGTTTCAGATGGAAGACTGTCGTTTCAGACTGAAGACTGTCGTTTCAGACTGAAGACTATTGTTTCAGACTAAACTGTCGTTTCAGACTGAAGACTGTTGTTTCAGACTGAAGACTGTCGTTTCAGACTGAAGACTGTCGTTTCAGACTGAAGACTGTTGTTTCAGACTGCCTGCTGTTTCAAACTGAAGCCTGTTGTTTCAGGCTGAAGACTGTTGTTTCAGGCTAAAGACTATTGTGTCAGACTGAAGACTGTTGCTTCAGCCTGAAGACTTGTTTCAGACTGCCTGCTGTTTCAGACTGAAGACTGTGGTTTCAGATTACGACAGCAGCCAGTGCCTGCAGTACAACCGCCTGCCAAGCTACGACCACTTTGTGCTGACGGGCCCGAACCCCCAGCTGCAGGCCAGCATGGAGGAGGACTCGGACGAGGAGCAGGTGGCCGACGACTCGGCCCTGGAGGACCACTACGCCTTGCTGGTCAAGGCCTGGGAGCAGCGAGTCTTCCCCGTCATCCGACGGCGCTTCCGCAACGAGGCCGAGAGGAAGGACGGGCTGGAGCAGATCCGGGGGGCGCTGCAGCTGGGTGAGGAGAGAAGGCGGAGACTGATGATGAGGATGAGGATGATGATGATGATGATGATGATGACAGAACAAAGTGTGGAAGAGGAGTGTTTGGGTGTGTGTGCGTGTGGTGCGTGTGTGTGCGTGCGTGTGCGTGTGGTGTGTGTGTGTGAGTGAGTGAGTTCAGGAGTGTGTGTGTTATGTTGTGATGTGTTGTGCTGTGTGTGGTTGGGAGTGTGTGCATGCATGGTGGGAGAAGGGGTGGGGTAAACATGGTGCTTAACGTCCACAGAAACCATAAGGCTTATTAGGGACGGGAAAAGGGGTGGGGGGGGAGGGAGATCAAATGAGTGGTGCTTTTTTCCTGATTTATCGCAATATATTACCTGCCTTGATTTGATTTATTTGGAGTGTAAGTGTCTCACGTGCATATGGGGAAAAGCGCAGATAAATATTATTTTTATGAAGAAGATCATTGTCATGATGTCACACCAGGTGATGATCATGGCTTGACGTTTGCCGTGTCTTGCTGTAGAAAGAGTGCATGGTTCCTTGAACCTCTTTAGTCTTTTAACTTGTTAAATGCAAATTGGATCCTAGATCCAATCAGACAATATAGCATTGAATATGTACCACTTCTTATGATCTGCTGGGAAATCAATGTTTTATTGCAATAGCCCAAAATTGTTCAGTTCGGGGTGTCAGTCAGGTCCTTAGACTGCACATCACTGTTAACGATTTGTGAGGACTTGAGTATCACTGTGACTAACTCTTGTTCTTTACAGGCATGACGGACATTGCCAGACAGACCGTGGAGTTCCTCTACGAGGAGAATGGCGGAATCCCCCGTGACCTTCACCTTCCCACCATCGAGGATATCCGTGAAGACCTGGCCAAGTTCACCATAGAGCGGGTGAAGAAAGGGACGACGGTGATCATCCGCACGCCCACCAGTCTCAGCAGCAGCATCGGCGCCTCCCTCCTGCCCAAGTTTGCCGTCAGAGCCATGCTCAAGACCTTTGGTCTGACCGGCACCGTTCTGGACATTGACACAGTGAGTTGTGTGTGTGTGTGTGTGAGTTGTGTGTGTGTGTGTGTTGCTTTTTTGAACAAGTTTGTGTGTATGCATGTGTGTGTGTGCGTGTGTGTGTGTCATTGAGAGCCATGCTCAGAATGTTTGGTCTGACAGGCACTGTTCTGGACATTGGCACAAGGAATTGTTGGGACGAGGTTGTGATGAGATGTGTTTGTGTAACAAGCTTAAATCAGAATCGCAACAACAAAAATGTCAGTATGCATGCCACATCAGCAGATTTTGTATCGTGAATGGCTTTTACATTTCAAACTGGGATGTCTTTCATCTTCAAAATTGTCTTGCATGTTTCAGGGTTTCCATTAACAGATAATTTGCAGTCTTTTACCAGTTAAGATCAGCATATACCAGGAAAACATTAGCCAGACGTACTGGTTGTTACTGTTTGTCCAGTTCTCACAACAAACGGAAAACAAAATAAAACAAAGTGCAGGTAGAGAGTATGTGTGGTGTATTATGTTTGTGTGTGTGTGTGTTCCAGACAGGGAAGGGAGCAGGGTGGTTGCTAGTAAAGCTCTGGCAGCAGTATAGACAGCCGTGTGTCTGACCAGTTACAGTGATTCTCTCACCAGTTTCCATGCACCACTTTTGCCTCCTCATATATGTCACACCAGTTTGAAAAATGTCCAGCGCGATCACTGATGATCTTGTTGCTCCTCCTTTGCAGGGCAACGAACTGGTGCAGGTGGAGACGTACCTGCGGAGCGAAGGGGTGCTGGTCAGGTTCTGGTACCCGCTGGAGATGCTGGAGAAGCCTCAGCCGGGCCTGCGAAAGTCCTCCATCACCGGGGGACAGACCATGGACACCTCCAACGTCCACATCCACAGGTCAGTGTGTCCACTGTGGCTGGTGCATGGCCTGGGTATGCCCATCTCTGTAACCTTACAAGTCAGGTTTTGTCACGACACATCCGTAAATCTGCCATGGCCTGGTTATCCCCATCTCTGTAACCTTACGAGTCAGGTTTTGGCACTACACGTCCGTAAATCTGCCGTGGCCTGGTTATCCCCATCTCTGTAACCTTACGAGTCAGGTTTTGTCACTACACATCCGTAAATCTGCCGTGGCCTGGTTATCCCCATCTCTGTAACCTTACAAGTCAGGTTTTGTCACGACACATCCGTAAATCTGCCATGGCCTGGTTATCCCCATCTCTGTAACCTTACAAGTCAGGTTTTGTCACTACACATCCGTAAATCTGCCATGGCCTGGTTATCCCCATCTCTGTAACCTTACAAGTCAGGTTTTGTCACGACACATCCGTAAATCTGCCATGGCCTGGTTATCCCCATCTCTGTAACCTTACAAATCTGGTTATGTCACTCCATGTCCGTAAATCTGTGCCATGGCCTGGTTATGCCCGTCTTTTTAAGTTACGATCAGTGTGTCTGCATCCATGAGGCTGTGCCGTGGCCTGGTTATGCCCGTCTTCGTAACCTTACATGTCAGGTTACATTTCTCCACATCCACAAATCTGTGCCATGGCCCAGTTATGCCCGTCTTTGTAACCTTTCAAGTCAGTTTACACACACATGCATGCACACATGTACGCACACATGTGCACGTGCGCACACACACACACACACATCAGTGTGTCTGTTGTGTCACCAAGAACAAACTAGCAACACAAGTGATTACCAGTACAGCGTGATGTGGACGTGGTGTTGGTTGACCGTGCAGGGAGCTGCTGCAGAGCGAGGCCATGCTGGCGCGAATGTTCGTGCGCACCGCCTTCCTCCGCCTCATCGACCACTGCAACTCCCCCGCCATGGACTCAGAGCTCTTCTCCAGCGTCACCAACTCCGTGAGCGGCTCGGCGGCCTGCGCGGCCACCCTGCAAGAGCTGGACCTGGAGAACCTGCTGCTGTTGTCCACGGAGCTGCTCACCTCGCCGCTCCCTGACGGCACCCTGGTGGCCCTCTCGCCGGCGGTGGTGCCCCTGTCGCCACGGCAGTGCTTGGCACCTCTGTCCTGCTCCTTCACCGGCCTGGTGTATCACCACGGCGACCGCCTGCAGAGGGAGCTGGCCACGGCCATTGCGCGCGCCGCTCGGCAAGGGGAGGATTACCTGATTGAGCTGACCAGCCAGCTGTGCATGTGTCTGCAGGTCAGTCAGAGCGGTGTGTGTGTGTGAGTGTGTGTGTGGATGTGTGCGTGTTTGAGTGTGTGTGTCTGTATGTGTGTGTGTGTGTGTGTGTGTGTGTGTGTGTGTGTGTGTGTGTGTGTGTGTGTGTGTGTGTGTGTGTGTGCAGGTCAGTCAATGTGTGTGTGTGTGTGTGTGTGCAGGTCAGTTGGAGCTCTCTGTATGTGTGCATGTGTGTATGTGTGTGTGTGTGTGTGTGTGTGTGTGTGTGTGTGTGTGTGCAGGTCAGTCAGAGCTGTTTGTGGGTGTGTGTGAGCAGGTCAGTCAAAGCTCTGGGTGTGTGTGTGTGTGTGTGTGTGTGTGTGTGTATGTGTGTGTGTGTGTGTGTGGAGGTCAGTTCAGCTGTGTGTATGTGTGTATGTGTGTGTGTGTGTGTGTATGTGTTTGTGTGTGCATGTGTACATGCATGTGTGTGTGCGTGCGTGTGTGTGTGTGTGTGTGCAGGTCACTTCAGCTCTGTGTGTGTGTGTGTGTGTGTGTGTGTGTGTGTGTGTGTGTGTGTGTGTGTGCGTGCGTGCAGGTCACTTCAACTGTGCATGTGTTTGCTGGTCTATTGCAATTATTGTGTTGTGAGAGACATGCCTTGGAAGACTTGATAGAAGACCACTGCTGCAACAGTCTTCCGCTTTGAGACCTTGTTTTTGTTATGCAGACTTTGTTCTTTCAGATGAACATGGCATAAAGCCCTGCTCAGGTGGTGGGTAGTGGATAGATAGGGTGACAGGAGAAAGCTTCATTTTTGTGCGGATGCTGATGAAATACATTATCTTCTTCTTGAACTTTTTTCCAGACTGCACCAGAGATGTTTCCATCAGAAGAGTTCCCTGTGACGGAGGTGAAGGTGAACACGGATGTCCATTTCCCTGGTGCTGCGTGTCTGCTGGTGTCCTGCAAGATTGACCCCAAGACGGGCAAGAAGGAGTAAGTCCAGACAGAGTGGGGTTGTGTACACAGACCTTTTCTGGATGATCATTGCCGGTATTGCATTTACTTTTCGATTTCTGTCAGCCTTTTCTTGGTGACCATTGCTAGGCTATACAATGCACAAGATACAAGACAACTTACTTCCCCAGGGGCGGGTATAGCTCAGTGGTTAGAGCACTGGACTCATGATTGAAAGGTCGCGGGTTCGAATCCCTGCAGGAATGGTGGGAGAATTTTATTCTCCAGGGTCGACTTTGTATGCTGACTCTTATTTCGGTATCTGTTCCACCCCCGTGTTACTGCAGTAGCACATAAAAGATCCCGGTTATTCTGCCAAAAGTGCAGGTGGCAGGTTACAGCTAAACACGTATACACCTTACGTATGTGGCTTTGCATGAAGTGACATGGTGCATGGTTGTATGGTGTACACAGAACTTGCACCGAGACGGCAGCAGTTTCATGTGGCACCAGCCATGTCACCGCTTAAGTACACCACTTCGGTGGATATCCAAAAACATGCTATAAAAAGCTAGTCACTCATGTAGAACCACATGCGAGCGCAGTGAGTCTACTCAAGAGAGCGGAGAATAGGGTTATATAAACGATCATCAATCAATCAATCAATCCATCAAAGTTGATTGTGTGTCTGAATGGCATTGTCTCAATGGACTCATTGACTGTAGGCATTGTGTAGTCTTACCACAGGGAATCCTAAAGCTGTCTGTGTGTCTGTTTGCCGGCTTCTGTGTCTGCCTCACACACAAGCTGTTTTGCGTTGACAGGTCTTCACCCTACAAGTCCCCCTGGGCGCGCCTCTACACGTACACAGGGAAGCGCATCAAGAAGACGGGTCAGGTGACCAAGCAGGAAGTGGTCAGCTACCCTCGGGACACCACCACCACCAGCACGAACAGCGACCAGTTCACGCCTGCCATCATTCCTGCGGACCTGGTGAGTTTGTTTTACACTCACTGGTTTATTGTCATACAGTGCAGCGTTCCATTGCTAGGTGGCTAATGGAGCAATATAAATGAGGAAAAAAGATTTCTCTATGTGCTGTGACTTTTCGTGCATGTCTGTAACAAATGCTGGGGCTGTTTTGTCCTATATTTCTCTTGTTTTTGTTTTTGTTTTATCAGTGATTTGTTTTTTATATATATTTTTTCCCCCTCTCTAGTACAGTAGTAGTTATTTAGAAGGGAAAAAAAAAGACCTTTGATGGTGTTGTGTCGAGAACTGTGATCCAGTTGTGTTTAGCAACTTGTGTGTTGAACTGGTGCAGAAGAATTTGGCATGTGATTCATCCTGAGTTGACCCTGTGCAGTTGACAGGCTGTTGAAATCCAGGAACTCATGACCTTTTTAATGTGTAGTTAGTATTTGAATGAATCCACTTCATCCAGGAGAGGGACAGCAGGCAGTTTATGTGTGTGTGTGTTAACCCTGCACTAAGCCAGACTACTGGATAAAGCAGTGTACAGTTCAAGATTCAATATTGTTCCCACCCCCCTTGTGCAGGTTCATGTGCGTCTGGGCGTCTCCCCTCCCCCGGGCATCATTCTCACCATCCACGGCTTGCCCCCGCAATTCCTGCTGGCCACGGCCTACATTGAGACGCTGCTGACGGAGAAGTTTGGCTGCGGGGTGAAGAGCTGCGGGGACCGGCGCGGGGGGCTGGAGCTGCTGACCCGCCTGGGTCTGGACACGCCCGTCTTCGAGGACACCGAGTACCCGCCCAGCATGTGGAGCGTTGACAACATCGAGATCACCGCTCCCGTCCTCGTGCAGGTAACGCTGGGTCCGTCGGTGGTGGTGACGGTCTGCGGTCGTGTCTGCTGTGGTGAAGAAAATAATCATTTTGAATGGCTGTTCCCAAGCTCTACCCCTCCCACAAACCCCCCACCCCCTCTCCACGTCCCCTCTGTGTGAGAGCGTGTTGAGGTGACCTGGTTGAGTCGACAGGACGTAACAGCCCAAGATCTAATGGACTCCTACAAGACAACTGGTTACATGTCTGGTTTGAAGTGGACCTGCTGTTGGTTGGCTGCTGTGGGGTCTGGGTGCCTCAGAGCTGGATCTTTTGTCGTGGTTTAAAGGGTTTTTGTTGAAAACAGCGTGGAAATACAATGCAAAAGTAAGTGACGGCTAAGAAAGAACCTCAGTAACAGCAGACGCACTTTGGACACTGAAGACTTATTCTAGTTATAAATGAAGCAACAGTGTCGCAAAACACTAACAGACAAACAGAAATAAATATACAAAGAGAAACGAGAGAGAGAGAGTAAAAGAGAGCTTGTGAGGTAACAATGGGATGATTGGACAGTAAAACATTAGACATAACTGAAACAACACTAAAGCAAAACGCTAACAGACAAACGAAAATAAATACACAAAGATAAATGAGGGAGAAAGAAGAAGAGAGCTCATGAGGTAATGATGGGATGCTTTTGTCTCCAACTGCAATTAGTAGAACCAGTTCAACCAACACCAAAGCATACTTTTCAAAAACAAAAACAATTCAACCAGCACCAAATCACACATGTTCAAAAACATTTGTAATACCAATTCCAGGCAGGAGTCGCACATCTGAAGTAAATGGATCTTTTGCGTTGACGCTCCCCGTGTCTGGTTGCAGGTGATCGAGATGCTGTGCGGGTACCTGTGGCGGACGGACGTGCCAGCCCTGCTGAAGGAGTACATGTTTTTCCTGATGGCCCAGGCGGTTCGGATCCTTCACTACTGCCAGGGGCACGGGCCCACGTCCCTGTCCAAGCTCTCGCCCCGCTTCTCCCCCATCCAGGGCATCTTCCAGGCCATCATCCGCGAGCTGAAAGTGCTGTACGACGAGGAGGTGAAGGACATGCCCCAGGCCACCACGCCCTCTGGGTCGGGGCTGGGCATCGGGGTGCTGGACCACGGCCGCTTCTCCACCTACTTCCAGGCCATGCTGGAGGCCGGGCTGGCAGTGGCGGACGTGCTGCCCTGCGAGTCCCCTCCGCTGAAGTCCACCTCCGCCGCCGTCATCGAGGAGGGCGGGACGGCCACGGCCTCCACCCCCAACGCGGCGGTGCCCTCCAAGAAGAAGAAGCTGAAGACCAAACGGGAGAGGGGCATGTCGGCGTCCAGCGCGGGGCCCAGGAGGCAGTCCTCCACGTCTCCGCGAGTCAGCGAAAGTGAGAGTTTGGAGTCGGCGGTGAGCTCCAGCACCAGCCCCCCGCCCTTGTCCGTGTTCTCGCCCGACGCCGCCCCGTCGTCGTCGTCGGCTTCAGCATCCTCCGGGGCTGGCGTGTCGCCCGTGCCCAGCCAGTCCAGCAGCACAGCCTCCGTCAAGCTGGAGGAGGTCACGTGGTTCCAGCGGGCGTTGGTCTTGTCCCGAGTGCTGCGTTATTTGGGCTTTGGGGAGGAGCACTGCGTCGCTGACTTTGACACGTACATTCAGAGCGTAGCCCTGTCCATACAGCCGTCCACAGCTCACAGTCGCATTGTCATCGTGTCCGGAATCCCTGCGCATGTTCAGCCGGACGTCGTGAAGTCCGCCCTGCACAAAGTGTGCAGCAGTCACGGTGGCATTGAGAATGGGCAAGTGTACATCCCCGAGATCTCCCATCGCCAGGTGAAGCAGAAGACCACCATCACGTCCGCGCCCCCTTCTTCAGCCCCGGACTGTGCCCCCGGCGTCAGCGTTAGCGTCAGCGGGGGCATTGCACCTGCTCCGGACAATGCCGATCTGAGCGCCACCAACAAGGAGGAAAAGGCGACCTCCACCGATCCCTCACCTCCCGAGAGGCAGTCGTCCCCGGTGCCGCAAGCCTACACACAAGGCTTTGCGGTGTTCAGCCTCCCCTCGAAAACCAAAGTGGAATGCGTGCGCAAAGCCTTGTACCGAAGCAAGGCTCTGATGGAGTCGTTGCAGCTGGGCAGTGGACCGGACCAGCTGTTGGACGCGCCCCCCGACGACAGCCTCTCCTTCTCGACGGTCAACTCCGCTCTCCAGACGGACCCGGAGTCCAACATGGCGCTGGAGCAGTACCTCATCTACAAGCTGTTTGGCTCCTCACGGGAGTTCACGGACGAGGCCTCCCAGGCATTGACGGAGATCTTCTACAGCTGCTTCTTCATTGAGCAGCAGAGCAGCTCCTCGGAGCGGCAGGAGACGGGCTACATTTGCCTGGGGCGGGACCAGATTCTGCAGGCTGCGCAGGAGAACCTCCTGCTGGCTTTCTTCCACAGCAGTCGACCAGCGAAGAAACCCGTCAGTGATCATGTGACCTGGGTGCTGAAGCAGTACGGGATGTCAAAGTCGCTGGACAAAGACGTGTGAGTACTTGACCTTTTTAGGAATTTAAGCAGGTCTACATCTCATTTTTTACCATTTAACTGTTGTTGTTTTGTAGCTTGATAAAGGAGATTACCGGGAAAATTGTCATGTTGTGTTTTGGCCGTATAAATTATAATTGTATAGTGTTCTTTTGCACCTTTTAGTTTTATGTGTGTGGATCATGTAATAGCTTTTTTTTTCTTTTTTTCTTTTTTTGCCAAGCACACTGTTGTGGGGCATTTATTTGTATAACATGCATCCAATACAGTAACACGTTCACACATTCTTTCATACTTCTTTCTAGAAACAATAAATAAAAATCATGTATACAGCTACTGAATCATCCGTTACAGTTTGACATGTTTATGACATCGACAAATGCAGTGCAATCATTCATTGTATCATGTGTATGTGTGAGTGGGCATGTGTGTGTGTGGGCACGTGTGTGTGTGTGTGTGCGCACGCGAGTGCATGGGTGTGTGTGTATGTGTGTGTGTGCATGCATGTGTGTGTGGGAATGGGTGTGGGTGTGTGTGTATGGGTGTGTGTGCATGCACGTGCGCATGGGTGGGGGGGGGGGGGGGGGGGGGGTATGCATGTGTGTGTGTGTGATGGTGTATGAAGTGCAGTTTATGGGGTTCGTTATTGGCAATCAGCAATGTCAGCGTTAATGTTAAATCATCTTGTCTCTTGACACACATATACGAGATCCATTAAAGTACATCTGTCTATTAACTTTTGCAGGTTCATAATACAGATATCAAATGCAGTTAAATGATTCTTTCATCCATGGTGGTGTGTGAGTGCATGTGTGTTTGCATGTGTCTGTGGGTGTGTTTGCATGTGTGCGTGTGTCTGTGTGTGTATGTGTGTTTATGTAATAGCATTGTTTGTTTGTTTGTTAGACTTGTTCAACGCCGAGCTGTCTCCAGAGGGGTACTGGTGTGTGTTTTGCGTTAGTAATGTCACAACAGTGTTATGTGAGGTGCTTACTGTGGTAACGTATGGATTTGCACCATACAAATACCATCTGACTGATTGGGACTAAGTTTGGGATTGGATTGATTTGGATTTTCATGTCGCCTGGTTGTGACTGGATTGATGTGGATTGATTTGGATTTTCATATCACCTGATAGTGATTGGATTGATGTGGATTGATTTGGATTTTGAGGTCACCTGATTGTGATTGGATTGATGTGGATTGATTTGGATTTTCAGGTCACCGGCAACAGACAAGGGTAGTAAGGTGAAGGTGAAGAGGGTGGGCAGCAAGCCGTCCAAGGAGAAGGCAGTGCTCGGCAACCAGCCGCACATTTCGGAGAAAGGGCAAGGGGAAAAGTGGGTGCCTTGGCTCTTTGTCTGCCGCCCACTGTGGGCCCGCTCTCGCTCACTCCAAGCACCCGTTTACCACATCCTTCCTCCAACCGCTGCCATAATTGGTTACGCCTTTATTTTCCCCAAAATGGCCAGTGGCCAAAACACTCAAAAGAGCAGTAGGTTTCTAACCACACAAACAAGAAACATTATAGCACGCCATGTTTCTGTCATAGCTGCCTGCAATGCTAAATACACAAGTGAAATCAAAAGGGAACTATTTTTTTGCCTGGGGTTATGCCACTGTTTGTGTGCGTTCTTTGACACTACATTGCTTCCACAATCTCAGCAGGCTAACGTTACACAAATTGTTTGTAATCACACAGACAAGAAAAATTATAGCAGGCCGCATTTCTGTCGTAACAGCTCATAGTGCTAAATGCCAGCACAAGTGAAATGAAAACTGTTTGGATCAAGAGGGAACTGTTTTGTTACCTGGGGTTACGTCGATGTTTATGAGCATTCGTTGACACTGTGTTGCTTCCGCAGTCTCAGCAGGCTATAATGTTTCACAAATTTTACGGAAGGCACCGACAGCATGAGACAGACAGATGTGCAGAGATACGGAGTGCTCGTCAGTGGCGTCACCAGTTCTGGCAGAGTTGGAGGAAGGTTGGCAGAAAGCAAGGGTTGGGGTGACCCGTTGTCGTGGTATTAGGCTTAGAGCTAGCGACTTATTCGCTGCTGGCAAGGTTTACCTTGCAGTAGACCTTTGTGGCCCCTATGTGCTTTGTTGGTTAGGTATTGTTTTTCTTCAGCCAGATGGGGTTTTTCATTGGTGCAGACAAAGATCTCGAGGCTGTCCTATTTTGTTTTCTTTTTTGTTTTGTTTTATGAATGTGTTTCCGTTCTTTGGTTGTTGGGCTTTTTTGGGGGGTGTTTTGGAATGATTTTGGGCTTGGACTTCCAGGACTTGGGTGTTTTGTTTAAAGTGACATGGCATTTTGTGTTGGATGTTCGATGTCATTTTCAGTTAGTATGAATGTTCATGCTGAATACAGACAAATTTTGCTGTAAACATTAATGACTAAAATCAGCAACTGATGCATGAACAGGTTGCACAGCATGCTACACAACCTCTGTTGATGACATGCTGGCTCATGTTGTAGTCCAGCATGTTGTAGTCCAGACTGGTCCCAAAAATGGACTGTGGCTTTTAGGGGTGGGCCATGGCCTTGCATGGCCCTGGGGGGTGGACCATGGCCTAGAGGTGTTGGCCATAGCTTTTGGGGGTGGGCCATGGCTTTTAGGGGGGGGCCATGTTGCTTTTATGGGTGGGCCATGGCCTTGAGGGGTGGACCATGTGGCTTTTAGGGGTGGACCATGTGGCTTTTAGGGGTGGACCATGGCTTTTAGGGGTGGGCCATGGCTTTTAGGGGTGGGCCATGGCCTAGAGGTGTGGGCCAGAGCTTTTAGGGGTGGACCATGTGGCTTTTAGGGGTGGGCCATGGCCCTGAGGGGTGGGCCATGTGGCTTTTAGGGGTTGGCCATGTGGCTTTTAGGGGTGGACCATGTGGCTTTTAGGGGTGGGCCATGTGGCTTTTAGGGGTGGGCCATAGCCTAGAGGTGTGGGCTATAGCTTTTAGGGGTGGACTATGGCTTTTAGGGGTGGGCCATGGCCCTGAGGGGTGGGCCATGACCTAGTAGGGGTGTGCTGACAGGCGTTGTTCCCACAGGTCTCAAGGCAAGGAGAAGAAGCTGAAGACCAAAGAGGTGCCAGAGAAACCGTCCAAAGAGGGCGCCACTGCTGAACTGCCCCCCAAGGAGAGCAAGGTGAGACTAGTTCGTTGCTCACGTCAGCCAGGCTGGCTTGGGTTCTTTCTCTCTCTCTTTTTAAATATATCTTTTTAATGTTGGCCAAACCAGTTTTGTGTGCTGTGGGATTTAGTTAATGAGACTACAAAGGCAGACCTGTTTAGTCTACGCTTTTGGCGTAGAAATCTACACATTTGAAGCCCAAACTACGCATCTACGCTTGCATTACACAAACTACGCAATCTGAATGTGAATGATAAATCAGTCCAGTTTCAACTGATGCACTATGACTACACATTGTACCTCCTGAGTACACATTTAGACTACCCAAACTACACTTGTGCATTTAGGGGGTAAACAGGTCTGCAAAGGAAGTTAAAATCTAGGCTGCCAGCATTTTCTCTCATTTGTAATTCAGCGTCAGCAGATGTTTGGTCTTTGGTTTTTAACCTTCCTCACGTGAAAACTACTCCAGTAGCCCAACATTGTCTGAGTAGGGGTCATTCTGGATCCTGTTTCTGTGATGGCATGATTGCACAGCACCGTGAGTTGAGACCAGTTGGCCCAGATGTGTGGTTTTTGCATCTGACCAGCTGTTCTTGGGAAAAGCATGCATGTCTAATATTATTCACGAATAAGATGCTGCTGACTGTAAGGTGCAGGGGTCTCATTTTGGGCACCAAATTTTGCTTTGTAGTCTGAAGGTTCCACTCCATTGGCTGCTATATCTTTTGTGCCTGGCTATAAGGTTGGGATACAAAATCTTTTGGGTAGGATGTTGGAGACAGTAGCCCAGAGTGCAAGCACTTGCTGTCTAAAGTGAAATTAAGGACGGTTGAATTTGGTCACCACCACATGGATGGGTGACCGTTGCTGGGCTTTGCACCTGCCCCCGAGAGTTCTCTGGGGTCAGACTCTGTGCTGACTCAGCCAAAGTCCTTTTGGAGGTCCCCTGTGTGCGTACGCATGCAGAAAGGTCACTTACACATGTTAAAGATCCTGTAGCCCTTGTCAGAGTTTGGTGTTTAACAGCCAGAGACCTTTGGAGGTCCCCTGTGTGTGTACGCAGGCAGAAAGATCACTTACTCATGTTGAAGATCCCGTAGCCAGTGTCAGAGTTTGGTGACCATGGAAACAATGAAATAACCCAGCATGCACAGAAAACATGTGAACTGTGGTGAGTCTGCTCTATAGCTGAGACTAGCACAGTCATTAATAATAATGATACGATTTGTGAATCATGGTTGGGATGGTTGAGGCATCTTTTGTACTGGACTGGAATCCTTTGCTTTTTTGTGGCATGCACGTTGTTATTGCCCTGACGAGCAGCAAGTGAAAGTGAGGGTGGTGTGATTTCAGGTGAAAGTGATGGTGGTGTGATTTCAGGTGAAAGTGGTGGTGGCATGATTATAAGTGAAAATGATGTGCAATTTCAAGTAAAAATGGTGGTGCTATTTCCAGTGAAAATGATGGTGGTGTGATTTCCAGTGAAAGTGATGGTGGTGTTTTTTTCCAGGTGAAAGTGATGGTGGTGTGTTTTCAGGTGGAAGTGATGTGTAATTTCAGGTGAAAATGATGGTGGTGTGATTTCCAGTAAAAGTGACGGTGGTGTGATTTGCAGTGAAACTGATGGCGTTGTGATTTCAGAGCAACACCAGCATGAAGGGTGAGAGTCGCTTCCTGACGCTGGACGGGTTTCTGCACTGTGCCATGGATCTCGTCAAGCAAGATGTCCGGGCTGCCTGGAGGGGCATCTTCGCAGCTGGATTTGATATCCACCTCAAGAGGTGGGTGGCAGATGATCACAACCATGATGATGAGAATGATTGTGTTTCGTCTTTTAGGTAGGTAGGTAGGTAGGTAGTGTTGCTTAATGTCCTCAGATGTCAGCTGACATATAGGGACAAGCTGAGACCAATGCCGAAGCATGGTTCAATATAACTTTACGTCCACGGAAACCAGAAGGTTCATTAGGACGGACAGCCCAGGACGGCCACCTCGACTCGCACACAGCTCCTGAACTATGTTTCGTCTTTTAATTTATTTATTTTTTATTTAGCTTTCAGCAGACATGTGATCCCTGTTTTTAAGCAGTTCTCAGTGTAGTTATTAGTGAGCAGCTTAATGCAGGAAGACATGGGCCAGTGTTAGTAAGTTTGTGTAAACTGGTGTGCCTACCTGGACTAGTAGCAGTGAATTTGTCATTCAGCAGTAGTGAGTCTGTGTGTGTGAACAGGTGTGCCTACCTGGACATGGACCAATAGCAGTGAGTTTGTGCGTGTAAACAGGTGTGCCTACCTGGACATGGGCCAGTAGCAGTGAGTTTGTGCGTGTGAACAGGTGTGCCTACCTGGACATGGACCAGTAGCAGTGAGTTTATGTGTGTGAACAGGTGTGCCTACCTGGACATGGGCCAGTAGCAGTGAGTTTGTGTGTGTGAACAGGTGTGCCTACCTGGACATGGGCTGGTAGCAGTGAGTTTGTGTGTGTGAACAGGTGTGCCTACCTGGACATGGGCCAGTAGCAGTGAGTTTGTGTGTGTGAACAGGTGTGCCTACCTGGACATGGGCCAATAGCAGTGAGTTTGTGTGTGTGAACAGGTGTGCCTACCTGGACATGGGCCAATAGCAGTGAGTTTGTGTGTACAGGTGTGCCTACCTGGACATGGGCCAGGCCCAAATGATGATGAAGCAGTGGAGCCTGGAGATGGACACAGCGCTGGTGTCTCTGGTCAATGAACTGTGTCGGTCACTGGCCGTGTCCTCCTCACGCCTCCATGCTCACGAGTTGATACTCACCGAAGTGCAGCTAGCCAGTCAGCAGTATGCCTGTCTACACAGTAAGTCAGTATGAAATACAATCAGCAGTATGCCTGTCTACACAGTAAGACAGTGTGAAATACAATCAGCAGTATGGTGCCTTCAGTGGAGAATCAAAGTGTGTGAAACAAACAAACAGCAGTATGCCTGTCTACACACAAAGTATGAAACAAACAAACAGCAGTATGCCTGTTTACACACAAAGTGTGAAACAAACAAACAGTAGTGTGTCTGTCTACACAAAAAGTGTGTGAAACAAACAGCAGTATGCCTGTCTACACACAAAGTGTGTGAAACAAACAGCAGTATGCCTGTCTACACACAAAGTGTGTGAAACAATCAAACAGCAGTATGCCTGTCTACACACAAAGTGTGTGAAACAAACAAACAAACAGCAGTATGCCTGTCTACACACAAAGTGTGTGAAAGAAACAAACAGCAGTATGCCTGTCTACACACAAAGTGTGTGAAAGAAACAAACAGCAGTATGCCTGTCTACACACAGTGTGTGAAACAAACGGCAGGATACCTGTCTACACGGTAAGAGTGTGAAACACAGTCAGGAGTATGCTTGTCTCTACAGTGAGCTGTACTCATTTCTTCTGTAGTTCTAAACTACTTAGGGATGCAAACATGCAAAAAGATTCAGATATGAGTGCTTTCATTGAAACGGGACAAAGCAGTGGTCATGTCTTATAATAATAACATAGCATCCCATCTTGTTAGAGCCTGGGGCACTTACAGTGGCCTGCAGATCACACACATGCACACACACGCACGCACGCACGCACGCACGCACACACGCACACGACACATGCACACACACACACACACACACACACACACACATGAACGCACACACACACACACACACACATGAACGCACACACACACACATGAATGCACACACACACACAACAGAGTTTGAAGAGTTTCCTAGAAGCATGCTTGAGGTCACTCTGGTTGCCCCCCTGCAAATTAATGATGGTAAGTTACATTGGCAAGAGCATGAAATCCGGTACCAGCAGTGATTGTGTGTTTGCAGACCAGCCTCCAGAGAGTGTGCGCCTGCGCTTTGCCTTCCTGCAGCAGCTGAACAATCACCTGGAGACCTTTTTCTTGCCACTGGTCGACCTGCGCCCCGCCACCACCTTCAGTCGCAGCACCGCCGCCTTGCTGTCCAAGCTGCGCAGCATCATTTTCTACGACTCCAAAATCAACTTCCTCAACCGCATCCTGAATGCCACGGCCAAGCGCAAGCCTGACCATGCGGCGCCGGAAATAACTCTGGACCCCCTGGAAAGCATCGGAGGTAAGGTGCCTTCGGTGGAGAATCAAGCCATTGCTGCCTTAGCCGGGCAAGTTGAATGCAGAATGAAAAAACGGCCTGTCCTGAAGGACCCATTTTGTTTTCAGCTTGGCTTGGGCCCTCGTTGCCAGGTCTGCGGCAGTGAAAACAGCCAACCTCTTGCCCTGTTTGCTTGCTGTAGGTACAAGCAACAAAATATATATTTTTTATTATACAAAAACTATTTTTCGGTGGATATCCAAAAACGCTCCATAAAAAGTTATTCACTCATACAGCATCACATGCGAGCGCAGTGAGTCTGCTCGAGAGCAGAGAATAGCGCTATATAAAAACGATCAACAACAATCACTAGAGGAAATGGTTCACCAGAGCGTGAAGTGCTCTGAAGAACATCCAGACCCCAGCCAGCATGTTTAAATTGATCCCGTCTGAAGAGATGGCTGGTGTTGTTACATCAGTTGAGCCCTTCTTTAAAAAAACATTCCAGAATTCGGGGTGGGGAGGGCAGGGGAATTGAAGGGAGGGCTTCTGGCAAGGGGGGGGGGGGTGTCTCAAAGAGACAAGGAACTTTGATGACCAGTTCAATTGCGGGACGGTGTGGAAGGAAGGGTTGTTACAAAAATGGTCCTAAAACTAGAAGAAATGTGTTCTTGAATGGGTAGGGGTTCAACTGTTGTGTCAATTTTTCCGCGGGTCTGGTTCGGCCACAGAGTCACGGAGTGCCTTGCATTGCTGACTGAAAAGGGCATGCTTAGTCAGACCCTGCCTTAGAGGTCTGCCTGGTGATGAGTTGCAGAGGATGTTCCTGCGTTTTGTGCGCGTGAGTTGATGAGCACATCGGTGAGAGCAGCATCCTGCCTGCCTGGTGTGTGTGACGGTGAAGGTGACGGAGATCTGCAGGGGGTGTTGGTGTGTCGTTTGCATGTCAGTTGACGAGCACAGCAGTGAGAGTGGCATCCTGCCTGTGTTGCGTACATGACGGTGATTTGCAGAGGGTGTCAACGTGTTGTTTGCGTGTCAGTTGACAAGCACAGCAGTGAGAGTGGCATCCTGCCTGTGTTGTGTACATGACGGTGATTTGCAGAGGGTGTCAGCGTGTTGTTTGCATGTCAGTTGACAAGCACAGCAGTGAGAGTGGCATCCTGCCAGTGTTGTGTACATGACGGTGATTTGCAGAGGGTGTCAGTGTGTTGTTTGCATGTCAGTTGACAAGCACAGCAGTGAGAGTGGCATCCTGCCTGTGTTGTGTACGTGACAGTGATTTGCAGAGGGTGTCAATGTGTTTTGTGTGTGTCAGTTGACAAGCATGGCAGCGAGAACAGCATCCTGTGCCAGGCGTACCGACAGCTGTCCTCCGTCAGCTCGCGACAGATGTGTGTGCGACTGGCCAGCGGAGGGGATCCCACCTACGCCTTCAATGTCCGCATGACTGGGGAGGAGGTGCACGGAAACAGTAAGATGTTTTTCCCTCAGTGTGTGTCATGAGGACATTTTGTGTGTGTGTGTGTTGTGAGGACATTTTGTGTGTGTGTGTGTGTGTGTTGTGAGGACATTTTGTGTGTGTGTGTGAGTGTGTTGTGAGGACATTTTGTGTCATGAGGACATTTTGTGTGTGTGTGTGTGTGTGTTGTGAGGACATTTTGTGTGTGTGTGTTGTGAGGACATTTTGTGTGTGTCATGAGGACATTTTGTGTGTGTTGTGAGGACATTTGTGGGGGGATTGTGTGGTGTGGGGGATTGTTGTTTGGGGCATTTTGTGTGTATGTATGTGGGAAGTTGGGGAGGGGGTATTGTATGTTGGGGGGGGGGGGGGGGGCTTTGTGTGTGTGTGGGGCATTGTGGGGGGGGGGGGACATTGGGTGGGGCTTGTGTGTGTGTAGGGGGGGGGCCCCCCGGACTGTAACATTCTGTGATGGAAGCATTTTATAGGGGGGGGGGGGGGGGGGGGGCATTTTGTGTGCTGGAAAGGATTGTTGTGTTCGTTGGGGGGGGGGGGGGGGGGGGCACTGTGTGCGTTGATGGGGAGCAGCTTGTGTGTCACTGAATCCATTTACACGTACCGAAATTTCAAAGCTGAGCAGAGGATGTGTTGTGTACACATCTGAATACAATACAAGGACACAACCCCACCGGGCAGTGATGAGAGTGGTGGTGTGGTTGCAGGTGGCTCCTTTCGACAGTTCCTGTGGCAAGTGGCTAAAGAGCTGCAGGGATCGGCTCTGGGCTTGCTGCTCCCGGCTCCCAGCGCCGCCATCGGCGCCACCAAGGGCAGGTCTCTCTTCAGGCCCGGCAGGATGACCTACTCCGAGGAGAACCTCCTCATCTTCGTGGGGCAGGTGAGGGGGTGGGGAGGAGAGAATATGTGCCCTTAAGGAACAGAAGCATGCTTGTTATAATATTTACTACGACTACTCTGTGCTGGGGGGGTAGGGAATATGTGCCCTTTAGGGGGGGGGGGGGGGTAGTAGAGAATATGTGCCCTTAAGGAAGAGAAGCATATTATGTTTGTCAGAATTTCAAAACAGTGTTTAGTATTTGCTACTACTCGGTGCTGGGAGGGGGCAGGGGGGGCGTAGAGAATATGTGCCCTTAAGGAACAGAAGCGTATTATGTTTGTCATATTCTCAAGACGGTGTTTGCTACTATTCCACTTGTGCATGTGTGTGGGTGAGGGATGGGGTTGGTGGTGGTGGTGGGGGAGGGCTCTGAAGGAGCAGAAGCATATTATGTTTGTCATAATCTCAGGATGGTATTTTCTACACTTGTCTGTGTCATAATCTCAGGATGGTATTTTCTACACTTGTCTGTGGTCTTGTGTGTACTTGTGCATGAACGGGGGTGTCAGAGTGGTGAAGTGCCCTTAAGGAACAGCAGCATATTATGTTTGTCTTAATCTCAAGACTGTATTTGCTACTACTCTGTGCTTGTGCGTGCATGTGAAATGATGTCAGTGCAGTACAAAGTGGAGGTAGACTGGTGGTTGTTTCTGACATTAAAAAAATAAAAATCATCTTCTGAACCAACAAGTGTTCAGTTTCTATCTGAATGGTGATGTGGCTGTGAGGCAAAGGACGCATTACATGTCTTAATGCCAGGATGGAGAGTAGGGGGTACAACTGCACCAAAAGGATGAGAGGTTTAGGACTGAACAAAAGCAGTGGGTCAGACTGTCAGAGTGGTGAAGACCTTCATTGAGAGGCCAATCTGCAAGTGTTTTTTTTCTTCTCTCCCCCTGGCTGGGCGTGCAGTTGCTGGGTATCACGGTGAGAGCTGACATCCCTCTCGGCCTTGACCTTCTGATGGTGGCCTGGCGCACGCTGGTCGGCATGACCCCCGACACCAGCACTGACCTTCAGGAGGCCGACTACATGACCTACGCATACTTGAAGAAGATTGAAATGGTAGGTTCTGTTCTGCTCTGTTTTTCTGTGGAGAAGAACGCTGGGCGTTAAAAAACAAATAAATTACTTGTGGATTTCTAAAAAAAAAAAATGCGTGGAAACTGAATCAGCACTTTGTTACTGTTATGGGTGTTGGTTCACAGATGCTTCAACTGTGGGGTGTGCTGCAGACTTGTGCATGTGTTTATGCATGTGCAGGAAAATGGCTGCACACACACTATCTTGCCTGGCTATGTGGGGCTGAACCTTCAGGTTTTAGTGAAGGATCGAAAACAACAGGATGTCCGTAAGATGTCAAAATCACATAGTGCAGGTTTGGTTTATGAAGAGATGGTGATGTTGGTGGTACACACAGTCAGACAGTTTGACTTCCATTTACCTGATATGACTTGGGTTGACCTGATATGACTTGTGTCTACCTGGGATGACTTGGGTTGACCTGTTATGATTTATGTTTACCTGATATGACTTGTGTCTACCCTGGTATGACTTCAGTTGACCTGATATGATTTATGTTTACCTGATATGACTTGTGTCTACCTGGTATGACTTGGGTTGACCTGATATGATTTATGTTTACCTGATATGACTTGTGTCTACCTGGTATGATTGGGTTGACCTGATATGATTTATGTTTACCTGATATGACTTGTGTCTACCTGGGATGACTTGGGTTGACCTGATATGACTTGTGTCTACCTGGGATGACTTGGGTTGACCTGATATGATTTATGTTTACCTGATATGACTTGTGTCTACCTTGTATGACTTGGGTTGGCCTGATATGATTTATGTTTACCTGATATGACTTGTGTGTGAGCAGGTGGAGACGGAGAGTGAGCTGCAGGCACTGTGTGGCGACGTCTTTCCTCGCTTCGTCTACTCCTCACTGGACGGCCGTGAGGTGGAGCTCCTGCCTGGGGGTCACCACACTGCAGTCAGGTAACAAACAGCCCTGACACCAGTGTGCTGACTGACGCCTGTGTGTTGACTGACGCCTGTGTGCTGACTGACACTGGTGTGCTGACTGACGCCTGTGTGCTGACTGACACCGGTGTGCTGACTGACGCCTGTGTGCTGACTGACACCTGTGTGCTGACTGACGCCAGAGTGCTGACTGACGTCTGTGCGCTGTCTGACTGACACCTGTGTGCTGACTGACACCAGTGTGCTGACTGACACCTGTGTGCTGACTGACACCTGCATGCTGACTGACACCTGCGTGCTGACTGACACGTGCGTGCTGAGTGACACGTGTGTGCTGACTGACGCAGGTGCTGACTGACGCAGGTGCTGACTGACGCCTGCGTGCTGACTGGCACCTGTGTGCCGACTGACGCCTGTGTGCTGACTGACTGACTGCTGTGTTCTGACTGACACCTGTGTACTGACTGATGCCTGTGTACTGTGTACTAACACCTGTGTACTGACGTGTACTGACTGATGCCTGTGTACTGACTGATGTCTGTGTACTGACTGATGCCTGCATACTGACACCTGTGTACTGCGTGCTGACTGACACCTGTGTACTGACGCCCATGTACTGACAGCTGTGTAAGACACCTATGTAGTCACCTGCGTCATGCCAGCTTTTCTGCCTTTGATAGCGGGAAGCTTTGCACTGTTGTGAGCTTGCTTATGGACAGTCTTGTGACTTTGCCTCTCAGAGCTTGCTTATGGACAGTCTTGTGACTTTGCCTCTCAGAGCTTGCTTATGGACAGTCTTGTGACTTTGCCTCTCAGAGCTTGCTTATGGACAGTCTTGTGACTTTGCCTCTCAGAGTTAGTGAAACACAAGAAGCTCACATCGCAGCCCATCTTCTTCTTTTTTTCTTTTCCATCGGCATGTTTTCACAAGTGAGAAGCATAGCATCGCTGCCCTCCTTAATGCAGGAGTCATTCTGGTGGTGACAGTGTGGTGCTAGGCATAGTTCCATCTTCCCCCCACTTTGCCAGTACCTTCCTGGAGACAACTTGGTCATAAACAAGTCTGACATTAAGTATAGTCCCCCCCCCCCCCCCCACACACCCCTTCCCACTTGGGATCTCGGTCCCCGCCAGTACCTCCCTGGAGGCAACCTGGCATTGAACAAGTCTAAGAAGACCGTGTTGATGCCCACTGAAGTCAGCTAGCCAGTCACCAAGTTTGCGGCAGTCAAAGTCCAGCGAAGAAACAGAGCATGAGAGTGATTTGCTGTTTGTGGGAGCTGATGCCAGGAGGAAAGTAACAAGTAATTTCGTCTCGCCAGTGAAATGGTATTTGGGTGTGGTCTAGAGTCTCATGTTGACTGTTGTGCGAAGATGTAGTTTTTGTTGAAGCGGCTGTTTGGTGGTGGAAAAATGATGGTATACAGACTGCATTGTAAAGCTGGCAAAGCAACGGCGGCTACATTCAGGCAGTTTCAGTGCTGATTTGTCAGTTTTAGAATGGGCAAGTCTTGTTGGACTGCTTTTACTGGAACTCAAAACTGAAAGTGTGTAGATTTAGCCCTATTATTGCAGGATGATGCAATGTGCATCAAATTTTTTCTCTTTTTTCCCCGGTCAGTTTAAGCAACAGATACCAGTATGTGGAGTGCGTGCGGCGACTGAGGCTGCGAGAACTGACCAACTCCTCGCGTATGGCAGCCATTTGCGTTGGCATGGCGACGGTGTTACCGCGGCAACTGTTGTGTCTGATGTCCCCGCACGACATGGAGCTGAGGACGAGTGGCTTGCCGACTGTGGATCTGACCTTCTTGAAGGTACTGTCAGCCAGTCCCTTCCCCACCATCACTGTCCACATTACATCAACACACAACACACTCCCAGCATCCACTTTACATGGCTACATCCCACCGCCAGTGTCCGCTTTACATAGCCCCATGCCCCACCGCCAGCATCCACTTTACATAGCCACACACCACACCGCCAGTGTCTTGCTTTACATAGCCACACACCCCACCGCCAGCATCCACTTTACATAGCCACACACCACACCACCAGTGTCTTGCTGTACATAGCCACACACCTCACCGCCAGCATCCACTTTACATAGCCACACACCCCACCACCAGTGTCTGCTTTACATAGCCACACACCCCACTGCCAGCATCCACTTTACATAGCCACACCACACCACCAGTGTCTTGCTGTACATAGCCACACACCCCACCACCAGCATCCACTTTACATAGCCACACACCACACCACCAGTGTCTTGCTGTACATAGCCACACACCCCACCACCAGCATCCACTTTACATAGCCACACACCACACCTCCAGTGTCTGCTTTACATAGCCACACACCCCACCACCAGTGTCTTCTTTACATAGCCACACACCCCTACGCCAGCGTCCACTTTACATAGCCACGCTCCCTACTGCCAGCGTCCACTTTACATAGCCACACACCCCACCGCCAGCATTCACTGTACATAGCCACACACCCCACCGCCAGCATTCACTGTACATAGCCACACACCCCACTGCCAGCATTCACTGTACATAGCCACACACCCCACTGCCAGCATTCACTGTACATAGCCACACACCCCACTGCCAGCATTCACTGTACATAGCCACACACCCCACTGCCAGCATTCACTGTACATAGCCACACACCCCACTGCCAGCATTCACTGTACATAGCCACACACCCCACTGCCAGCATTCACTGTACATAGCCACACACCCCACTGCCAGCATTCACTGTACATAGCCACACACCCCACTGCCAGCATTCACTGTACATAGCCACACACCCCACTGCCAGCATTCACTGTACATAGCCACACACCCCACTGCCAGCATTCACTGTACATAGCCACACACCCCACTGCCAGCATTCACTGTACATAGCCACACCCCCACTGCCAGCATTCACTGTACATAGCCACACACCCCACTGCCAGCATTCACTGTACATAGCCACACACCCCACTGCCAGCATTCACTGTACATAGCCACACACCCCACTGCCAGCATTCACTGTACATAGCCACACACCCCACTGCCAGCATTCACTGTACATAGCCACACACCCCACTGCCAGCATTCACTGTACATAGCCACACACCCCACCGCCAGCATTCACTGTACATAGCCACACCCACGCCAGCATTCACTGTACATAGCCACACACCCACGCCAGCATTCACTGTACATAGCCACACACCCCACTGCCAGCATTCACTGTACATAGCCACACACCCACTGCCAGCATTCACTGTACATAGCCACACACCCCACCACCAGCGTCCACTTTATGTAGCCTCGCTCCCTACCACCAGCCTCCACTTTACATAACAACACCCCCCACCCCCAGCGTCCACCTCACAGAGCCACACTCCCCACTGCCAGTGTCCACTTTACATAGCTACACACGCCACCGCCAGCATCTGCTTTACGTGGCCACTCAGCGAGGCTTTTTCTTGCTTTCTTTAGAAGGAATGGTCAATGACCCCAATGTGTCCTAGCCTTGCTTTTTTTTTCTCGTTATTTTTTTTTAACAATGATTAACTCTTCCAAAAATTTGTGTTTGATGTTTGTATATGTATGTTTTATATGTATTTTAAGTGATTTTGTAGATTTAAATTGAGAAAGAGTTTGAGATGTCCATTTAGTAAATGCACATTTGAAGCTCTTTCTCAGTTTAAATCTAAATGTTTGACTTGTGACTGAGATGACCCTGCACAGTTGACAGGGTGTTAGAATTCAATTATTAACCAGATAATCTCCCCCCCCCCCCCCCCCCATCCTCCTCTCACCTCACATGGAGTATTTCTGAGTGTTGCTGTTTCCATGTTTACAGGCACGCACCGTGTACCAGATGGGGTGGATGGATGCTCACACTGAGTATTTTTGAGTGCCAGGTCACCGTGTTCACAGCACATGATGGATGTTCACATTGAGTATATCTGAGTGTTGTGGTCTCTGTAATTACAGCCGTCGCACACGCCATGTACCAGGTGGGGTTGGTGGAGACGGACACTCGCATTGAGTATTTCTAAGTGTTGCCGTCTCTGTGTTTACAGGCACACAGCGTTTACCAGGTGGAGATGGGTGCTTAATCCAATATTTCTGAATGTTGCCATCTTTGTGTTTACAGGTACACACCATGTACTAGGTGGGGTTGGTGGAGATGGATGCTCACATGGAGTATTTCTGAGTGTTGCCGTCTCTGTGTTTACAGTCACACCGTGTACCAGGTGGAGATGGATACTGACATCCAGTATTTCTGAATGTTGCCATTCTGTTTTTACAGGCACACATCATGTACCAGGTGGGGCTGGTGGAGACGGACACTCACATCAAGTATATCTGAGTGTTGCCGTCTCTGTGTTTACAGGCACACACCATGTACCAGGTGGGGTTGGTGGAGACGGACACTCGCATGGAGTCTTTCTGAGTGTTGAGGTCTTTTTGTTTGCAGGTACACACCATGTACCAGGTGGGGCTGGTGGAGACGGATGCTCACATCAAGTATATCTGAGTGTTGCCGTCTCTGTGTTTACAGGCACACACCATGTACCAGGTGGGGCTGGTGGAGACGGACACTCGCATGGAGTCTTTCTGAGTGTTGAGGTCTTTTTGTTTGCAGGCACACACCATGTACCAGGTGGGGCTGGTGGAGACGGACGCTCACATCAGGTATATCTGAGTGTTGCCGTCTCTGTGTTTACAGGCACACACCATGTACCAGGTGGTGCTGGTGGAGACAGATGCTCACGTCGAGTATATCTGAGTGTTGCCGTCTCTGTGTTTACAGGCACACACCATGTACCAGGTGGGGCTGGTGGAGACAGACGCTCACATTGAGTATTTCTGGGCAGCCCTGGAGTGCCTGAGTCAGGAGGAGTTGTCGCGGTTCATCAAGTTCGCCTGCAACCAGGAGCGTATCCCCCAGATGTGCCCCTGCCGTGATGGGGGGCACGAGGCGACTCACGTGCCGCCGTACCCCATGAAGATAGCTCCGCCGGATGGGCCCGGTCAGTGCTGACATCGGGGCTGGTGCATCTGCTTTCTGCATCTGCTTTCATTAGTGCGATGGTGGGGGTGGGGGTGGGGTGCAGGCTGGAATGTAAGACAAGAAAGGCAGAGTGTTTGTGTGTGTGGTGTGTGTTTGTGTGTGTGTTTGTGTAGTGTGTGTGTGTGTAGTGTGTGTGTGTGTGTGCATGTTTGATGTGCGCTTCATCTGCGTGGATCCCCCCGCCCCCTCCACTTTCCTGTTTTCCCTTTTGGTTGACAGGTACACCTGATGCACATTTCATCCACGTGGATTCCCCCTCCCCCCCCCTCCACCCTCCTCTCCCCACCCACCTCCCCCTCACTTTCCTGACTGTTTTTCGTTTTGGTTGACAGGTACACCTGATGCGCGCTTCATCCGTGTGGAGACCTGCATGTTCATGATCAAGCTGCCCCAGTATTCTTCCTTCGAGGTCATGCTGCAGAGACTTCAGTATGCCGTCAGCTGCCGCGAGGATCCTCTCAGCGGCTGAACCCGCCATTGCCAAACATATCACACTTTGGGGGCCTCGTTTGAGACCCGCTGCAAAACATACAGATCTAAGAACTTTCTCACGCTCTCTTCTCTTTTTGTACAGTTGTCGGATGATGTACAAAAAAAACCCCACTTGGCTTTGACAGTTTCTTTTCTGGCCAAATTGTGTGTCACTGTGAGAATAGGATCCTGTAAAACTGCATTTCCCGTTGTCATTTTATGGTACACTACCGTATTTATTTTGACAGGTGTCACACACCATGGTAGATTGCTTTGAGAATCAAATAAGTTTTAAAAGCTGAACGTGATACTAAAAAAATGATTGGTTTGAAAATACTGAACAGTGTTTGAAAATAGTACAAATAAAGAAGTGTGAATTATCGCTTTTGCCTGCTGTGTCTCAAGAGTTGTATTATGTTGTGTTAAAAAAAAAAAAAAAAAAAGAAAGAAAGAACTTATGAGACTGCTACTAGTGTCATATGCATATTTTACCATGCATGTGCAAGAGAATCTGTTGCTAAGCAAAAAAAACAAGGGAGGAAGATGAAGGAATGAAGTTGAATGGTCCTATATTGGAGCTGTAAAGCAAAACGCATGATGCTGTTAAACAAGGTGGTTTTGAATCCATTCATTTCATCAGGACAGTTCAGCTAATCTGTGATGAAGCGGGGTCTGCTGCATTCTAAAAGTAGCGTTTGTGGTCGCCACGTTGCATGGGCCTTCCCGGGCGTGCAATTGACGCACAGCCTTTGTGACGGTCGCAAGTCCCACGTCCTGGCTCACCGCATCTGCCGCTGCTTCGACCACCTGCTCCAAAAAATAAAATTAGGAAAATGTGATTCTTCTCCAACACTGATTGGAAATGTGTGATTTTTTTCCAGTGTTGACTGGAAATGTGTGATTCAAGTGTCAAATGAGAACAGGTCGATGGGACCATTTGTGGGGATGTTGGTCATCTTGTTCCATGTTGATTTACTAGGTGTACAGGTGACTGTTCTCTGATGGATAACCAGGTGTACAGTGAATTGTTCTGTGTTAGATAACCAGGTGTACAGTCAACAGTTGTGCGTTGGATAACCAGGTGTACAGTCAATTGTTGTGTGTTGGATTGTCATTTATTTTCAACTCAGAGTGTGCACTCTGTGTGTGGTTCTTTTAGGTTGTCGATGTCCAGATGAAATAAAGATATTTTAATATATTATGGTTGTAATGGTTGCAGGCTTCCAAAGCTTCTAGCCTGTAACACTCCGAGATGGCAAAAGAAGGGGCTGTGAATTATTATTTGGGGCTAGAAGGATTGGTTGAAAGAGTGCAAGTTTTGTGTTTTTGAATCTGTTTTGTTAGGCAGGTGGTCATTCTTGCTTATTTAGACTGTGAAGGACCTGGTGAGAGAGGTCTGGTGTCCATGGACATGTGAAAAGAGTGCAGTGTCTGTGTACATGGACATATGAAGAGAATGCAATGTCTTTGTACATGGACATGTGAAAGAATGCAGTGTCTTTGTACATGGACATGTGAAAGAATGCAGTGTCTTTGTACATGGACATGTGAAAGAATGCAGTGTCTTTGTACATGGACATGTGAAAGACTAGTATCTTTGCTCACGGACATGTGAAAGAATGCAGTGTCTTTGTAGATGGACATGTGAAAGAATGTAGTATCTTTGCTCACGGACATTTGAAGAGAATGCAGTGTCTCGCATAAGAAGGGTAAGTAAGTAACTTGGTGTTTTACACCCAGAGTAAGAAGGGAATGCAGTGTCTTTGTACATGGAAGTTGGAAGAAAATGCAGCTTTGTACAACAGAGAAAGAAGAGAATGCAGTGCCTTTGTACATGGAAGTTTGAAGAAAATGCAGCTTTGTACAACAGAAAAAGAAGAGAGTGCAGTGTCTTTGTACATGGCAGTTGGAAGAAAATGCAGCTTTGTACAACAGAGAAAGAGAATGCAGTGCCTTTGTACATGGAAGTTGGAAGAAAATGCAGATTTGTACAACAGAGAAAGAAGAGAGTGCAGTGTCTTTGTACATGGAAGTTGGAAGAAAATGCAGCTTTGTACAACAGAGAAAGAAGAGAGTGCAATGTCTTTGTACATGGAAGTTGGAAGAAAATGCAGTGTCGTACAACACAGTAAGAAGAAAATGCAGTGTCGTACAGCAGAGTAAGAAGAGAATGCAGTGTCGTACAGCAGAGTAAGAAGAAAATGCAGTGTCGTACAGCAGAGTAAGAAGAGAATGCAGTGTCCTTTTTGTGTGTGTGGAAATGTGAAAAGAATGCTGTGTCCTTTTACTTAGAAATATGACCAGAACTTGCACATGAAAGTTGGAAGAGAATGCAGCATCCTTGAGCACATCAATATGTAGAGAATGCAGTGTGAAGAGAATGTAGCATCTTTGTACACAAAGATGTCAAGTGAATGCAGTGTCCCTGTACATATACATGGATATACACGAACAGAATGCAGTGCTCCTGTTCATGTAACTGTGAAGTGAATGCAGTGTTGTTGTCCATGGATTTATGAAGAGAATGGGTGTGTGTGTGTGTACCTGGAAGCATGAACAGAATGACAAGTGGCATGTCCTTGTGCGTAGAAATGTGAATAGAATGACAATGGACAAGTCCCCATACTTGAAATGTGAACGGTGGCAGGTCCTTGTGTGTGGTAATAAGAAGGCAGTGAGTATGCAGTGTCCTTGGACATGGATTTATGAAGAAAAAGCAGTGTCTTTGTACATGGACATTTGAAGAGAATGCAGTCTTTGTACATGGACATTTGAAGAGAATGCAGTCTTTGTACATGGACATTTGAAGAGAATGCAGTCTCTGTACATGGACATATAAAGAGAATGCAGTCTTTGTACATGGACATTTGAAGAGAATGCAGTCTCTGTACATGGACATATAAAGAGAATGCACTCTCTGTACATGTACAAATGAAGAGAATGCTGTCTTTGTACATGCACAAATGAAGAGACTGCTGTGTCTTTGTCCTGAGAAATACGAACAGAATGACATGTCCTTGTGCATGGATTTTGTGAAGAGAATATGTTTTTTTCTACATGAAAGTAAGAAAATGCAGCGTGTCCTTGTACGTGGATTTATGAAGAGAATGCCCATGCAGTCCTTGGTCATGGCGATAATCATTCCGTGGAAAGGAGTAACAGACGGTGCAGGAAAAAGGGGAAGTCACTGTGACTGAGTTGGGTTGATTCACTGCATGTTGGTGTTTGCTTGAAGCCTGGTCTTCATTTTACATTACATCTGTTGGTGCTTTAACTTATTTATAAACTTCATTTTAGCTGTGCATTTTGTGAGGCAGACATTTACCGTATTGCAGATACTGTAAAAAAAAAAGTCACTCTCAACAGAGACTGTGAAACATCTGGATTTGATATTTCTGATGTCACATAGAATCTGAAAACAGAATGAGGTCTCGCTGTGTTAGTTTCAGTGCATATTACTTTCTGTAGTCATCGTCTTTGTATCAAAATCAAAAATGAAATGTGTGTTGTTTGTGTTGTTGGTGTGATGCGTTATCTACATCTACTTTCATTCGTACTTGCTGTTTGTTAGCCCTGATATCAGTCAGCCTACGTGGTCGACTGGGCTCAAAGCACCAACCAACCAACTAACTTGCTGTTGGTCTCTTGTCTGAGATGACTGAGTGCGGCTGACGGAATGTTCAAATGCAATCATTAACTAACCTGTCCTCTATGGATTGCAAAATCAAGCCCGTGGATGCTGAACAAATAAAAGCACTAACATTTAACTGCATTTACTTTCTCATGTGATACTCATTTCAGCGAGGTTTTCGACAAAGAAAATCAAATCTGTGTCGCAAGTCACAAGGTCTGTATTCCAATTTGTATCGTTTAACCCTGTGGTGTTAGGTTTGTGAGGCGTCTTTTTTTAATTATTTTACGTCCGGTTTATTTCACACCATTTGTAGGTTGTCCAGCTTCTTGTTATTGTGTGGCTATAGAAGCAGAACGCTGATGGCACAGCGGGTTCAGCTAGATGCATCAGTGTTGCGTGTAAGTTAACGCAACTTACAGCAAGTTACAGCCCCACCCTCATCCACAAAGTTACAGCCACGTAATGAGTTTAACTCGTGTTAGAGAATGGCGCTTTATAAGAACTATCTGTTGTTATCCTTTTCTCCGCTTGCTGCTGTGTGAGAGAGTGAGGTGCATGGGGCCTGACTTCACAGCCGGCACTGAGCCTGCTGGTCACACTGTGTACACCTGCTGCCACCTGCTGGTCACGCTGTGTACACCTGCTTGTGATGCTGTGTACACCTGCTGGTCACGCTGTGTACACCTGTTGCCAGGACCTGTCAGTGTGGAGTTTGCTTGTTGCCAACGGTTACTGCGTGTTTCATGTTTTTCTGTAACAGTTCCACAGTTTCATCTGCTGATTAATTTTTGTTTGTTTGTTTCACTTCTCTGTCTTCACCAGCATCCTTTCGGGTGGGAAGTGAGTTTTGAATGTTGTTGCTGTGGACTGGGGAATTGGATGTTCAGCAGAGGTTATGTGCGCGAGACTCTTGTTGCTGTGGACTGGGGAATTGGATGTTCAGCGGAGATAGACTGAGTATGTATCGGAGCCTCTTGTTGCTGTGGCTGAGGGAGTTGATGCTGTTAGTTTGACATGACATAGTGTGGAGAGTCAGCAAGCTACATTTGTGTATGTAAAACAGAAAGTGGTTTATAATGGGATGTTGGCATGATTGAGGCATGTGATGTGTGTTGAGACACTGGACTCATTGGGGATCCGGTCAAGCTTTGCAATGTTTGCAGTGCCCTAGAGACTTGCCCTTTTCAGGAAACTGTCCTCACTGCAGTCTGTTCTTGTGGCACACTGTCCTCACCACAGTCTGTTCCTATGGCACACTGTCCTCACTGCAGTCTGTTCCTATGGCACACTGTCCTCACTGCAGTCTGTTCCTATGGCACACTGTCCTCACTGCAGTCTGTTCTTATGGCATACTGTCCTCACCACAGTCTGTTCCTATGGCATACTGTCCTCACAGCAGTCTGTTCCTATGGCACACTGTCCTCACTGCAGTCTGTTCTTATGGCATACTGTCCTCACCACAGTCTGTTCCTATGGCACACTGTCCTCACAGTAGTCTGTTCCTGTGGCGCACTGTCCTTACAGTAGGTTGTCCCCACGGCAGACTGTTCCCACACTGGGCTGTTCCCACAGCAGGCTGTTCTCACAGCAGTCTGTTCCCATGGCAGACTGTTCCCATGGCAGATTCTTCCCACAGTGGGCTGTCCCCATGGATGACTGTTCCCATAGTGGGCTGTTTCCATGGCAGACTGTTCCCACAACAATCTTTTCCCATGGCAGTCTGTTCCCACAGCAGTAACTTGATGTTTTACACTGTCCCCATGGCACATTCTTCCCACAGTGGGCTGACCCCGTGGCAGACTGTTCCCACAGTGGGCTGTTCCCATGGCAGACTGTTCCCACAGCAGTAACTTAATGTTTTACACTGTTCTCATGGCAGACTGTTCCCACAGTGGGCTGTCCCCATGGCAGACTGTTCCCACAGTGGGCTGTCCCCATGGCAGACTGTTCCCACAGTGGGCTGTGCCCACGGCAGACCGTCCCCACAGCAGTCAGTTCTCATAGCACTGTTCCCACAGCAGACTGTTCCCTTATCAAATTGTCCCCACAGCATATCAACAATACCATGTGATCTGAGGGTAATAGTATTAATGCCTATACCGGATGCCATACTACTGTTTTGCATCTGCAGAGAACTTGTCTGTGTTAGAATTCAAAGTGTATTCCACGGGGTAATTGCGTGCAGATGTGAGCATGTCACAGTGCTCGTGTGTGTGTGTTGGTGTGTGGACACTACTGATGGTCCCATTCAGACTTTGCATATCCCCCCCTCCCCCACCTGCCTCTCCAACAATCACAAGACCTTTACTATGCCTTGTTTAAATATTGTACTATCTAGGTGTGTTGTGATTTGTACAGTCTCCGTGTGTACATAAATGGTAGCCTGCTGTCTTATTCTGGTGGTACTGGTCCACCCATCGCCATATTTCATCTCGCAACTGGACCGATGTTGTGCATGGTTTAGCCTAGCCGAGCAGCTTACAGCCGGCGTCAAATCTTCGCTCTGAACACGGAGTGCAGGGAGAGGGGTGGCCATAGGGTTCTGGCCTTCACCTGCTTCATGAATGTATTATGGTCAGCAACGTCATCATGGACAGGGTGTAAGCTGCTTGGTGTTTTTTTGTTGGTATGGTGCTGTACAAATCTCATGTAATATAAGTGTATAATATTGTGCATGAATGGATTCTTTGTTGTGCTTTTGAAATGGATGTTGTTCTTTGTTCTTTGGTGTGTTTTTTCTTTTCTTTCTGCGTTTGTTTTGTACTGTTCAGTACTGATCACCTTGCATTAGTTTTGTGCATTTAAAATTTGTATTGACTAACTAAATTATCATTCTTGTTAATTTAATACCAGTTTTCAATTCATTACAATGGAAGGAGCAGATGCACAATGTTTAACATGATAACAGCCGCATAAGGGTTAAGGAGGCATCTTGCATTAACTTGGTTTGCACTGGTCAGCAACGGTCAGAGAGGTCCTCCATTTGTTTACACTGGCAAAAGATTCTGTCCATACAGTACGTCCTTTGACCTCCCAACGCACTCCCGCCATCCTTGGCAAACAGCACTGCTGACGAAGCCAGCATCATCTTGGAGTTTTCTCTTTCAGAGACTGCCTGTCACAGGACACAGCACATTGCGGAACAAGACAAAGTGTCCAGAAAGACTGTAATCAAAGACAGTTTCTCATTTTACCAACACTGCACCTTACTGGTGGTTCATGGAGTTTTTCACACTTTACCCCTGTGGTCGAACATCAGTCCATGTCACCTCACATGCACCTCTCACAGAAATTGAAATGCCAAAGCCCCTGTGCTTCACACACGTAAAAAAAAAAAAAAAACATAAAAGAAAACAAAATCTGCTTTGAAGAAAAGTTGTGGGCCCCAGTGACCGAGACATACTGCGACAGACAAATGCCTTTGACATGCTCAAAGACTGTACACTGTAGCTGCACAATTGTTGATGTGCTGAACACAAGCTGTTGAATAAAACAGCATGCTTATTGTTAGGAATGAAACTCTAGCAGTTGGGGTTATTTGTCAACGAATATGGTTTGGGGGGGTGGGGGAGGGGGGGGGGGGGGGAAGCTGCAGGTTAAAAGGAATGCTAATTTAATATGACAAAACAAAATGTGAGAATGTTTGGGGTAAGCCCCTTCTCTTGTTTTGGAATGCTAGCACTCATCACTATTTTAGATCCTCCCCCCCCACCCCTTTCAGTAATTCCATGACGAAATCTGAATTGAAGACAAATGGGTGTTTTAGAACCAGAACCAAACCTTGACTTGAAGTTGTCATTATCCATGCTACACATTGAACATGTTCAGCAGTTTTGGGAGGGGTAGACTGCTGAAGTCCAAAGTAGGTTTGTATTTGAAAGACTAAAGCTAAAGCAAGTTTTTGTAGGCTGGGTACAGAACGTGTCATTCTTAACTTTGTATTAGGCGATGTGCACGTTATGCCTTTTGTTTGGGGTTAAACTACACAGCAAGCAGCACATCATCCATTTTTTGGCTGTGTGGTCACTGCCTGGAGTCTGGCCTGTCTATCAGCAGAAAAATCTGAAGGTACAGGTCTTGCATCCTACCTGCAACCACGTTCTACTGTTATTCGGTTGAGTTTTGTTAATTGGCAATTCAGTATCGTAAACTCAGCAGTTGCTCCAGTGCCAGTTTTGCTTCAGTTCTTGAGCTTGTACCCTTTTTAGTGCTATTGAACCTATTTCTGACCATTGAAAGTGTTTCTTAATGCAACTGAAGCATAAAAACTGCATGCATGTCGTCATTTTGAAGATCTCCATGTTACAGATCTCCATGTAAATAGTTTTAACAGACATAAAAATGATGCAGAATTGCATGCAGTATGATTATGTCAATAGATTAATTAAACCATGCAAACAACAGTTACTGCCACAGAAATTGAGATTTTTTCTTCATTTTTCTCTTAGAGCCTTCCAGGATGGTCCTCTCAAAGATGTCTAGCTCGATGGCACTGATGAAGCCGGTTGTCTGCAGCAGGTCCTCTTTAGACCCACAGAGCTTTTTTCTGCCAGCGTGGCTCCTTGGGGCCAGCGCTGTGTCCGCGCTTCCTTGTGCAGGGGGCAGGACTGCAGGACTTGCTAAACAATACAACATGGCTGGCAGGAGACACTGTGCCACTGCCAGATAATCAAATATAGATGTGCAGGTACTCAGAGACAAGATTTGGGTCATGCTCAGACAATAAAGAAACGTGTGTATGAATGTTAGATCAGGAAATGTTTTTAACCATCATAAACGTCCTCAATAGTGCTAAAACGGGGAAAAGCTGTTAAGAATTGAAACAAAACTGGCATTGGAAGAATTTCCAATTAACAAAACTAACCCGGACACTTAACGTTTTTGTTGGCAGATCCAGTGCTATTTAGTTTCACAAAATTAAAAGATACCTTGGTTGCTTACATTTTGGTTGGATGTAAAATAAGGTGTCAGGTACCATTTCATGTCTACTGTGTTACAGTAAGTTGTCAAGTGCTTTTTCTGATTTTATCCATTAGCCTGAAGAGTTTGGAGGATTGTTGTTTAAGCTGATTTTGCTTTGCAGTGATTTGGGTTGAAATGTATGTTATGTTTTTTGCGGTAATGTTTTTATTAGCTAATATTTGATAGCCTTAATGATGAACAAATGGCTAAAGTTGCTCAGATTTGGGGCCGTGTACATTATGATGAGCATTAGGGGGTTTATTTAAAAAAATCCTCTAAATTACGGAAAAAGTAGCAAGATTGTTTATAACTTTTATATAAGAGTGTGAACACCAGCATGAGGTTATGCTGGCTAAATCAGACTGATGACATTTCAAGGAAAAATCCACATGTTTTCAGAACAGTTGCATTGCAGAAAAAACACATGTCCGAAAGTATCCTACCAACTACTGTTGCTAAGTTGTTTGGGATGAAGAGCACATTTTGTGATAACTGGAAAAGCTTCAGTACCTTACTATGTGTGCTCAGGCATTTCTTTGTGTGAGTTTTTGCGTTATGCTTCGAGTTTAGCTTATGTTTGCATACTTTTGTTGTTTCCAATAAAAGTTATTTTCCACTCAAAAACTTATGTCTGTCATTTTGGATTTTTGGCTTCACTGTCTAGCACTTGTAATTTTTTTAAAAATAAAATGCCTACACCCTAATGTTAGCCCAAAGCACACAATACAAACAGATCTAAACACAATTGGTTTTCAATGCCCAGTCAGCTATGATGTGTTTTCAATGCCCCATCAGCTATGATGTGTTTTCAATGGCCCATCAGCTATGATGTGTTTTCAATGCCCAGTCAGCTACGATGTGTTTTCAATGCCCAGTCAGCTGTGATGGGTTTTCAATGCCCAGTCAGCTATGATGGGTTTTCAATGCCCAGTCAGCTATGATGGGTTTTCAATGCCCGATCAGCTATGATGTGTTTTCAACGCCCAGTCAGCTATGATGTGTTTTCAATGCCCAGTCAGCTATGATGGGTTTTCAATGCCCAGTCAGCTGTGATGTGTTTTCAATGCCCAGTCAGCTATGATGGGTTTTCAATGCCCAGTTAGCTATGATGTGTTTTCAACGCCCAGTCAGCTATGATGTGTTTTCAATGCCCAGTCAGCTATGATGTGTTTTCAACGCCCAGTCAGCTATGATGGGTTTTCAATGCCCAGTCAGCTATGATCCGTTTTCAATGCCCCATCAGCTATGATGTGTTTTCAATGCCCAGTCAGCTATGATGTGTTTTCAATGCCCAGTCAGCTATGATGGGTTTTCAATGCCCAGTCAGCTATGATGGGTTTTCAATGCCCAGTCAGCTATGATGTGTTTTCAATGCCCAGTCAGCTATGATGTGTTTTCAATGCCCAGTCAGCTATGATGTGTTTTCAATGCCCAGTCAGCTGTGATGGGTACACTTACATCAGGGTGAGCATAATACAAAACAATAACATGACCCTGCGAGTTCTCAGAAGAAAGTCGTGCTTCAGGTTTGTGACAAGAAACGAGGAAATGGCCCAAAAAGTGCTCATCTGACCAGTCAAGGATTATTTGTGGCTCTGTCTTGGACCCCTCCTGTAAACACCATCAACCAAATCAGATGCTACGGGGGAGGCTGCAGAGTGGGGATCTGAATAACCTCTGGGAAACTATCATTGGCGGAAGCTGCCACAAGTATCATTTTTGTCACAACAAACGTGTTTGTTGCAACAAAACAAGTCTTTTTGTCATGATAAAAGTATACTTGGTGTGACAAAACTGTTGTAGTTTTGTCACGACAAAATATTTTCAAAACTTTTTTCGCGACAAGCTTAGTTTTGTCACGACAAAAAACGTGTTTTGTCGCGACACACACATGTCACATGCTATTGCTAATGCGAAAAATCTAACAAAAAGGCTTATGAATTTTTGATTGCGCACTTTTATTGGTTGTTTTGAAGTGATATCATGGCAGTCAAAGGGTTTACCTCCTTTCTTGATTAAAACAAATTTAAATCCCACACACAGAATCAGCAAGCGGGCACAACCAATGTTATACGTGTTGCATGGCCCACAGGCTTTTATTGAACAGCTCTTCCATCAACAGTTAATGGTTAACGCTATGCATGGACAATAACACTATTAAAAGCTTGCTTATACCATTACCATACTCATTATGGTACACAAAACACAACATGGAACTGCCTTTTACGGTTTCAGAATTCCATCAAGATTTTATTGGCATGGACAATAAAAGCTTGATTGCAATACTCATTATTTTTATGGTACACAAAACACAACATGGAACTGCCTTTTAGAATTGATCATTTCCAGAAATAACAGGATAAGATCATTTGACAGTGTTTTCTTACTCCGGGAGAGTGAAGTCCCCTGAGGGTAGGACACCACTTCAGACACGGACTTGATCTGTATACTGGCATATATATATAGGTCCATGATTTCAGAATGGAGGCAGCAGTCAAAAAGCACTGGTCTGTGACAGTATCAGACCTTCAGGCATGTACCTGTATTATATATACTGTCAAATGATCTTATCCCGTTACCCTGTGGGTGGGGCCGACACTGGGATGCTGCACTGACCTCTGTGCTGAACTGTTGCTGCTGGGTGTTGCCTCTAAGTGGCTGCATGAAGCACGCAAATGGTTGAAAATACACCAGGCACCACAGGAGCACAAACCCCTGTTATACTGAACAGTGAAGGCACACCTTGCTGGATGGACCAGTGGGTTGTTGATGCTGCCCGTCGCTGCTGGCTTGTCTTTGCTGGGGTGTTGTGTGAAGGGGACGGTCGCACAGACTCACACGCAAACTTGTGTGCTGCCTGACGCTGCCGGCACTCAGCATCAAACATCAGCACTGACTGCCAAGTATAGCCTGTAGCCAGTTCACCAATCATTTTGGTGTAGCTAATTTGTCTGGGTTGAAGTCAGACCTTCTGAACAGTACTCCCATGATTCTGGTGTCAGCCAGGTTCCAGAAGGCTGGAGGCACCTTCTCAAGTTTGGGTTTGCTTTGCAGTTTCAAGGTATCCTCCCCAGGCCTACCTCTTCTTCTGCCACCACAGCAGATGGCACAAAGTCCACAATTTTGACTGCCACTTCACCTGTACTGCATGGTGCTGTAGCGTCGTCAGCACTGTGACCATCACCCACTCATTTTGCCAGGGTTGTCCAGGGTTCCTTTATCACCTGCATTCACAGGGCCACTGCACAAAGGTCCTCCACCATGTTCTACTAGCAGTTCTCACAGTTTCTTGAAACGCGATATAGAGGCCACGTCTCAGATTAATCTAAGTTCTTTAATATCGTCCTCAATGGCTCTCTTGAATGATGTTAGAGAAGTGAATCCTTCCTTGTCCAGAATTGCAGTTGTTTCCCTTGGGAGTCGCTGAACACCACAAGCCATAAGAGAAGCTGTATGATTTCATGATCGCATACACTGAGTCCAAATAGAAACAAATGTCACTGCTTGCTCGTTTGCTGCTGCACCTGCTGCTCGCCACTTGCAGACTGATCAGTCCATCTTCTCTCGTTATCACACCTGCACTCTCCTCCTCCCACTCTGCTCTGGAATTTCCCACGCTCTCCCTGCCTCCTGCCCATCACACACTGAGACCCCCCTCCCTTCCCCTTTTCTGTCTGCACCCCCCTCCCCCACCCACCATGCCCCCTTCCTACCTCGATGGCAACAGCAGTTTAAATTTACTTTCTGTTCCATTCACAGTTTTCTTTCATTCTTCTCTCTAAACGCCACTTTTACCTGTCTAATGTCACATGTACTGAAGCCATTTTGAACTCTTGCCATTAGCTGTGGTTACAGCATGCACACCAGCTGTCACAGGCACAAAGCCAGTACCTGGTGTGTGTGTGTAGAAGATCAGGTGAACACATGGACACCAGCAGTCACAGACACAAAGCCAGCACTTGGTGTGTGGAAGATCAGGTGAACATACATTTGAAAGAACAGCTGCTGCTTCAAATCCAATGCAGGTGCTGAACACTGTACAACCCATGAATGTGCAGAATCTCATATCTGACAAGGCTTATTCATATATATACATATACATATGCATGCAGATTTCTACAGGTCTTGCACACATATTTGTCCTGCAGTTCCCTCACATGGATCTAACAACGTTGGTCTAGGCCGGTTTACGCCCAACCAGACGATTCTTAAGGACCTGCATGAGCTGGTGCATGAGCTGGATGTCATCACCCCCCAGCCAGGTCAACTCTAGGGCGAGATCCGCGCCCTGCACCCTCACGCACATGTGACACTTCAGCACAAACTGGGCCGGGGGGCGGTCCTTGCCTCTCGTGTTTTCCTCCTCATTTGACAGATGTCCTTCGGCAGCGACCAAATCAGCCTCTGCCACGACCAGTGAAGCCTGACCTTCTTCAGCCTCTCTTTTTGCCGCTTCTGCGCCATTTGGCAAATATGTGCCAGGGCTTTCTGTTTCTAGCTTTGCTTGCTTCTCTGGTGTTTCTTCAGAGGGTTCAGTCGTTTGACTGTCTGCTTTTCTTTTGGGGTTCCTGATGCCCACATCGGTGGCGGATTCACCTGGATCTGATGTGGGGGCTTCCGACCCAACGCTCTTGCTTGCCTCTGTACCCTTCTCACCTGTCTCACCGTCCACTGAGACGGCGGTGTCATCCTTCATCTCAGCACAAGCACTTGTTTCTAAAGCTGCTTTCTCATCTGATTGCAATGTCACTGACTCCGATGGGTTTGAAGATGTTGCTGTAGCTTCTGTTGATGTCACTGACACTGACGGGTCTGAAGATGTTGCTGCAGCTTCTGTTGATGTCACTGCTGTTGACCCTGCAGCAGTGCCTCTCATCATCTGGCGACGTTTACGGCGAGAATGAATCCACGTGTTTTCTGCGGCTGTCAGCGTCAGCAGGGCAAAGAACTTGGTCTGCTTCCCCTCCCGACAGTGGATCTACAAGAACATTTTTTTTTTTTTAAAGGCGTTCTAGCAGCTGTTTTGTAAAAGTTGCAACAAATCAAAAAATGACACGTGAAATAACTAAATAATAAGTCAACCGATGCAGTTATATCATTTTGTCACCATATATTAATTTTTAAAAGTGTGTATGTGTTAAAACTGTTAAATGTACAATTTGAAAAAAACACTTAAATGTGAGTAAAACACAAACATAACCAAAAGTGGCCTCAGATTTTTTCTTCTCCCAAAATATTGATTGCTTTCAAAAAGTTAAAAATCTTCTCAGGCAAAATATCCTGAAACAACACACGCAGCGATTGAGCTGTACACTTGTCAAATGAATAAAACAAAAAGATATGACTTTTGATGAAGAAAATCAATCAAATATGGCTCTGAGAAGTAATTATTACACACAAAGAAATACACACACACACACATATGCAAATATGCTGTCAAATGATTTAGTTAGTTAGGTGGTGTTTTGGGCCCAGCTAACCACATAGGGTTATATCAGGGCTAACAGTTAAATAAAATGAAGCTGCCGACATGCAAGATTGAAGACTGACCCTGAGCTCTGAGAAGATCTGTTTGAAGAAGACAACAAGGTCGTAGACTTGCTCCCGCCTTTCACCCATCTGTGTGGGAATGATGTGCACGACAGACTTCTTCCCTTCCTTTTTACCCTGGGAAAACTCCGACTTCTGCAATGGTAGCAACATGGGAAAAGCTAAGCACAGCCTCATCTGTGTTTTGGTGGCTAAGTGTGTTTCCCAGTGAGTGTGTGAGCGCAAGTGCATGTGTGTGTATTAAAATGAATGACTAGAACTGTCAATGGAAAAGCTGTTTGCTGTTGTTTTCTGGACTTGTCCCCTAGTTCCCACCCGTGTAACCTACAGAAAGAAAATCCAACCAGCTACTCCACATTTTTTACAATGCAGATAGAATTATAAAACAAACCTGACCTACTACTCCACATTTTTAACAGTGCAGTTACAACCCCCCCCCCCCTCCCCCCCCATTCTTCTTGCATCCCCTTCCCCTCCCTTCCAAGCTCCTAAATTTGATACAGAAACTGACAATTGAAAATTTGGTGTTCTTTTCTGTATGTCCAGGTGTGGGGAAATGGCTGCACATGCCACTGTCTCACTCAATACTGGATGAACCTCCTGGATTTAGCTGACAAACGACAAATAGCAACCTGTTCCACAAATGGTCCTGAACCTTTCTGCTCAACCAACACCAAGAGGAAAGGCGACGAGCCAGATCTCCCTCAACAACACAAACACTGTTGTCAAGTCTTAATATTCATCAACGTTTCAACGTTGGCTTCATAATCAAAAATACAACATTTTCTTTCAAACACTGTTGGCTACTGCTAGCTCTGCTGTTTGTCTGCCACACCCTCACAGATCCTTACCTGAAAATTGACAGACTTAAGAGCCGTACTGGAAAGTTGACAGACTTTAAGGGCGTGACTGGAAAGTTGACAGACTTAAAAGGATGTTACTGGAAAGTTGTCAGACTTAAGGGCCTTACTGGAAAGTTGACAGACATAAGGGCCTTACCGGAAAGTTGACAGACTTAAGGGCCTTACCAGAAAGTTGTCAGATTTAAGAGCTTTACTGGAAAGTTGACAGACCTAAGAGCCATGCCAGAAAGTTGACAGACATAAGGGCCTTACCGGAAAGTTGACAGACTTGTCAAAACTCCAGGCCAGTCCCCAGCGCATTGTCTTCCCTTGGCAGAACTCCGTGGAGGCAAAGTTTTCAATCTGCACAAGGACCATAGATGTCACAGTCCTGTCCACCCATCTTAACCCCTTCACTGCCCCAGCCTGTTAAATCAACTGGGCTGAAAAGTGCACACACACACACCTGCAAACAGTATATATATTTTCCAGTCATATATATAATAATAAATCTATTTTCAATGCTGCATGTTTTGATTGAAATCCTTTCACATACTAAAGCAAGAGAAAAAAAAAAGGCTAAAGGATTTTGAATTCTTCACTTTTATTAGTCATTTTCAAGTGACACTGTGGCAGTGAAAGGGTTAAAATGACACAATCTATGGATGGAAATATCAGTGAGCATCAACACCCCACAATTCAACACAGCTTCCTGCATTCACTGAACCAGGCAGTCCAACTTCCGCTTTTCGCTTCACCATCCTCTCCTTTATGATAGTACTGCAACTTCCATCCACAGGTTAATCAGGTTTCCTCCACGCGGACAATGAAGATCAAGATGATAAAGGTTATTTTTGAGTGCAAACCTGCAAACATTTTGGAAAATGACATTAATACAGCTTAGCTCTCCATCTCAGTTTTCATTGTTTTTCACTATTTAACTGTTGTTTCGGTAGTCATTTTGTAGCTTGATCAAGGGGATTATCCTGAAAATGTGCATGTGTTTTGTCCTAATAAATAGCGTTCTTTTGAGCCTTTCAGGTGTTTGGATCTTGACACAGAGACACTTAACTTAATCTCCCTCTCTACCCCACCCCACCCCCCAAAATATTTCACACACACACACACACACACATTCGCTCACACACACACACATTTGCTCACACACACACACACACCACACACACACAGTGAACAAATCAAGCAGGAAAGAGCTGATCAGATATAAATGATTCAGTTCTAGGGCTTCTCTTTTTTACCTGCAGTATGGCCAAGGGGTTAAGAGCAAGCCTGCATCAGTTGCCACTGTACCTTGTGTCTGCGTAAGATTTCCTTCAGCGGGGCCAGACTGGCCTTCTTGCCCAACATGGTGGTGTACACCCTGAAACACACAATACGGTGGTGTACACCCTGAAACACACAATACGGTGGTGTACACTCTGAAACACACAACAACATGGTGGCGTACATTCTGAAACACACAACATGGTGGTGTACACCCTGAAACACACAGTATGGTGGTGTACACTCTGAAACACATAACATGGTGGTGTACACCCTGAAACAACACAACAACACGGTGGTGTACACTCTGAAACACACAACAACATGGTGGTGTACACCCTGAAACAACACAACAACATGGTGGTGTACACTCTGAAACACACAACATGCTGGTGTACATTCTGAAACACACAACAACATGGTGGTGTACACCCTGAAACACACAATACGGTGGTGTACACTCTGAAACACATTACAACATGGTGGTGTACATTCTGAAACACACAACATGGTGGTGTACACCCTGAAACACACAACATGGTGGCATACACCCTGAAACACACATGGTGTATACCCTGAAACACACAGCAACATGGTGGTGAAACACACAACATGGTGGTGTACACCCTGAAACACACAGCAACATGGTGGTGAAACACACAACATGGTGGTGTATACCCTGAAACACACACCAACATGGTGTACACCCTGAAACACACACCAACATGGTGGTGAAACACACAACATGGTGGTGTACACCCTGAAACACACAACAACATGGTGTACACGTTGAAACACACAGCAACATGATGGTGAAACACACAACACCGTGGTGTACACCCTGAAACACACATCAGCATGGTGGTGTAATATTATAAGCCCTGAAACACATAAATTCCTTTGGATTGCATACATGTGACATGGAAGATTGTCACTTTGACAACACAGCTTCTTCCCTGGCAACACACTTGGCTGAAGAAGCTTACAGATGAAGCTAAATCAGTAGATGTATGACACTCCCTGCACTGAATAAGATCATGGCTTCACTTATAAAAAAATTGATTGCTTTTATATAGCACTATTCTCTGATCTAGAGCAGACTCACTGCTCTCATGTTGCATGTGAATCATAATGAGTGACTTCAGCCTCTTTTTTTTGGTGCCCACTTTAAATATCCACCAAAGTGGTGTATTTACAGCTTTATTTGAACATTACATGGCAAACAGCTGCTGTCTCAGCGAATGTTCTGTGTATACCATACTACTGTGCAATGGTTTACAGTGTTACTATTCAAAGCCACATACATCGGAGGCATGCATGTCTAACTGTTACTTGCCACCTGCACTTTGGGCAGAATGACCAGGATCTTTTACATGCTACTGCTGTAACACAGAGGCGGAATGGATACTGAAAAGAGTCACACAGAAAGTTTCACCCAAAAGAAGAAAATTCTCCCACCATTCTTGCTGGGACTTGAACCCATGACCATTCAGAACTGCGTCCATTTGGGTTTACATGGCAGTGTGCTGTGTCCCAATGGCAGTGTTTCATAAATGCAGAGTTTGCCCTGCATTTTGTTAATGATGCTGATACAATGCAATATTTCTTAACTAAAATAGAAAATGATGTCTAAAGTTCCTTTTTGTGTGTAGATAAACTGAACAAGGGACCACCTGACTGAAGCTATATCAAGAGTACAGAAATCCATCTCCATAAATTTGTTTGTGGAAACAAATGCAATTTTGCTGAATTTGAGCTTGCTGAACTAGTAGTAGTAGTAGGAACTGATTTATTAATGCACTCAGTTATAATCACATGTTCAAATTAAAATTGAGCGCCTTGTTCTAAGTGGTTGTCAATGGCTGCTTCTCCAGTCAATAAAACGATACCATATAAATTTGTAGGTTTCTGTTTCCACACTGCCAAGGATTACCTGACTCGGTCTTGGAGAAAGTTGGATTCCTCAATCATCTTTCTGGCAAAGGCTATCTCCCCACCCTGGACTATTCCTTCCTGAGGGCTTGCTGTCGACATCGTTTTGGGGTCGGGCCGATTAGGTGTCCTTGACACCAGTCCCTGTGCCTCAAAATGGTCGGCAAAGAAGGGTGGGTTGCACATGCAGAAGTCATAGACCTCCTCCGTACTCCCAATGACACCCTCCAGTATTGTGTCCTCTGTCACTTTTACAACTGAAATCAGAAACAGAAACTGACTTGGTGTACCAAATGTCTGTGGCAGCAGGCTTCTGTTGCCTTATTAATTCAGTTTTCAGGTCCAGTCCTAGCAAGATGATGCTTCTGCACAACTTGAGTGAATTTCAGTTTGTCAAGGGGAGTAACTCTTTACAAATTACAGCTCAAGTCTTTGCACTTTAGCTGCAACAAAAGATTCAAGCTACAAACAACTTGGGCAGAACAATATTCCACTCTCACAAACCTTTTGCACATCAACCCATGATATCTGTTAGTTAGAAAAAACAAAACAAAAAAAAAAACAATCAAAAATACTATTCTAGTTTCTACAAATTTTTCCATGTTAATATTTTGCTTAAATTCAAAGTTATTGTCTGATTTTGTGTCTTATTTTACATACACACTACACAGCTACTGAAATGACGAATGAACAGTCAAATTTGTCTGACATTTGAAATGATGAATGAACAGTCAAATTTGTGATATTGTATTTTCAGCTTAAAGAATAAAGTGTTTAGAATCACATAAAGGGTCAGCCTTAAATTTTGATCCATACACGTCTGCTCTGTCTTAGTTCAATTGTGAAATTCTATCTGAATGTTATTTATAACATAAAGTAAAACTTTAAGAATACCCAAAGAAACACATAACCAAATTTCCATGCACAATAATCAGCAACATAAAGTTAGTAATGAACCTTTGTTTGACAAAATAGTTTACTTAGTTGATTAATCACCCCCCCCCCCCCCCAAAACAATCCCACACACAAACAATTTAAATATAAATTTAAATGGCCCCTTAAATGATTTTCAACAAACACCAGGAAATGTTATTTTAATTATTACAGTCCAGACTATTACTAATTCATAATTACAATACTAATTACTTATTTTCTCTCTCTAGATATATCCCAAGACATTCAAAATTGGCTTACAATGATTTGATCTTTTTTTAATTTTATGCTTCTTCTCTTTTAATTGTATCCTCTTGAATTTTTTTACATTACATTCATTATATTTGCTACCTTTGATTCTATCTGTCAGTTTGTTGTCCTCCAGGTTTTTGGTGGCATAACAGAAGTTGACTTCATCTGCTTCAGTTGCCAGGAATCGCCATGGGTTACCAGAGACTGCCAGGATGGGGTACACACAGCAAGCGCCAGTTCCTGCATGTAAACATAAAACTAGTAAAAGGCTTAAACAACCACTTCTTCACAATACAGTTTCAACTTATTCAGCTGAAGTAGCACAAGCTTTCATGACAAAACCACATAATTATTAACTTATTAAGTTGCAAACAAAAACAAGCAAGAAATACATGTATGATACACTTGCTTCACTGAATGCAGCTGTATAGTTAAGTAGAAGAGAGAGTGAGAGAGAGGGAGAGATTATTAAATACATTTTAAATTATAAATAGTAAATACTGACACTCAGCACTTTCTGCATAAAAAAAAATTCTCACCAGGATTTTCTATGTCCATATATCTGAAAATACATTAGTTTTGGGAATTCCCACTTTGAACAGTATAGTTCCAGAACTGCTTTGCTCAGAAAAAACAATTACACCTGACAAGTTGATCATTTTGCAGACATACCTATATCAATGGCAGACAATTCTTGCTTGTTCCAATCTTTTGTTATGTCCTCAATCCAGTGCAGATAATTCAGCCGCAGTGGCAGTGTTGGTACCAAGCGATCAGGTGGTATTTCTATTTTCAGGCCATAGTCTTCTTGTAGCAAACAAGTTGTCAAGACCCTCACCGCATCTGGGTTTTTGAAGTCAAGAACTGGTTTGCCTTTGTGGTTCTCAACCAAATGTTGTTTAAATTCTGGGTATTTCTCTCCTAATTCTTCAAAATCTGGCTTCTTATACTTGTATCGATTTCTAGGATGCATAAACTTATTGAGCGACATCTTCGGCTCTGGATATTTAACTTTTAAACTATATGCTTGCTATCTCATTGTAGGCAACCACTAAACCAGTCATCAGCACACTTTCACTTTGACAATCACTCAGTACTTTGTCAGTAGACGATGTTTATGTCAGTATTCACTACTTGCAAACGCATTTACCGCAAATTCAACTGCAATTTTTCTTTTCAACAAAAGAAACAAGGGTAATACAAGCCAGTAAAACTGAAGCTGTCTGTCTTAACAATTCAAGTTCAATAGCACAGTCGTCGACCACACGTTCAAATGGGCGCGGACATGTTTAATCTCGTGATTTCACGGAGCACACGAGACCAGATTTGGACATTTCCGCTGATGCGTTCATCGTCTGCGCAAAGAACCTGACCCTCGGAAGACACAAGTTTACGTGTGCCACTGTACAATAATTTCGAATTGTAGGGCTTCCGATCGTGTTTTTGTAACACAAAGTCATCTAACAGGTAACTGGCTCGTTCTTTCGGTCTGACTGTAATGCTTTCAGGTATTTCAAATTTGAATTGTCGCCGTGGCAGTTCGGTTTTTGGATTCAACTTGTCTTGGCATGGCGGTCAAGTCATGCAAAAATTATCATTGATAATGTGTGTGTTCTGTCAGTCACATCACATATTTTGAAACTAAATCCATATGGGCTGGCAAAATTTGGCAGACATAGTACGATGGGTAGACGCCAATGTACGACGGTTTGATACTTGTTCTTGATTATTTTTTCCCCCTTACCTAGAAAATTAGACCTGATTATGTCTGGGCCTGCTTGGGTGGACTGTTGCACGACAAAGTCAGACACAATCATGTGATGTTCCAGACAGACACTGATTTGGTACCGTGAATTTATCATACCTGTTTAGGCGTACATCAGTGGTTTATTGCTAATTGTATAAAATAATATATCACAGAACACTTTTCTCTGTGTTATTCTCATTGTAAACATTCACTGAGCACCCAGATGGATGAATTACTCGGAAAATCAATTCGGCTAGACTTATCACTGGTGTAAGCCGACTTGTGTAGGTGTGTTAATGTTAGCACAATGCTTTATACATTATAATGGAGAACTTCTTTATTGATCTAGATATTATTTATTAAAACAAACTATGTCAGCATTTTTGAACTTGTATTTTTTTGGGTAATGTTATAGTTGTTATACAGTTACAACAGTACTAATTACTACTAAGTACTATACAAAAAATAAAATAAAGCAAAAACAAAAAAAAACTTCAACAGGCATATTACCATTTAACAATAAATGAATAATAAATTCTGTTTAATTGTAGTCACGTAGGTTGCCATGGGGTAGATCTGTGATAAAAGATTTAAGGATTATTGTTATTATTTAACAATAACAGTGAAGCTGTCTTCATTTCATATGCCAATATGGCCATTGTTCTTTTTATCGACTCAATTGAGGACAGTGCTGAGGACAATACATCAGGAGATCATAATTCATACAGTGTTTATTTTTTGTATTCATGTGATTATACTCTGTCATAGTGTCAGTGTGTTACTTATACTAGAACTATAGTTCTTTTTTTAGAATTTTAAAATAAAAGCAGGATACAGTGATAAACTGATGTATCTAACTTTACTTTCTGATTGAATGCACAGTACTAACATAACAATACTAACAGTAATACTAGGGTACTATTAATTTATTAAAGTATTATTTTATTTTTTCTCAACTGCTCATCTACTGTTGTATTTGGATTCAAATGTAGCTGTTTTGCCATACACATCTGTGAATGATGAATTTCCTCAGTGAAAGAATGGACATTTTGTGTAATCACATTTTGGAATTTAATGAGATGAACAAATAATTGTGATGATGACTCTCCATTTAGCTTGCGCCAAAAAATGTCATGCACAGCATGCTTGTTGCACAGGGTAGGGAGATCTATATATTTAACTATAAATGGATAAATGGACATCATTATCATTAGACTAGATGAATGAAATTTGTAAGACGGCTTAAATTAAACAGAGTCGTGTAGAATGCAGTTCATACTTCATAAGGGGGAAGGGGCCTGCAAGAATGAGTCCAAACCTTTGCGAAAAGGTGTGTCCTTTGACCTTAACTGGCTTTACACGTTGGATTGAAGGACCCAGTGGAAGATTTTTCAGTGAAGGTCAAGGGTCAGCCTTTGAGTGATTTGCATCAACTGGCGCAAAACATGCCATTTTTTGCATCAGTGGTATGAAAAGTGCATACAGCAGAACCTAGGATTAGCACATAAACAAAGCCAAAATGATGGAGTAACACTGATATGTAGCTTTCTGGAGCAGAGTGCAGGGCCATGGCAGAGATAACATTGGCAGTTTGCAAGTAACATTGAAAGACACAGCAGCCACCAGTGAAACATAAAGCGCTCAGCCATTTTGCTTTTAATGGCTAAAATGCATATAAAATACAGCATTCCCCAAATGCAATATTTACACCAAAATTAGCAATGAGTGCGACCCCTGATAAAACTAGCGCATGTTTGTCACATGTGTGCCTTGCTCTCATGCAGCATAGTGCATGTGTGGGACAGTGCATGGAGAATGGTGCTTGACCAGTGAACAGGCCTTTGGTAGGTCTGTAATTAGTAAACATATTGAGTTGTTCTGTCAGTCACAGATGTCTTGCAGTGGAGATATTTAAAAACAATAACACAAACACTGTGAAGTGTCATTTTGTAAAAATACTAAACTTTTTACAATTTTAGTTTGTGTTGACACTACAGACAATGCTTTCATGATCTGATTTGGACTTGGGGATAGGAAATTCAGGGTCCATAAATTTTGTTTGAGTTTGAAAATGGGTGATCGGTTGGAGCATCCATCCAGTGAGCTACAGTTTCCATGGATACAGTGTGATTAATTAGTTTAGTTTGTAATGAGCAGCTCTTCTAAGCAAAAACTGTATGCTGAATTCCTTGTGTTTGCTACTCTGGGATTGGTAAACAGAAACATGTCTCCACTTGTGACTTGAAATTATGGTTCTAGTAATGATGATATAGTACATGGCTCAGAAGAGACTGAAGAAAAAGATGCATGCCCTTGTGACTTTTATGTGAGATTAAGCAAAAATCTAAATGTAAAATGGAGTTGATTTTGAGTGGTTAAAAAAGAGAGAGAGAGAGAGAGAAAAGAGAGAGGTAAAAACACAAAACAGTAAAAGAATGTGTTTTAAAATTAAATTTAGAGGGATAAAATGAAACAGTGTGCAAAATTTCAGCATTGTATTTATAATACACAAGAGTACTTTGACTGTGACAGTGTGAGTGAATTTTCAGTATTATAATACACAAGAGTAATGTGAAGGTAGAAGCAACTTATTTGTCTGTTTTTTCTCATCATGGTTGCTTAGACTCATTTATGAATGCATTTTCTTTCATAATTGTTCATTGCATGGATTTATGTTTAATCATTTATAGCTTTGCATTGTTTTGTGTTGTCCCTCGAAGAAGCATCCTTAATTCTTTGTTAACTGCAGCTGTCCCTTCTTGGTAGCTGTGAGGGTAAGCAATGTTAGCATTGTGCTGATTATTGCCTGTAATTAATTAAGTATAATATATCTATGCATAATATAATACCTATAATCTATACCTGTTTTCTCAAAGTCAAGGAAAAAAATACGATTTTTCTTCCATGTTTGCTGCATATCACTGACTGCAACAATAATATTAGCCATTGTGAGTAATGATGCAGTGCATTGTATAAATTCATCAGCTCAGGTGACCAAGACATCATTTTTGTATGTAACATGTAAGCATAGGTCTAGTTTTACTCAACACTGGAATAAAAATGAGACAAATTTTAGAAAATAAAAGTGAATCCATAATGTCATTCATTGTACCGATATGTGAACTAAGTAACTGAACTGTTCAGAACTCTCTTTTCCGAAACTGTTTAACAAAAGGGAAAAACAAGAGGGTCCATAGAATCTAAGCATGCCAGGCAATCCAAGTTTTTGTTTGTTTGTTTAGTTACCCGATTCAATCAACAAACACCTGGAGCTCTGAATGTTAAAGCTTCTTTGTGCTCTTTCACCAATTACTGAAGTTCAGAGATGCCTTCTGGGCTCATCAGTGTTGTCATGCTAGTCTTTGTCAAACACAGGAGTTGGGACACTGTTCTATCAAGGCTTGTACTAGTTGTAGTTTCATTAACTGGTCCAGAAATAGTCTGGCTGATTCATTGTATCAAACTGTTGTCACACACCTGTTCAAAATATTTAGACTGACTCGACTTCAAGCTCATCAATTGTTTTGCCTGTGCAGTCACTGTGTATCTCACATGTTTCTTTGTTTGTTTTTTCCCCCACCAGGTTCAAGATGGCGCCACTGTGGTGAAAAAAAGGGGGGGAAGTAGTTCTCTTTGCAATTTTCGACAAGTCATTTTCCCGTTTTTTTGTGCTTCTGTGCTGCCCCTGACACTGCAAAAATGGTCCTCTCGCAACGGCAGAAAGAGGAGCTGTGAGTACATGATTGATTTATTGAGTGTTTCACTCCTTGTCTGATGATAATGGATTCATTTTTATATTTATTTTACAAGCATGAAGTTGACTTACATGAATGGATTAAAAGTGGGGTTTTAATGCCGTCAACTGTGACAGTTATCATATCAAATGTGAGTGTCTGATCAGTATTAGAAGCATTGTTAGTAATGTTCCTGTTTAATGGCATACATTTGGGGATGTATGTTTGTCTGGTGAGCTGATGAGTAATATGTAACTGGGAATTTCTTGGACTTTTTATATATATATATATATATATATAAATATCAATAATTTTAATATAAAACTTTGCACAATGCTACATTATTATTTTTTAACCTTTTCTTAAAATTGTTTATTTAAAAACATTTTGTATAATATATATATAGGTTTTTGTCCCCAATACTTTCAGCAATATTAATGTTATTTCAGTCACATCAAACAGCTGACACTGAAAGTTATATGTAATATGTATCAGATTTCCTCATTAATTAATTTCCTATCTGTCATGGTAAAGCTTAATTTGTATGATTGCTAAATGCATTGACTTGATTGAGGAAATCACCCTTGTAATATTTTGACTTTGGCAACACACTTTTCCAGAATTTGATGTTTTTGGGTGCTCTTTCAAACTTTGCATGATTATTATAACCTCTTGATCTTATTGGGCCTTACCTGATCATACTAGTGTTGGTGACATTGACCTTATGGCTTATTTCAAGTCACAGGGATGCCAGAAACATTGTAATGCATAATCGTTTAACCATGCAAATGAGACAATTGATGCATTTTTGGAATCAGAAAAATTAACATTTTTTATTTCAATAACTATTTTTCAGGTGTATAGTTGTATAATATACAAAGTTTTCACCCAGACTTTATATGATGATAACTCCATTTGGGTCTGGAATCAAAACTAGTTCTTCAACTGCACACAAGTAAGATCATGATTGTGCCAGACTGCTACATCTGTATGCTAATCTTCTTTTGTCAGTCAGCACTTACCAGTACTGACATATATGTGATATTAAAAGTGCAGCAGTATTGGATCAGAGTTGACAAAAGCCCCACCAGAGAGTCAACACCTTTTTTCAAAACCATTTCTGATCAGTTTCAAATGTGGTGATTTGTCATGGGTTGTAGACTTGTACAGTGTGATTCTGTGAATAACCTTGCCCAGTGCTGATTCAGTGATTCCTTTGACCTGAGAATGGGACTGGGAGGGGAAACATTATAAGCTTGTCATTCCATTAAAAGTAGCCTTCCATTTTCATTCGGTTCACCCCCATTTGAAAGGAGTCATTTTCAGTTGATCCCCTGTCAACACAGTACTTATGCAGTCCAACAGTGCTTGCAGAGGTGAACAGGGTGGAATTTATTTTTCCACAAGACTGTTTCATTCTTCCCCCTTTTTTCTCTCTCCTGCCCATTATTTGCCCACTTCTCTCTCTTCTCCTTCGTTCTGATACAAACAAAGTGAGGGTTAAGGGGAACCCTTTTGAGGAGCTGTGAAAATATTAGTAGATTAGCTAGTTCTGGCCTCATTCGAGTCATTGCCTTCTTCATTCAGGGAAGGGCAACTAGGTCACTTCTGTTCTGCAGTTGTAGAGTTTCCATGTGTTGACTCTAAACTTAAGAAACCTTATGTATCAGTTATTGACATAGCCTGTCACAGTGTCAGAGAAGATATTTCCACTGAATTTAGTGGGGAAAGCTGGTGGGGATGGGAGGGGGTTGTAATTTGATATGAGTGCCACTGCCAGTCATAAACTTCCCACAAAATCTTGTCAGTTTTTATCTGCATCCACCACAGTCTGTGATTCATCGCAGTGCAACTTTACCCACTGGTGCTTATCAGGAATCATGCCTGTGTGCATTCAGTTTGTCCCCAGGAAGGTCATAGTAACTGCGTATTTTAATCCCCATAATGATAATCCCCATAAATCCACATAGGTGACTCCTGGCTTCTGTGCCACAAAGGACACCTTCCCTTTCTCAGGTCATCCTTACTCCACCATGAAATGACACACTTCACTGCTCCAACTATTCAGTCTAGTCTGAAACCCCAGGCGAATTTGGCTGAAGCTATAATTTCAGTATGTGAGTGGGCAGCCATGATGGGTGGGGCAGAGGAGTGGTGGTTGTCTGAAGAACTCAGTGTCAGATTGGGCAGCAGATCTTGGGTAGGGGTTGTGACAAGGGCCAGACTATTTTGGTATAATTCTGCCTTAAGGGGAGGGGGGGGGGGGGGGGGGCAAATTAGTTTGCTGGCAGAAATAGTTTGCAAGGCACTTTGTCAATGTTAGGGTTTTAATCAGTGGGCATCTGCGGAATCTAGTGTTGACACCATGTGCATACTGAGCTTGTTGATTCAACACGAGTATGGTTAAGAAGAGTTTCAAATGTATGTTGACTGAGGACAGTGTTTGTTTATCCTGACTTGAGAAAGGGTTTACACAGTTTTGACATGTGCATAATTTGCTTATGGCAGAGTTGGATTGTCCTGAGGTGACGCTGTGTGGTTGACAAGACATCTAATTCAACTAGTTTTTACAAATGTACTACAGCTGTGTTTGCTGAAGTGAAAAACGGGGTTCATAGAGAGTGCATTTCCTGATAGGAAGTGTGGAGTGGAATCCTGGTTGTCCTTCCTAATGGGCTAATTCACGTGGGCTCTTTGGGTTTACCATCTGAAAGGAGGCTGGTGAATGAATTAATATGACTGGCAATAGTTTAAAAAAAATTGTTAAAGAGCTAAACAGTGCAACTTGAAAGTGTGCTTTACAGTTTTTACATTACATCTCATGAACTTGTACTCTACATCAGTACCTGTGTGTATACACACATCTAATGGTAACAGCAATCTGTACTGTGTTGATTGATTGTTATACACAAGATACCAGAATGGCTTTAGACATGTAATATCATATAATAATAGATTATTTATGGCACCCCCTCTCTTAAGAGCTCAGAGCGCTTACAAAGATATAAGGATACACTCATTTCACACACACACACACACACACACACACACACACACACACACACACACACACACACACACACACACACACACACACACACACACACACACACATGTGTGTGTGCACACACACACACACACATGCACACACACACAACAAATACATGCATTACTGGTGATGGATTGGTAAAACGACAGACATATATATACTATGTAGTGATGTACACCATTTTTGTATTGAAAAGCTCCCCCCTTTTTATTTGTTGATTTCAAAAGACAATTCACTGATCTCTGTTCAACTACTAAATTACTAAAATTCAAACTAAAGTAATGAGAATATACTGTTTTATATGTGAGATTTCTCAAAATGTTATCACATAGCCTATTACAAAGCAAAGAACCAGAACACATTCAAAACAAAGTTGTGCATGTGTGCACAACCCCAACACCCCCCCACCCCCACCCACACACCCACCCACACACAGTCAATAGCATTGCTTGAAGAAATAATGGGATTTCAAAGATGTTTTTGAAAGATGTGAATGTGTTTGATGACATAACTTTGCAAGGGTGACTGTTCCAGACAGTATAAAGAGGTGGTTGTTTCACATTGTTTGTTCTTCAGAAAAGTTTCCAAATCATAGATGATAGAGTATAATTGGAACTCTATTTCATTCACATTTCTTCAGGCATAATTATTATAGTATCAAGTATAGCTGTAAACCTGTACAAAAATAATACAAATGTGTTTGTGGATACAGATGCTCAGCAGTGACTGCTGTAACTTAGTGTAAGTGTAATGTAGCAATGCAACCTGAAAGTGGAATGTAGGTAGCAGATCATGCATAGCATGCTAAAAACAAGTGGTGAGTTGTTTCCTTCTTCCTGGTGAATTCTCTGCCAGACTCCTCAATGGGGGATCCTCCCAGTGCTGCCAAGTGTTCAGCATTCCACACAGGGAGACTTACCCTTCAGCAGCAAGGGGTTTATCTCTCTCCCTCCCTCTGATTCATGGGGGGGGGGGGGGGGGGGGGGGGGGGCAAAACTGGAAGCTGCCACCAGGTCTGTTCCCAGTGAAAGTCCATGAGAGTGAGAGAAACTGGGGGGAGGGGGGGGGGGTGCTGTTGCAGAACAGCAGATTTTCCCCTGCACCCACAGAGCCCTTTGATCTCATGACATTTTGCATAACCACAGAGCAGCAGATGGCACAGTTTTGTTGGTGGTGCATGGGATCCACCCTGAGCTTTCTGGTTGTGTAATGAATAGTCTCCTTTCTGTTTCACTGCTGTCTCGTAGATGATAGAATCCAGTAGAATAGTTACGCAGGTATTGTGATTTTATACAGCATGTGCGATCATGGCTTGAGCTGTGTCAGTCGGGCTTTTTCCCCAGGGACGTTAGGCAAGTTGTCTGATATTAAATAGATAACTCTAAAATGAGTTAATCTCTCTGTCTCTGTCTCTGTCTCCCCCCCCCCCCCCCTTTTTTTTGGTTTGATTTTGTTGTTTATCTCTCATACCTGCTGCATAATGCACACAATGTTAAATTAGTGTTATTGTTGACAGCTTGACAACAGAACTTGATGATCGAAGTCCAGATTTCAATTTCAGGGCTGTCAGTGGTTAGCTATTTAAGTCTTGGATTTTAGCAGCCTGTCACTGTCAGCTGCACAGGGTCACCCTGGGACGAAAGTAGTTGGCATACACTGATACAGCCTATAATTACTGTAACTGCTGTGGAGGAACAGTCGGTGACAAGTCATTGACTGCTCTTTCTTTGCACTTATCCTAGAGATACAGTGTGTACTCACCACTGTACTGTGATGACAGAACAACATTGTTCCCCTGTGGGCCGTCAAACCAACAAGAATGTCATTTGTGTTGTCAGTGCCAGGGAAAGAACTCTGCCTTCATCCTTTGGGACAGGTTTGAGAGAACAGCAGCTGTGTTTCTGGTGATCATTCCACATGCTTTCAGAAAGGAAAATCAGCATTGAGAATGCATTCACAAACAACAGACAGTATTCACACACTGTGTAACAAGTACTGAAGTAGTATAAAGATGCCTCATTCAGTGATTGCTTTTGTATTCTGCAGAGTTAGGTGTGATTGCTTTTGTATTCTGCAGAGTTAGGTGGCCATCCTCTACAAAGAGAAACAAATGCATTGTTCCGCAGTGAAAGATTCAGCTGATGGCTTTAAAACTAAAATCAACAAAGATTGAAACACACTGCATCTGCTGTGGATTTTGTTTTCAATGCCAGGCGTAAGCAAACCTGGAGATTGTTTGGGCCAGGTCCGCCAGTCGAGATTGTTTGGGCCAGGTCCATCAATAAGAATTGTTTGGGCTAGGTCCGCCATCCCTTCTTTGATCCACCATCCCCTGTAGCTTCTCATTGTGTTCATCTTCACACATGCTTCTGCAGAGGTAAATCAAACGCAGATTCCCTTCACAATTGTTAAAGGAAGCTTTGCTGCAATTCTTCACGCAGAGACTGAGAGAGTGCATTGTCATTTGTTCATTGAGTGTTGGAGTTTGCAGTTCATGTGGTGCGCCTGTCTTGTGGTGAGCTGATCATCTCTTGGTATTTGCCCAGGACAGTAAGAAGGGAGTGGTCTCCAGATGGGCTTTTGCACCTAGTTTCCCATCCTCCCATGGCAAGAATCTGTCTTGCCACTAAATGACTAATTAAGGAATGTAAAGGAATGCTCAACTTTAGATAACAGAACAAGAAAGAAAGAAGAAACTAAAGCACAACATATAATCAATACATGTAGTGATGGGCTCATTGAGGGCTTCAGTCTCTGCTAATAAGATGAAAGTACAAGATCTGAGCTGAACTGGTAATGGTAGCTTGCACAAAGTATCAAGTTGCCAACAGAATATGGCCTTAGATTTTACCTGTCATTATTTTAGACTCATGAGCTTGTGGCTGGAGGGGCTTTGGCGAAAGGTGTCTGTAATCAGTGTTAATCATAATGTGCAAAGCCGCCTAGGAACTTGGAAAGCTGTCAGCTTTGATGTCATCTTTTGAGTGTGAACCAAATGTGGTTGCTGTGGTTGGAGGGGCTTTGGCCAAAGGTGTCCCTATAATCAGTGTTAATCATAATGTGTAAAGCTGCCCAGGAACTTTGAATGCTGTCAGCGTTGATGCCATCTTTTGAGTGAACCAAATGCGGTACTGTTCAGCATCAGCTTCATCCTCGGGCCAGAGGAATGGTTACGCTATGAAAACGGCGACAACGAAACCGGCCTCTTCCCCAGCCTCACCGTAACGGTTGACTGGGCGTAAGACACCGAGTTGCCTACTCCCCGGCCCCAGTGCAGCAGGGTTGTGTAAAACCTGTTTCCTGATTGATGCTTCAGGGGTCGCCGCGGATGTGGGGCAGGCAGAGGCTGTTGACAGTGTCGTTATTGGCGTCTTGTGGACCCCATCCGTAACTGAAAGCTGAACAGATTTTTGTGTGTTTTAAAATAAAGGAGACACCGATGTCAGCGTTGCTTTCAGCCGCAACAGACCTTGCGACCGTCACAAACCCTGGTAATGCGATGGAGTCTCCGAGGTCTAAGTGCAGAAGCCAGAATGGTGGCCTTAGTAACATACGTGTTCGTATGCGTGTGTGTGGAGCGGGGCAGTGCACACGATGTGTGGGCAGCGGGACGGACTGTTTGCACACGCTGCCTTCTCGCCCAACATGGGTGAACCGGCGTGGTTTTAGCCGAGGGATGCCGACAGCGGCAAACACACGCAGACAAGACGCCTGGATACATGTAATGGAACTTTTTTGCGTCGGGGAGAAGAGGGGTCCGGCGTGTTTGCTGCTCGGCTCCGTGCAGGGCTTGGGAAATGGTGACTGTCCACCGCGGCCCTGTTGCCACGGGGGGGGGGGGGGGGGGGGGGGGGGGGCATCTCCAGCTTGTCGGTGTGTTTGCCAGTCAGTTGACACGGCCACCTTGCTAATCCACATCTGTCCACAGCGCAAGCACGCTGTTTGAGGGGCACACGCAACTCGACTCAAATTAGCAAGACCCCCGCAGGGCAGCCAGGCATTTTTTTAATTTATATCTGCCCCTCTCTCCCTCTGTGTTTGGACACTGCCACGAAGACGTGTTGTGAACGCTGATACAGTGACAGATATAGTCACGTTGAGAGAGGGGCAGAGGTGGAGAGAGAGACTAGAGAGAGGGTAGTTCTAAACGGGGAAATTTTAATATAATTTGTGAACTACCACGAGGCACAGTCCAGCGCCAAGGCACCCAAGGAAATCTTAAGTTTCTCAGGACACCCAGTAGACAATCTTCCACCGCCTTATGGCCTTGCTCCTGTTATCGTCAGAGATTGTGTCACTAGAAGGCTTGACTGAACTTTGATGACACACTTATATTGTCATATTCATGAGAGCAGATCTGTGCCTGTTCCATCTGTGTACAGCCCCTAACACCAGATGCAGCCAATCACCTCAACACCTGGACTCTGTATCGGATTTTTCTGTTGGGGGAAAAGGAGTCAGTATGAAATACAAGAATAAGGACAAATGATTGAATTACCCCCCCACCATAATATGAATTACTACAAGTATAACCATCCAGTAAGGAGACCTTACCCCCCCCCCCCCCCCCCCCCCACAGAGTTATGAAAAAAGGTGTTTCACAGTTGTGAACGAAACTTTGTAAATGTATACATTATTGTATATATATATATATTATTTAACCAGACAGAACCTTACAACCCCACATTAATTCATTCTTGCTGTAACATCTATCAGCTTCAACCCACATCTGTCAGTACTTTGTGTCTTGACACACTGTCCTACAAGTACAACTAAGCCCAGCTTTATGCAGAGGAATTTTCTCCCTTTGACTGCCTCCTCCACTACATGATGGGAACTGGGCAGAACTGAAGTGACATATTAAGCCTGAGGCTTGTTGAGTGGCCAAGAAGTGTGTGAGAGGAGAGTTGGGGGGGGGGGGGGGGGGGGGGGGTCCTGCTGGGTTAGTGTGGGGGACCAGCAGATGGAGGTGTTGGGACCAGAAGGTGATGGTAGAGTAAGCTGCTTGACACCCGGTGCCAGACTCACAGTTTCTCATTCTTACTGAGTGGGTCTGGGATGCTTACAAGTTGTACACACTGCTGTCTCTGCTGTGAGAACCATTCTGTCAGATTGAGAAGGAGATACTCATTTTACTGGCTGGGTGTGCCTGTGTGTCTACTTAGGACAAAATGTCATCAGACCAGTTTCCCATCACTAGGAAACTACCTTGCCATCCCATGTATTTGCCACTGCATCTCATGAATATTTAATGAGGAGTTGCTGTAACTTACAAATGTAAAGAATGGCCCTTCAAGCTGAACTCCAGGTCCACGACTGGATTGTGAAGTAGCATTGTCAACACAGTAAAAACATTCTGGTCTAAGCTCTTGTGGAGTGGAAAAGACTGGAACGCACTAACTCTTTTATGTAAGGTTGCCTACTTTTTGCTGTGAAGCACATTAGCACTAGCAGAGCTTAACTGCAGGTGTGAAATAACTGGGTTTTATGATGTCACGGGAGTCTGTCACCATACAGGTGGTGGTGGAAACTAAAACACACAACTGGGGCTGTCAGCTGTTTATAACTGCAAAGGGTCAGTGCACCTTCTTGTAGCAAGTAGGATGCCTCTGGAACAATCCACCCTCTGGCTTGGACTCTTCTGACATAGCCTCTTAAATCTGCCCTAAAGACCCATCTCTGAACACTGAATAGATCACTGTACTGTTTGCTTGTGTGTGTGTGTGTGTGTGTGAGAGAGTGCTCATTTTTGTGGATATGCTGGAAGCGATGAGAAAGACATCGAATGAAGTATTGTATTTGTTTATAAAATAGTGGGATTTCATTATTAATAATAATAATGGAAATTTGTAAAGCGCCTGCCCTGCGGCTCAAAGCACTGAACAAGCATAGTATAACACCCATAATGTACATTGAGGTGGAAAATGTTATTAGCAATTAACTCTTTTTTTTCTCTCTTGGTTCTTATGTTTCTGTTGGCCCAGTTATTTTTGTATTGTCATGATTGTGCACTTTGGCTCACATTACACGCTCACATAATGTGAGTGCTTTAAAAATACTCTTTCACGTTATATTAGTGTCATTACAAAGGATAATTTACGTTCAGCAGCGGTGGCAGATCCTGACCCATTGTCTTTTTGGGTCCTTCTCAATCTCAGCATGCCACCCACAGTAAAGAGGCGAGGGAGGGGCTGAAAAAGACTTGAACTTTGAAAAAAAAATGGGCCCAACACCCCACCATTAGGGAAGGGTTAGTGGTTGGGGAGGGGTCAGTGGTCCTCCACCAGTGACCCCTGTCTAATGGTGGGGTGTGGGGCCCAGTTTAAATGTTATTACTGTGGGGCCTGCCGGCTGAGGCTTGCGGCTTACTAGGAAGTGAGGATCCCGAGGAATGTGTGACTTACGACCTTCCTCCCTGCAGTGTATAGCACTGGCCAGCTGTCTTGGTCCCATTAAGCTTAATGGACCGGCATGGGTCTAGGCTTGAACCAGGAAAAGCGTCAGAAGAAGCTGTGCTCCTGGATGACCAGGTTGACTTTTGGGCTCAGTGTTGGAGTTTTAACCTATGTGTTGGAGTTTAACTTAGTTTAAGCATCTGCATTTCAGTTTAAACCTCCGTGCCTGAGTTCAGATACTGGAGGCAGTATGCTTTTGTACATTTTTGGTGAAAAAGAATGGTATATTTTATGTGTTTGGATATTGATTTAGAATGCAAGCAGTCATTCTTGTTTCAGATTTTTTTGGGGGTATATTTTGTACTAAACTTGGTGTAAATGTGTCAAACTCAAAGGATGAAATGAGTATATTTATATAATATTTAATAATAATAAAAAGTTTCAGGAAATTTGTTGACTGTCTGGATATTGGTGTTTCTGGTGTTATACAATTTTTCTGGTAGAGCTCTTAAATGTTCCACCCTGACCTGATGCTATCATGGTTGACTGGGCATTAAAAACAAAATTCCATCTTCCTTCCAGCTCTTGTTCTCTGGTGCAGCCCTTGTTCTCTGGTGGGGGGGGGGGGGCGGCATCCAAGCTGAATGAATTTGATATTGCCATTTTCACCCTCTTTATCCCGGAACCATTACAATATTGATCAGGGCCAGTGTGGGTGTAGAGTGCAGACCCCTAATAAAACACTAACACTGTAACAGAGAAGGCAGCCCACAGAACAATATCCTGCAGCACACAGATATTTATGCCTGACAGGGCTTGGTGCTATGAGTGGCTGGAGAGGCTTGTGGCTCTTGTCTGCCCCTGGGATTTTGTGTCCTCACAGGTGCAGGCTGTCAGTAGACATTTCTAGCTTTCCCATATATTTATTTATTTTTAAATATATTCCATTTACAGGTACAGGGAACAGTTTCCTGCTTTTTACTCTCTGTGCGGAAAAAGGTCACAGATGTTGCACTTTTTCTTTGAGGCTTTTTGCCGGAAAAACAATGTGACATCGTTACATGCTATTTCAGCCTGTCAGTTTTATGCTTAAGTTTGATTTTATTGTTGCTAAACTTGAGATTATATCGGAAATAATTTACCAAAACTTTGAAGTATTACTATTAATCTGCTATCACCATGTCAGCATGTGCCTGTGTGTGTGTGTGTGTGTGTGTGTGTGTGTGTGTGAGAGAGAGAGAGAGAGAGAGAGCTTGCACAGTGAGACTATCAGTTGGGATCGATTTAGCGGGGAGGGGAGGGGGGTCTTCCAGCAGCATGGGAGAGGCTTGTAATCTCTCCAGCTGTATAGACTGACACAGAAGCCAGCAGAGAATTCAATGGCTCTCTCAGCAGGGCTTCCTGTTGATGGTTTCTTTGGGGATTATGCTAGCTGGAGATCACCCAGAGCCACAGTTATGCAATGCTGCTGCTAACTGATAGTGGTAGCTCAGGTCACCTCCATGTCAATGACCCTTGGGGCTTCTCCTACCAAAGATGCAGTATTGGGATACTGATGGAAAAGGGGGGGGGGGTATACTATTACTATTTTTTTCTTCTTTTCTTTAATTTGTTTCTTTGTAGCCCTGCTGCAATATCAGACATGACCTAATAAAATGAATGATCACTGGATCATTTGGCTTGCCTTTTAACCAGGCTGGGGACCAGTAGTAGTATTGGTCACCGGTTGACCCAAACTGAGATTTTGCACTGCACTTTTTATGCAGAGAGGGGGGAGTAACAGCTGCTGTCACCTTGTTTTCATTAGGTAATAGGATCACCCCTCCCCACCTGCCTGGCTGGTTTGTAAGGAACATGCACTTAATCCAACTCTTAGGACATCGTTTGAGCATGACACTCCTCATTGATCACGCAGCCTGATGTATAGTTGCACTGTGCAGTGGGGGCGCTCAGCAGCAGTGATGACAGTGCCACAGATGCACTGGCCCACCTCATCTGGTAGTATTGTATTGTGTTGTACAGGCAGCAGGCAGTCTGCTGTGCAAGCTGGCGTGCCAGGCGCTTGTATAGATGTGTGTGGTGGGGCTGAATTATAAATTCATGAGTCACTTGCTGGCCCGGGGAGAGACAGAGAGCCCTGGGTGGGAGGCTGGGACTAGTGGGAGGCCCCCTGTATCATTAGGGGCTTGGGTATTGTCTGCCATGCCAGGGTCCATGTTGAAAGCTCACACCTCAGGGCTGTAGTGGAAGCAACTTGATAGCTTTCTTCTGGTGAAATACAAGAGCAGTATGAGGTAAAATGAAAGCTTATTTAGGCACCACATCCTGCCTCTCTGATCTTTTACATCTACACCGCCCCGCTTGATCTCTCTGCTCTTGGGAAGATACCCTCATAGTCATACCCACTGTCTCAAAGGTGACTGCTCATTCTCCAGCTTTGCTGCTGAATCATGGAACTCTCCCTCCTTTGGTGTGGCTTTGCATTTCTCAGAGGTCAGACTGTTCAGTTCAAGGTGATGTCTAGATGTGCCCATAATTATGTGTTTCATCTTGTCCCCTTACTTCCTCTGTGTTGCCTCTGAATCGGTTCCAGTGTTCATCTGCTTGATGATGGCCCTTTCTTGTCATTTTAGGGAAGATTTTTGAGTGCTTTCATGATCTTGTTCTGATGTGCAAATGAAAGCAAAGCATCTTAATAATAATAATAACTGTATTTGTAAAGCACAAAGTCTTGTCCATAGAGAATGTTCTAAGTGCATACACACACACACATACACACACACGTGCACACAAAGGCACCTGCACACATGAGTGTTCTGACTATACCAAGTTAAATTTACACTACGTAAAATGGGCAGCAAACGGAGACTTAAGATAGATGAAGACAGCAGCACAGAACAGAAAACACGGCAGGTAACCAGGTCTACAGTTTTCTTCACCCTTGACCTGAAGGAAATAATAATAATAGTAATGAGTATTTATCTGTGCCTCTCTTCAAAGGAGTGCAAGGCACTTACATTCAGATGATTTTTACAACGATGAACCGGAACATTAAGTTTGGCAGTTAATGGGTGAAACTGGTGTCATGTTAGTTTTTGTTACTGTTGTTAGCGATAGAACTAGAAGATGGAAATTCAACAGAAATGTATGATGTGTTTGTTCTCAGAAACAAGGCAATTGCTGACTACCTTAGCGCCAATGGCTTCCACACCGCTCTTGAGCACTTCCAGAAGGAAGCTTCAATGGTAAGTTAATGGTGTAAAAAAATATTCTTGAACCCTTGAAGATTTAATTGTAACACAGGGTTCCTGTAGTCTTTGAAAGATTGGAGAAATGGGAAAATGGCGGTGCTTTTTTCTTCTTCCATTGATGGAAATAGAATGTTTGGGGAAAATGGCATTTTTGGCCAAGGTCTTGAAAAAAGGAAGAAGGTCCAGACAGTGGTCAACAACAGATAATAAATTATGTGGAAGGGGGAGGGAGGGGGGTGCACCAGTTTAGTCTGGGAAAATGATCTTAAAAAGTTTAGGAATTTTGACGTTAAAGTCCTGCATCAATTTCATTGAAGATGATGATGAACCCTGTAAGTGTAACACTAACAGCAACAGTTTGCTGATGTAATAATAAGAATTGGTCCCAGTTTCTTTGCCTTATGTACTGTGTGTTTAACCTATCCTTATCAGAGAACATGGCCTTGTTAGGCTTGGTGGTACTAGGTATCACAGTATTGAGTCTCAGTTTCTTATGAATGATAACATTGTGAAACTCACACTTTTTCTTTCTTTCTTATTGTATGTTTTGTCTTTGTTGGCATTGCTTGGGGCTCTGTGTACAAGAGTAGTCAGTACAGGCTCTTTTGTCTGTTTCCAGTCAGGCGAAATTGAAAAGAAATACAGTGGCTTACTGGAAAAGAAGTGGACATCCGTTATTCGACTTCAAAAAAGGGTAAGTGGCATTTACTGCGTGATCCTTTGGAGATAATGTTAAAAACTTGAGTATGAATACTACAGTGGGTTTGTTGCCTGTGTGTTTGTTTGAACAAATAATTCACTCACTGAGCATGAGGCAAAGTTTTGATGCCAGGAAAGAAACAGGGTTGTTTTCTTTAGTCCAAGAGCAATCAGTGTAGAGTTGGTGCATGATTTGTTGTTTTTGAATTTGTATTATTCTGATATGATGTGTACAGTGAAAGAGAATCCTTCTGATGGAACTTTTGAAAGGCGAAACAGTTGTCTTTCTTTGCTGCTTCTAAAAAGAGCCTCAGGACTGTGGATACTGCCTGATATGAGGGATACTAAGGCTTATGCTAGGTCAATACAAAGGCCCATGCTAGGTCAATATAAAGGCTCATGCTAGGTCAACACAAAGGCTCATGCTAGGTCAATATGAAGGCTCATGCAAGGTCAGTACTAAGGTACATACTAGGTCAAATGTTGTAGTACCATTTTCACGCATTCTGTACAGAGGGTTCACTGCATTCTGGGAGCTGTGCTCCATGGTGGTGGACAGTTGTGAAGGTGATGACGGAAATGGAGTGTTTGTGTAACAGGTGATGGACTTGGAAGCCAAGCTGGCCGATGCAGAGAAAGAGGTCAACTCTGGCGCTCCAACCCGTGACCGACGCTCTCCCTCGGAGTGGATCCCCCGTCCACCGGAGCGCTACTCATTGAGCGGTCACCGCAGCCCCATCACCAAGGTGGTCCTGCACCCAGTCTTCTCCGTCATGCTGTCAGCCAGTGAGGATGCCACCATCAAGGTCAGCGCCACAGCGTCTTTGAGCCTTTTTCTTTTTCACTCGCTTTAGACAGAGAGTGAGCGTGTGATCAGTGTTAGGTCATCTGGGAGGCTGGCCAAGGTTCTGTGTTGGGTTGTTTGTTCGTCAGTTGTTTTGTGGGGTTTGTTTGTTTGTCAGTTGTTTTGTTGGGTTTGTTTGTTCATCAGTTGCTTTGTTGGGTTCGTTTGTTCATCAGACTTGTTTAATGCCGAGTTGTCTCTGGAGAGGTACTGGCAGGGACCGAGATCCCAAGGGGGTGGGGGAGAGAAGGGACTGTACCTAATGCAACACTGTCACCACCGGAATGACTCCTGGATAAAGATGGGCACCAGTGAGTGTCATTTTAATGTTCCGTTCACTGTGAGGGGTAAAGTCACAGGATGGTGTCCATAAACCACAACTTTCAAAAAGAAAGGAGAGTCAAGATGGGGAACTAAACTGACATCGTCGGTTTACCAGCCTAACACCTTACCACTAGGCCAAACTGGCTTTAGTTCGCGGGATTTTTCGAACACAGAGAGATGTCATCAGTATCAAACTTTGCATGGTGATAGCTGTTTGTACCAGTTTTGGTGCCCTTGACCTTACATGAGGGTCACAGCAGCATTGAACAGTTGAAACTGAAATTTGTATATCTCTGTAAGTTTTTATCTGTTCAGTTTCAAACTCTGTGCATTTTCTACATACTCAGACACATAACTTGCTTCATGTTGTTTTTGACAGTGGCCGGCCAAGGGAGACAATTTACAATTTGTCTGCTCTGACAATATTCTTGGGCTTTGTGCAGGACTTTCCAAACTTTGTATGACAGTTGCTTTTTTAAAGAGCCTCTTTTGAGTTTGACCTGTTGATACATTTCAGTGACCTTGATTTGTTTTCAAGGCCACAGCTGAAGATTGGAGTGTATAGGTTTTTATTTTTTTATTAAATGGAATCCAAACCTTGCATGATGGTAATGAAATGTTTTAAGTTGGTTTAGTTTGTAACCAAGGGAAATAGCAGACTGCTCTGTTTCCTGTTGTGGCACAGCTTGAATGAGTGTAAATTCTTAGTCGTCTAGTGGTCTGGAAAAACAGGGTATTGAAATCCCATATAGTAGGAGACAGGAGAGTGACCCTGGGTGTGTGTCGATCTGGGGCTGTGTGAAGCTGTGATTATGAGAGAACAGTGGAAGTGACGGACTGTGGACTACATGTGTTGTTTTTGTTTGTGCAGATCTGGGACTATGAAACTGGCGACTATGAGAGGACACTCAAGGGCCACACAGACTCTGTCCAGGACATTGCTTTTGACAGCTCTGGAAAGCTCCTGGGTACATTAAAAAGCCACATTTTATGCTCTGCGTGCGTGTGTGTGTGTGCTCATGCAAACATGCATGCACGAGTGTGTGTGTGTGTGTGTGAGTGCATGCAGTGGTGGTATTTCTTTGTATTGCTGAGGTTGCTTTTCTTTCTTTGGTGGGCTGGATGAGGGGAGGGATACAGGGATTAAGATTTGTTATAGTGGTATGGATTGCTTTAGACCAATTAATCCATCACAAGATTACAGTCTTGAGAGATAACTTGCTGTTTTTGTTATCACATTCCGTATTCGAGAGGTAAACCTGTTTTTGTTATCACATTCCACATTCCAGAGGTAAACCTGTTTTTGTTATCACATTCTACATTCCAGAGGTAAACCCTTGCCCAAACCCTGTCATCCTAAATTTATGACAATCCATTCATTTGTCACATTTTCAGTGCATAAGATTATATGTATGTGACTACTCAGTTTTGCATTTCTTTATTGAAGGATGTTTGTGTGCCTTTGGAAGTGAACTTTGGGGCAGTTCCTGTGTTGATGAAAAGAGAGTGTGGTGAACTTGTTAGAGTCGCTGAAACGAGAGTGTGTTTCTTCCTCCCCAGCATCCTGCTCAGCTGACATGACCATCAAGCTGTGGGACTTTCAAGGATTTGAGTGCATCAAGACAATGTATGGTGAGTAGTGCACAGACTATGCCTGCATAGCACATGCAAGAACGTTAGCACATCTGAAGAATGCTGCTTTTTTTTTGCTTCTTTCTTCTAGTCGTTTTTCTTCTTCTTTCTTTCTCTCCCACCCCTCCACCACCCCCTGCTGTCTTATTTTTCTTTTCTTTTTGTGGCACAGAAAGCATACGAACATTTTATTTTTTTCAATAGTTTCTCTAATCACTCACTCTGGTTTTATTACTCAGTGTTATAATAGTTTAATTTGAATTTAGCTGTCAGTATTAGCTGTTTTTTTTTAAGGTGACTGTTTTTGCTGCTATGTTTTGGTGCACATCTTTTGTAAATGTCTACAAAAAAGAAAGGGAAAAAAGTTTCAGTTTTACTGTACAGTTATTCGTTTTATTGTTTCCAGGTCATGACCACAATGTATCCAGTGTCACATTCATGCCCAACGGAGATTTTATCGTCTCAGCTTCTCGAGACAAGACCATGAAAATGTGGGAGGTAGCCACAGGGTAAGTGACTTGGTTACTCCGATTGCATATAAAGGAGCTCACTGACTGACAGTGACAGAGGAAGATGTCAAATTTTCATTGAAGTCTGGGAATAAAGTTGAAGATTGTATAATCGCCTGTCACTTTAACTGTTGGTTAAAATAGCATTACTTGTTTGTTTTAGTCCTTGTCCAACTTTGGGGGGGGGGGGGGGGGGGGTAAAACTCCAAATTAATTACTTTTAGCAGCTTTGTGGGACTAACATAGTGGTTTTCTTCACATGTGATGTGTTATTATTCCATTGCATTATGTGTTGGCTTTCAGCTACTGCGTGAAGACCTACTCTGGGCACAGAGAGTGGGTGCGCATGGTGCGAGTCAACCAGGATGGCTCTCTGCTGGCCAGCTGTTCCAACGATCAGGTCAGTAGTGGTCTTGGTCATACCTGTGGATGTTAAGGCAAAACATTAATGACGTAAGGACAGAACGAAAATGAGCATCAAGAAACAAAACGAGTGTTGACTGAAAGACGTTGACTATGAAGCACAGGCAACCACTGGTTTGGAGAACAAAAGCATGTGGCATGAGTCTGATAGAGGTGACTTAGCAAGCGTTGTTTACCACCACCACATTGGGCATGCCAGAGAAATTCTGGGAGTCTTCAGGAGTTGATGAAAAACGTAGCTGTGGGTGCTACTCAAAATTGAATGTCGGGTTGATCCATCATCCGCTACATGTGACTCCAGAAAGCTTTTCATCATGAAATTGATGCAGCCCATCCACATGCTCCCTCATGGTAGTTTTGATAATTGTGCAGAGCAAGAAATGTAAACAGAGGTGGGTCAGTTAGCTAGTGCTCAGTTGGGACAGCTTGGTTGAAAAGTTCAGTTGCGGGATTTTTTTGATTTTTTTCAACCTGTACTCAAGCAGTGATTATTGTCATTGTTACTTTTGATGGCATTTATATAGTGCAAGTCTGCGCTTTCCAGCAGACTCACTAAGCTTCACATGTTTTTAGTGCATGCAGCAGCAGCTGTGTGTGTGTTTTAGACTCTGTGTGTGTGTAGGTAGTGCAGGATGGAGCTGACTGTTGGTCATGGTGTGTTTTAGACACTGCATGTGTGGGTGGTGTGTTTCAGACATTGCGTGTGTTCATGGTGTGTGTGTGTGTGTGTTTCAGACACTGCGTGTGTTCATGGTGTGTTTGTGTGTTTCAGACGCTGCGTGTGTGGGTGGTGTCCACCAAGGAGTGTAAGATGGAGCTGCGGGAGCACGAGCACGTGGTGGAGTGCCTGGCCTGGGCCCCCGAGTCCGCTGCTCCCGCCATCGGAGAGGCTGCCAACATGGACGTGAGTTGCTGCCTGGCTCCTGTAAACTGCTGGTGGTCTCTTCGTGCTCCTGTGATCTTGGTCCTCAGATTAACCTACTGAACACGTGCAGGGTCACGTGATCCAATGAGGCAGCATAGCATTTAATACATATTGGTTCTTATGATCGGCTGGGAAATCAGTATTTTAATGGCTAAAAATGGCAAAAGTGAGGATGTTGATTGCATCATAAGATTGTGCTAATTCAGTCTTTCAGGACAAACAAAAAAAGCGGAGGATATTTTTGTTGTCAGCTGGGTACAGTCAGTGTTCCCTTTACAAGCACTGATTTGGCGTTGCGCTGTGCTGTGCTGTACGATTCCGGTTCTCCTTCGGAGCAGAGTGCACTTTGTGATGACATGACAGGGCGGTGGTTGATAAGACTGGCGGGGAGATTTCAGGGAGTGGAGAGGTGTGCTTCATGGTGGAAACTGGGCTCTACCTTCTCTGTCAGCACGTGGTGTAGGATCATGGCAAATGCTTTCCTGTTCACTCCTCTGTTTAACATGGATGATCATGAGGCTGGGGGGCATTTGCATGGCAACAAGGCAAAACAGTATAGTAAAAATGGTTTAAATATACTTACGTTTTCTGCACAGGGTAGTGTTTTGGGGGTGAACTTCCTAAGCTTTTAGTGGCATATTCAAAAGAGACAAATTATGTTAAAAAAAAGAAGTAAAAATGCAAAGGCTTCAGTGAGGCATTATTTACTTTGAGGATGGGGGTGATGTATTGACAGTGGTTATTGGCATATGAAGTGGACAGAGTGAGCTGCAGGGTAACTGATTCAAACCTGCGTGACGAGGATGTTGCCTGTTGTGCAGTCCAAGAACAAGCACCCAGGCCCCTTCCTGGCCTCAGGCTCCCGGGACAAGACCATCAAGTTCTGGGACGTCGGCACCGGTCTCTGCCTCTTCACTCTGGTCAGTTCACCTCTTGCTCCCCCCCCCCCCCCCCCCCCCACTGTGCGGGATGCTGTGCTTTAGGCGTGAAGTTCTTCCAGACATTTGGCAATTTCCAATGTCTTTACTTTAGATTTCACCAGAAGAAGAAAAAAAAGGGGAAGAATCTATCAATACAAATGTTTCATTAAGACAGCCCCTACCTCCCTCATCTGCACCATGTGCACCCTGCCCCGTGCACACTGTCCTGTGCCCCATGCCCCTGCCCCACATTCTGCTGGCTGCAGGTTGCAACCAGTCCACCATCCCATCCAGCCCAGCTTTGCTGCTAGCTACAAACCGTCACAGATTACAGTGTAATTTAGTATTAGTCTTAGCTACTGCATTTTTATTTTTATGTATCAGTATCTTTATTGTTAATGCTAAGTTCACTCTATTTCTCTGACACCCACACCCACACATGCATGTGCACACATGTACACACACACACAAATATCCCCCCCCCCCTTTCTCTTTGTCCCTGTCTGTCCGTTTGTCTCTCTTTGTCCTGGTCTCTGCCTGTTGCCAGCGTCTGTCTGTCTTACTCCCTTGGGAGTGAGGGAAATGAGGTTACAGAGGCAGGGCGCACATGGGTACCAGGGTGCATGTTACCATACAGGAAAGGTGGCAGTTTTTTCTGAACACATCTGTTTAAAATTGGAACTACCTCTTTGTGTGTTTTCTCTCTCTCACATTGGAATATTTTTAACTCCACTGGTTTTGTGTGTCCATCAGAAACCTATCAGATTAAGTGACTGTGTGTTCAGACTGGTCACCACAACTGCACTGTGTGTGTTCAGATTGGTCACAACAACTGCCCTGTGTGTTCAGATTGGTCATGACAACTGCCCTGTGTGTTCAGATTGGTCATGACAACTGCCCTGTGTGTTCAAATTGGTCATGACAACTGCCCTGTGTGTTCAGATTGGTCATGACAACTGCCCTGTGTGTTCAGATTGGTCATGACAACTGCCCTGTGTGTTCAGATTGGTCATGACAACTGCACTGTGTGTTCAGATTGGTCATTACAACTGCACTGTGTTTAGATTGGTCATTACAACTGCACTGTGTTTAGATTGGTCATGACAACTGCCCTGTGTGTTCAGATTGGTCATGACAACTGCACTGTGTGTTCAGATTGGTCATTACAACTGCACTGTGTTTAGATTGGTCACGACAACTGGGTGCGAGGACTGGTGTTCCATGTTGGCGGCAAGTACCTCCTGTCAGCGTCTGATGACAAGACCCTGCGCATCTGGGATCTACCCAACAAACGCAACCACAAGACTCTGCAGGCCCACTCCCATTTTGTTACTTCACTGGGTAGGTATTGCTGCAGTACAAGATCTGAAGGTGTCAAATACAGGCTGACTCTCCAGTTACAGTGTGTGCTACTGTATTTCTGTTGAAGTGATATACATCACAGTCCTGGTCTGATCTTTAGGATCGTTGGAATACAGGTCTGCCTTGCTCAAGGCCACCAGTAAACTCAGTAATACCGTGATTTGATTTTGAGAGCTTGCAAAAAAATCCTTCATTTGACGTTTTCTGTTTTGAGCACTGACTGCTAAGAGCCGCCATTGGTATTTGTGACATATACCTCCTGTGACTAAGTTCTGGGGACTAGATTGTGGGTGACAGTAGTGGGTCTGGTGGGCCAAGACCAGTGTGCATTTTGAGGAGCTGGTAAAGTTCTGGATCAGAATGTCCTGTCACCCGTACAGAGTCCTCTCTGGACAAATAAAACACCATCATCATATGTATTGGTGATGCCTTTATTGTTCTTTTTGTACAGCACTAGGAGCGCACACTTGCATTGAAACACACTTTATTCGGTGTTTATTATTATTATTAAGTCAGCATGTTCAAAATTTCTCTCCTGTCTCAAACTACTTTCAAACACATCTTATTAGGTGTTTATTATTATTATTGTCAGCACATTCACAATTTGTTTCCTGTCTCAAACTACTTTAAAACACATTTTATTAGGTGTTTATTATTATTATTAAGTCAGCAGATTCAAAATAACTCCTGTCTCAAACTACTTTCATGTGACATTGCGATGAAGCAACGACTTTCCAACACAGTAGGGAATGCCCTGTGAAACTGAAGACGGAAGGGCTCAGACTCTGATCTTTCCTTTTGTGTTGCAGACATGCACAAGAGCGCCCCCTACGTTGTGACGGGCAGTGTCGACCAGACCGTCAAGGTGTGGGAATGCCGCTAACTATAGCCATTGCTAGGAAACGGTGCAAGGGACACAACCCCTCTTCCTTCTTGCTGTGCAAGAGGAGACTTGTTGCCTCCCCTTGCTCCCGCGGGCTGAGGCAATCTTTTGTAGACCGGAGCGATCCAGTCTGAGCAACGGGCACCAACCAACATAGAGACGGGGATAAACTGGCCGGAAGGGATTAGCGTGTTTTTCCGCTTGCTTTTTTTTTTTCAAGTTTGGAGAAGATGTGTGGTAAGACCTTGAACAACGCAGGATGTTTATGACACAGTAGATGGATTTTTTCTCCTCTTTCAACTCAGATCTGTCTTGTATGTAAAAACGTAGTGTTGCTGATCTGTTGATATTTATCTGTCCTGTTAGTATTACAATTACACCCCCTTATCCTCTTCTGCTCTCTCTCTCTCTCTGTCTCTCTCTCTGTCTCGCTGTCTTTCGTGTTTCCCGTCTTTTATCTGCTATGTGTTTGAAGATTGCCATACTATACTTAAATGTTTGTAACAACTGAATTGATTTGTTGTGGCTTTGTGTTCTGTTGAGGTATGTACTTCTTCACCTAGTTCATAGTTTCCAATTTATTCTTAAGCACTGTATTGGCAGAGTTTGTTGGATGCCAGAAAAATAACCAGAGGCTGGAATTAAAAGATGGTTTTGTCATCATAATGAGTTCTCTGACAATTTATTGGGGGAAGGGGAAAAAAAAGGTTTGAAAGGCAACAGATTTAGACACCTAAGCATCATCATCCACCATGATTCACCTTTATGTGTAAATCACTCACCCCCCCCCCCCCTCCCAAAACTTAAAATTGTACATATTTTCATTTTGACATCTTGATAATTTTATGCGGAAGGTGTTTTTGCCAACAACAACAAAATCTTAGACTGTTAATGTGGATGATTGTTTTCTTTTGGTAGAAATCTCCCTCAGTTTGTGGACACTATGTTTTGTCTGTGTAACCTTTGCTGACTGGTGTTATGAATAACCACAATATAGAGTGACCACCAGGATCACTTAAGGGCTTGGCATGGATGTGCACTCGCTGCCAGAGGCTATCACCGTGACACATCACTGCTGAAATGAAGGGGAAAGACAACTATCAAGCTTATCTCTTCCTGTCCTTGTGTAGTTGTTAGGGTTTAGTCTGGTATTTGTGGTGTCCTCCACACTCGCTGTTGTTCTAGATGTGCAGAGTATATAATTATATTCATATATATCTTGTGTCAATTAGCTGAATGAACTGTATGTTGTGTTCTTGTGAGTTGAGAAGAATTTGTGATACTCTCATCATATGCATAACATAATAAAGCTCATATGTCTGCCCCCTCCACCCCCACCCCACCCTGCCCCCTCCACCCCCACCCCCCTCCAACCCCCATCTCTCTCCCCCCCCCCTCCCCCCTGCCCCCCCAAAACAGCAAAAAACAAGACATAAAAAATTCTTCAAACAGGGATCACATTACTTGACTCACAATCAAAAAATGGTTAAGTTACTACTGTGCTTTTGAGTACTTGCAAGCTTTTTTCCCTTTTTTTTAAACCCTCGTTATGATGATTTGCTCTTTGATGCTGTAGATACGTGATACTGTTTGCAATGACAGGTTGGGTTCTCATTTAAATTACCAAAGACCCTTGCACATTGTATGCCATTATCTGTCACATCACATAGAGATGATGTAGTTATGTGCGATTGTTCTTAGTGTCTACACACACACACACACACACACACACACACACATGCACTCACTCAAAGACTTGGCTTGCTACACATGCGTTTCACACAAAAAGTTTTTACGGTTAAAGAGACCCGTTTTGCACTCAGAAGTAAATGTGCACTGTAGAACGGTTTGACATTTTTCGCTCTGCGTAACTTACCACGTCTTTCTCTCTTTCTGTCTTGTTTCTGTCCTCCAAATTGGTAGTTCAGCGTGGTGAATTGTACATAGCGTCAAGTCTTCTTCCTATGCCTGCGTGACTGAAATGTTTATTTATCCACATGTGAGTGCTGGCCTCTGGTTTCTCTTGTGTCTTAATTTATTGTGCCCCGTCGCTTCTGCTCAGAGTGGCTCACCCAGTGATATAATTATCATGACTCAGTCCGGAAACCCATGCAGCCACTTTCGCTTCTCTGTCAACTGGAAACCCAAACAGGTTTCTGTTTCTATGCTTGTAATGAGAAACGGTAACCCGTTTGAGCTTCTGTTTGTGTACTTCAGGAACTCCTCTGATTGATCAATTGAAACTCAAAACTGGTTATTATTTTGATTTTTGTGTTTGCAATTGAAGCATTTGGCCGTTTGGCTGCGTGTTTCCCATTCAGCCCTCCAGATATCTGTCATAAGTTATGCTTGAGTTTTTAAAACTGAACGTATTTAGGTTATGTTTATGGTTTAGAGATTTAAACCAGTCTGTGTTGTCATTTGTGTATAGTGTAAATAGAAATAGTCCCTGCGTTTTCTTAAGTTTTACCCGCATTGCCATCATTGCCAGTAATGTGTTGTTTTACAGTGGCATTACAGCTGTCTGTGGGGGGGCTTCGGCTTGCTTCAATCAGTCTGCCAACTGCTTGCACATCTGCTTGTCGTGTAACAACTTTCTTCCTTTTGCCTTCAGCACTGATTCAGCTCCAAGCACATTGAAGAGTTCTGACGAAACCAACAAACAAAGGGGTCTTGATTTGGATGAGGTTTTCATCCATTTCCCCGTTGTGAGGAGATCAGCAGTTTGCTGGCTGTTTCCACTCGTGGAGGAGTTATTGTGTTTGGCTGATTTTTAACTTAGAAATGACGAACTGCTTAATTTTCAGTTTGTGTCAATTTGGGGGATAAATCCACTCCACGAAAGCCATTCCCCTGTGTAAAATGTTGTCAGTTTTTCTGTCATTTGTGGCTTTTTCTGTAAAGCCCCGTTCACACGGTAGAGTCTCGCTGGCATTGATTTCACGGTGTGGTGGGTGCACGCTCTTTGAGTCGCCGCATCAGCGAGTTGCAGGCGGCGCTGAGTGGATGCCAGGTCGTGAGCATCAGTCGAGCGACAGGCAAAAGCTGTCCCATACGGTAGGCTCTGTGACTCGGACCCCGCCCTGAAAAATGTCTCATAGGTTGGAGTTCGCAAGTGGAACCCTCCCGTGTGAACGGGTCTTAAGTGTTAGCATTCCACAGTGGTTGCACAATCCTCTAAGCAGCATTACTTTCTCAGTGTTTCATTGTGATCACTGCAGTCAACCGGAGTGCATCCGCTCTATAAAGCCACACGGCAGAGGCACGTGTTGAGTGCTGCGTAAAGCCTCTGAAATGTTTCACCCGATCACTTGGTTTAAACGAGACTGACTTATTGCCGGACGTTCACTGGATCGCTTACTTCTTTCTGCCCAGCGGAACAGGGCCCCAGTCAGTTTCACGCTTTGGTTGCTGTTTAGGGTGCTGTGATTAGTCGGAGCTCAGAGACTGACGTTGAAATGCTTGCTGTTTCTGACACCGGGCTGATCTTTGGTTTTGAATAATGATTTTTTCTGCTTGGTCAGAGTATGACATGTGATACTTGATGTATGTCACTGCATGTGTTCTGGGTAATACTTCATGTAATGTTTTGAGTATCTGTCGCAAGAGTAACGTAGATGTCACGCTATATTCTCTTGTTTATTATTTTTATTATGTTGCAGCGTCGGTTTCGATACACCCGTAGTGGACATACCACATGTATACAGTATAGTTGTAGACAAACCGTCACTTGAGTTTTATTGTACGTTATAAAACTTGGTCAAGAGGGTGCATCCAGGTGCTCCTTTTAATGCAGTAATTCTTTCAGAATGGCAAAACACTGAAACAGTGAAAAAAGTAAGAACATCGATCTCAGCATCATTTTCGAACCTGCCGCTTTTGACAAAGACGTGAGACCAGGACTTACTGAAACGCAAAAAGCGAAGCAGAATTCCGGATGGCATTGATTGCATCGTACGGTTTGCCTTGTTGGATCTGTTGGCGTTTGAACACACGTGTTAAAGTTGCTTGTGTTCCGTACGGTTGAGCTGAAATGGTGGCAGTCTGACGTCCACTGGCGTTGTTTGAAGGGCAGGCAGGTGCTGTATCTGACGGCGATGACGTCAGTGCACGAGCATGATGACGTGTGCCCCGAAGATGCCGTCATGGTGACTGTGACGCGATTGTCTAGCGGCCCATCTGGTGCAAACTGCAACAGAAACAAGGACGAAGGCAGACTGACGACGTTCAGGACCAACAACGGCGCGAACGCTGATGGCGGGGAGTGGACGTCGCTTCCTTCAGTTGCAGGAGATCCATCCAGCTGTAGGGGTAGTTTGTGCTATGTTTGAACAGAAAGAAAGGGGATTTATCGGGACGTAAAGAGTCCTTTGCAGTGGCCAACTGATCCGCTCGGTCACCGGCCACAGAGACAGTTTTGGACGGAAAATCTTTTACTGTGCTACCATTGAAGGTACAAAAATCTGTCTCAGTTATAACCATGTCAGTATGCAGTAGTACTGTTTTCCAATGTTTTTTTTTTTTTATTGTCTGCTTTTTTTTCCTGGCCTTTTTTCTTTTTTCTTTTTTCTCCCGTCTTTTTCGTGGTCTGATCACTGGCCCGGGTTTAAACCGAATTTTTGGAGTACGAGGGAGAAACTCAGCTTTCGATTTTCCACGAGATACTTTCGCATGGTTTTCTCTCTCATCAAGCCCCAGGGCTTTCCCACTGTAGAGCGCACCTTCAGTGGAGCCTCCAACCAACCAACCAACCAACCAACCAGCCAACATGGCCGCAGCTGCACCGTCCGGCCTAGCGTGCAGTCAGGCACCGGACCACAGAGGTACACTCGTCCCCAGCATCACTTTAGCTCGTGTGTCTACGAGCGAAACACACAACTCGGTTGAAAAAAAAAAAAGAAGAGAGAGAGAAGAAAAGAAAAAATGGCAGTGGACAGTTTGAATTACTAACGAAGCACAGCCAACAATCGCTGAGCGAAGTGCAGCCCCTGCTTTGACTGGCGCAGCTGTGCGCCGGAGTGGAAGCCTGTCGCGAAGTGGGGGGTGGGTGGTAGTGGTGGTGGCGGTGGTGGGGAAGAGTCTTGCAGTACGGCGCCGGTCAGCAGTTGTCGACAGGCAGAGCCACACGACGACGGTTTGAAACCCCGTTTTCTGGTCTGCATGATGTGTGCAGACTTCCTTCAGAAACCCCAATTTCTGGTCTGCATGATGTGTGCAGACTTCCTTCAGAAACCCCATTTTCTGGTCTGCAAGATGTGTGCAGACTTCCTTCAGAAACCCCATTTTCTGGTCTGCAAGATGTGTGTAGACTTCCTTCAGATTACTAGTAAAACACTGACGATCTCTGCCGACCGACCGTGAAACTGGAACACCGAACTGATCATTATTATTAATTAATTACCATTGTTGTTGTTATTGTTATGTATGCTTTGTACAGGGCCCACGACTTTTACCCAGCGTTACGTGACAGGACTCGATGTGCTATCGGATTAATCATCATTATCATGTTTTATTTCGTGTCTGTTGCCTGCAACGCTGATAGTCATTTGGTGAATAAACTGTCAAATAAGTCATGATTGACTCTGTGTGGTGCGTGTGTGTGTATTGTGCGTGTGGAGGGAGGGGGGGGGGGGGACTTTGCATAAAACAAACTCGTTTCCCGTGCAACTTGTCTTGACCTGCATACACTCGTGTTACAGTTTGCTACTCGCCCTGACTTGATTTCTTGTCGTGGCCTACGGGATTTGTTACTACGGTGGGTGTAGCCAGATCTGAAATCGAACACCCGCTGTCGCACTTGACAGCTTCACACAAGTCTGAACCAACGGATTTTATCACCAGCTGATTAACTCTTGCATCTTTGTCATTCGCAGCAGCATAGCGTACGTTCTGGGTGTTTTAGGGATCGAGCAACAACAAAAAATCTTCTTTTTTTTTACTGTCTTTTTTTTTGGGGGGGGGAGGGGGGGATGCAGAGTGGAAAACTATTTGCTTACGAGTGACTCGGAGGTCCATCACACACACACTGCAACTACTACATGTCGGCCTACACACACTCACACACACACACACACTACACCTACTACATGTAGGCACACACACACACACACACACGACTCGTGCTTAGCTGGATAGTCTTTGGTAAAATAAATAATAATAAATTCAGAGGTGTCATCAAGAGAGAAATAAACGGGAGGGGGGGGGGGGGGGGTTACATGCGGCACGAAACAGTCTGTCCGACTGTAACTGATACAGCTGTGGCCGTAAAGACGTGAACCAGAGCCACACAGAGTTCCTTATCCAGTCACTGTTTTGCGCTCCGTAAAATGACACCATCTCACGGCATAAAACAATAAATGTCACCATCTCACGACATAAAACAATAAATGACTTCATCTCACAATATAAAACAATAAATGTCACCATCTCAACACATAAAACAGTAAGTGACATCATCTCACAACAAAAACAATAAATGACATCATCTCACCACATAAAACTGTAAATGACATCATCTCACGACAAAATAAATGACATCATCTCACGACAAAAACAATAAACACATACATGGGCACTGCAAGTCTCCAGTATGCAACAC